>JANAVB010017197.1:3454826-3509826 GCA_029216955.1 Iris pallida | reverse complement strand
TGTCCTCCGTTCGGAGTTAAGATTATGACAGGTATATTATATATTTGTGTGAGTTGTTAGATAGTGACCTAGTACAACGTTCTACCGCCGATTTTAAGGCGTAGGCTGGACATTATTACGCACTTGTACCCTTACACTGGGTGCGGGTCGTGACAAAAACCTAAGAACTTGGCACAGTTGTGCAGTAGACCAGCCACATTCTTGCATTTCTTTACTTAAAATTTCAAGTTATGTTGTTTGGTCTTTAGACCTTGGAGAATACAAGAAAGAAAAGGTGGGATCCATTAGTAATAAATTTAATTGTGAGTAGCTTGTTATGTGATGGTGGGACTCACCCATTAATAAATCTGGAGTTATGTTGAGTTCTCAGGTCTCAGTCTCATCTCTATGAAATATATTTATTCCTGGAATCAAATAAAGGAATCAATGCTTAGATTATAAAATCTAGCTTATTTATTTTCTTGCTACTAGTTTATATTGTTACTATTTATGTGTTTTTCTTAGTGAATGTGATACATGATACTAACATTCTTAGTGTAATTTTTTTGTAATATTTTTTGTTATCAATCATGACTAGGCTCTAAGCTTAAATGATTAGATCACTCTAAGTTGTCTTTCACTCATTTTCTATTAGTGTGACACATTTATCTATGCATATTATATGAATCTATTATTTTGGCCATGTCACGCCCCAGAACCAGAATACTGGAGAGCGGGGGCGAACATAGCCAGCTACGTATATTGAAATGAAGACCATCTCGCTATACGGTCACGGCTGTCTGGATATGAGGGTTTACTACAAGCCAACAGTCTCTTAAGGTCAAGCCTATTGTCTCAATCTCAAGCAAGTAATATAGTTACAAGATGTTTGACCACCAAATATACAATAAAAGGCATCCCAAATATTACATATCAGCTGATCATGAAGCTAGTCGTACAAAATGTAAGGACTAGCAAGAGTTAAGTCATACATGATCAACCCTAGGATTTGTTAATCATGTTTATAGCCCGTAGGCAGACAGTAAGTAAATGTGCATCGAGCTAACAGGTGCTCGTCGGCTAAACGCCTCAAAAGAATAATTTTTACAATAGAGTGAGCGAAACAAAATAGAAAACCCACTCGTAGCCCGGGTTCCTTCTAGTCGCCACCATCAGACTGGAGGTTCGGTAGATCCTCGGGTGCTGCTCCGAAATCTGGCCACACAAAACCAGCTGGGTCAAACCCCAGAAAGAGCAAGTGCCACAAAGGAGGCCACGAAATAAGAACAAAAGCCAGCATATCAGAACATAAGAAAATGGAAGAAAAGTATAAGTAATAAAGAGCTCATCAGGGCAATAAACGATTAGGGACGTAGAACCATTCCGGAAGCCAGGTTACAACCCATAAACCAAACAAGGACCGGGGTTGTAATCCTTCGCCTGAATGTCTCCTTGTCTCTACCCAATTATTGTTAAAGCAAGTAAAACAATCATGTTCAGGAGTACCAGGGTACAGGGACTAGACAAGACTTAGACAGAGCTAGACATCATCCATTCACAAGCGGCCAAGCAATTACTACGGCTTACTACTTTAACTAACTAGGGTTATCACAAGCCTAATTACTAACAAGATGCAACGAGAATTTCCCAGTCCCAAGCCCTGCAGACTATCCAGTTATCCTTCCGCGGGTTGAGAGTATGTTTGGGTACATCACCCCGGAGACGATATACCCTTAGGTGACTTAGAGGTGCAACACATGACAGTGCGCTGGAAATGTGCTCTACTCGTCGGCAAGCTACAAGTCCAATTAAGAGCGCCCAGATAACAAGATTGCCTGTGACTGGAAATTCTCCATAAACTATAGTTTGATCTAGTCATTATCCTAATCCATATTCAGTATGAATCTCTGACCGTGGGAACCAGGGAGTCACGTCCTAGACATGATGCAAGACAAGACAAGTGGATTGCACAAGCAAGCAAGAAGGAATACCCACGGTGTCATAGTTAGTTACAAGAATCAAGTTAGCCGTCGCAACAGCATCAAGTCAAGTCAGGTTACAAGTTACCAGTCAAGTCGCAAGTTACAAGTCAAGAGTGCGCCGCCACGGGCCACTATCAAGTTATCAGGTTACAAGTCAAGAATGCATCCCATCGGGTCATTATCCAGAAATCAGAAGTACCAGGATCATAAATCACAGAAAACCACGAAGACCGTACTAGTCATAGCAAATACTGAAAATCGTGTCAGGTCGTGTTGGGTCAGGGTAGTCGTGTTGTGTGGAACAAGATCTCAAAAACTAATCCACAAAAGAGAAGCCAAGCTTAAAGAAATAAAACCAAAACTCCAAGAGCCAATGGTTTGCGCAGGGGTCAGGGGGTTGGATTGCGCAGGGTGTCAGCTGCGCAGGGTGCCAAGTGCACAGGGGCACAGGACGCAGGGTATAGGTGGCGCATGAGCAGACTGTACATGGATGGATGACGCATGAGCAGATTGCGCATGAGCAGACTGCACAGGAGCAGACTGCGCAGGAGCAGACTGTGCAGGAGCAGACTGCGCATGGAGCACACTGCGCAGGATGGATGGCGCATGGGGTTGAGCGCAGTTCGCCAAGGGGCAAGCAGCGCGGTCGGCGCTGCGCTAAAGAGTGCAGGCCGAGAGGGGGATGCGCAGTCCAGCACTGCGCTAAAGAGTGCAGGCTGCAGTCTTCTTCTCCAGGCCGAGAGCAAGCATCAAGAACACCAAAAATTCCATTCTTCATATCTTGGTCAAATCAAAGCCAAATCTAAATTTTTAAAGTTCTAACTTGAGTAAAATTGAGTTCTCTTCCACATGGAAGCATCAAAACCCACAAAAACCCAACTAAAATAGATCAAAACCATGTAAATCCGAAAATAGAGAAAACTTAGATCTAGAACAAAGGAGACTCCAAATCACAAAATATCAAGTTCTAATGTTGATCTCCATGGCCTAATCTAGCTAATGGACAAATAAAAAGTGGTTCTCATGTGGTGGCAAGGTGCACTTGCCTATGGGTGGAGGTGTTGTGTAGAGGACGGAAGAAGAAGGAGATGGATAAAATAAATAAAAGAGTTATAAGGAGAGAGAAAAGGTTGGTAGGGTTTTAATGAGGGTGGTTGTGGTGTGTTGAGGGTGAAGCATAGGCTAAGGTGTTCCAAATGCATGTTGAACCAAACCAAACCAAACCAAACCAATTCTCGCCCACAAGATAAAACCAAGTCATGTCAAAACCCGTTTTTACGAGAAAACCAAAATCTGCAAGTCGAGCCAAAAATACAATTACAGGCCAGAATCTGAGAAAATAAAATACAGGTCCAAGATACATGCAGGCTTAGTCAAAATACGTGTTCTGAGATATGGGTGTTACAGGCCGAACTCGAGTGACCCACCCTTGTGGTTACTGAGGAGAGGCATAAGACCCTGGCTGGATGGCAGAAGATCAGTGGATCGAGCCACGAGGGGTATTATTCCTTCCATTTATAAAAAAAATGACAGAAGTTGGGAGCAGTAGGCCCAAAAGGCATGTAATGTAGCATGCACAAAGTCCCGTGCGTATCATCGGGCATCTAAAAAAATGTTGTTTTGGGATGCATATCACTCTAGTCCCTATGGTCTTATGATTTTGAGTTGCCTTTATGTTTTTGGCTCTCCAACTTATTTTTTTTTGAAATAGTTACTCCTCACCGGTTTGCTTTTAAGTGCCATATATATTATAATTGGTCTTCGTGAATATGTGTTAAGCACAAGATTCTTACATGTGCAAAGTATATCCTTATACTTTTTATTTATAACTTTTTGCTTTCATAATATACTCTAATGTGATAAATTTTGCTAGGTGGATTTAGTGCGCCAAAGGGGCGCCTAGCGCCTAGGCGCCGAACTGAATTTTTTTCCACATGTAACTGGCATAAGTAGCTTGTATGTATTATAATGACACAAAACTTAATGTATTCTCATAGCTAGGAGGATGGGTTTAGATCTTGTTAGCCATCGATCATGAGTTTGAATCCCTACCAAGTTCCATTGTTTCATTTTTTTAACTTCTGGTTTTGGGTGTGGGTTATGGGTTCAAATCCTGACCGTGATCCTGACCCGTGACCCTGACTTGCCCGAAACCTAACTCTCACCATCTCTCTCTCTCTCTCTCTCCTACTCCTGTCCATTCTTATCAGCCTTTATCTCTCTCTTTCCAGCCACTATCTCTCTCTATCTCTCCCGCCTCCACATCAACAGCAACAACAACAGGCCCTATACGATGAAGAAGCAGGTAATTTTTTGATTTTTTTTGTTGAAATTTTTAAAATTTTCAAATCTACCTTGCGTCAAACAACACCTAGGCCGGCCGTTTAGGGGATTTTCGGTGCGGCCATAGGCCGTCTAGCAACTAGGCGCCACCTAGGCCACAATTTAGAACACTAATATATTCACTATTGATTCTCATGTTTTATTTTGGTCATCTTATTATGAGTCAATAATTGCTTTATGTAATAAAACCTATTTCTACTTATTTTGGTTGTGATGGCTTTTTAATTTTCATTAAGGATACATGACTATGAGATTGAAGTTTAGAGATTGAAGTTTAGTTTTTGTGTTGTTCATATCTCTTATATTGATTTTTGTATAAATACCATTTTATGGACATATGCGTCAAGTTCATGTTCCATATTGATTTGTCACATATACTTGAATCCTCAAACTTGTACTTACCACATATTTTTGCTATTGATTCTTTTGTTCAATTTGTGTAATTTGTTGAATCATTTAGATTTACCCTTAAAGCCTTTACTTTATTAAATCTTCTTGACTTTTTGGTAGTCATCATGGATACATGCTTTTAGTAGTACTATATTGCTTGAATATTTTCATGTATACCTACATATGACATATATTTATATATAGAGAGAGATGATTTCTTATTTTTAAGCTTTAACTGTTTATTTCTTTAAGTAGGATGTTGAGAGTAAATATTATTTCATGTCTTGCTCATAACTAATTATGAATTTTTTTAAGAATCATGTGTTTTTATATCTTAACTTGTGTTTCATTTACCTTATTCATTAGTACACATTTTCTAGTCTATATATTTTCATGATTCCTAGTGCACTAAGAAAGCTTTTTGAAAAGTAGTTTAGCTATCTCTAGCAACTAGCCTTCTTGATTTAAATAATTCTTTGCTCATTCTTTGGATATATTTTCTTTTGAATTACTGTTGTCCAATGATTTTGTAGCACATAAGGATATGCGTAATTGATATATCAAACTCCTTATGTGTTTAGCTACAAGTGGTTTGAGTATTTGATTGAGTCCTTCCGATTCTAGAGGATACACTTATTTCAGATGGTCATAACAACTTGTATACTCTAGAAGGATCTACAATTTCATTATCTTGGATCGATCTCAATTCTTGGCAAAAAGATTTGCACTTTTATATTTTTATAAATATCTTTTAGCCTAGATTTGATAAGAGTACTTTACGTACTATTGAGATTACCTTATACACTTATCAATGCTTAATAAAGAGTCTATGGACCACATTGCTTAATAAATAGTCTATGAACCATTTTGGTTAGCCAAAATGAATGCACTTTTTAGATACTCTAACTCTAAGCTTAAAGCAAGAACATAGTGTTAGTAACTTAAGGTTTAATAAGCACACTTGAATTGACATTTGTTCACTTTATTAACCTTAACGGTAATCTAGCTTGCTCTTTTATGATATATTGTAAAACTATATTGTCTTGGTTCACTTTCACTAATTGAGTCTGATCTTGTTTATGAAACCATGTTCAAAAAGATTATATTTACTCATGTTTCATATTTCAATCTATATATGATATTTTGTCTTACAAAATATAGTTTATAGAAATCTTTGATTAAAATATATATATATATATATATATATATATATATATATATATATATATATATATATATATATATATATATATATATATATATATATAAGATTTCTGCAAATGACCTCTATCCTAGTGGTTAAGAGAGATGCATACGGCTCGAGTAGTCAGGAGATCGATTCTCGGTGGGAGCGTTCGCCACAATTACCTTCTTTAAAAAAAAAGATTTCAAACAAATCCTTTGTTAGAACTTATTTTTTTATGTTTGATTTGTTGAAGTATGTGATTCTTCATTTTTAACCTCATCCATAATTGTCTTAACTAAGCATCATCTCCTTTCTCTTACTTTTGAGTTATGATTTCATCATAATATATTTTCTCTCATTTTATTTTAGTTAGTAACCATTTAAATGCGATTCACTCTTTTTTTATGATATCTTATTATATCTTTGTGTAAAATCTCTTATTGTTCAAATTCTAAGATTTGTTAGACTTTATCATAGTGTCTTGAGATTTTTAATAGAATTTTCTTAATAAGATTTATCGAATATGTATGTATCATCTGATTTCACCTTGATAAATAATTCAAATTATAGAGTAGTTTAAGAGTCGAATTATGTGTTCTTTAAGTCAATTCTTTACTCTACTTTGACTATTCATGGGTTACCACATACGAGCCTTTGCTATTTGAACTATATTTGATTTCATTTTAAGTATTAGTAACATTTGGTCTTTACCTCATGATGGGTATATCTATTCTACTATATAATAGAAAAACTTGGTGGTGAAACTTTTGAATTCCTAAAATATCCTTGAGTATTTTATAAACATGATGTTATCATGTCAACTTGAATGTCATTTATGTTTAAGAGTCAAAGCAATAAAGTTTGCATGCTATGAAGTCTCCCCTTTCTATATAACTCTTCATGTTCCAGTGGTAATAAATTTTATTGTCCTTACCATTTTTCCAAAGGTTATTATTCTCAATAGAAAATTATAAAAAAAGAATAAAATTTGTATTTTGAATCCCTTAGCACTGTAAAAAGAAAGCACACACACGCGAATAGTCATCTAGAAAAGACGAAAAAATGGTAATTGACCTTATGATATTCTAATTGAAATACGTGCAAAGCACGTACATGTAGACTAGTATGTGATAAAGCCTATTGGTCCATGTAAAGTAATCAATTGGTTAAATTTCGCTTAATTAGATAGTCATGAACGTGATATTTTATCATTGTTTTAATATTTTTTTGAGCTATACTGTCTGTATGAATACTAATCATATTAGGGCGATGATGAGCCTGACCTGTGCGATGCGGGGCATCCACAACGTTGGAGGACTGACGAAAAATGGTCACGATCAGAGCTGGCGTGAGACAGAATGGGGCGCCCCGTGCATGAAAACTCAACGGTTAGGGACGTCGCGCGGGCGGTCGAGGACCGACACCATTCTACCACGGGTATAAACGACGGCCGACCACGCGGCCCGTCGTGCGGCGCCCAATGGGCGTCGGAAAGACGTCGTAAGGACGTCGTGCACATAGAACGGGTGGCTGGACGGCATCGGCTGTCGTAGGCGTCGTAAAGACGTCGGGGGCGCCTTCGGCGTCGTGGACGAAGCGAGGCGTTGAGTTGCCGGTGTCGAAAGACGTCGGCCGTCCCGTGAGGCTCGAGAGCTCGCGGAGTGTGCGAGGCGTACGTGTGGGACGATGATGAAAAAGCCAGTACAGACAAGATCGCACAAAGAGTCCGAAGCGATATGACGACCGGCTAAAAATCGTGTACGGGAAGACACACGATTTAACTAAACCCGAACGTGCTAGAAAAAAACAAAAACAAAAAAACAAAATACTAATCATTCCTGAGCATTACTTGAACACATCCATTAAACTGAGCTTTCAATTTGATCACCCAGAGCAGATTAAATAACAAATGATCTTTTCTTAACGCCCATTCTCCTCTACCCATTCAAATATTCCTATGCACACATGGCGGCATGGCCATTACCCATACTGTTCTGTCAATACCGTTACGCGCGCGGGAAGGAGGATGAAGACGGAAAAATAGCTTGGGCTCTTAGAAAATAAAATGTTTAAGAAATTAAATGGAGAGTAGGAATTGTGCTCGGGCTTGGCCTTTGAGCATCTCCAACCCTACTGTCTTGTTTTGTGTTGTGATTCCTATGTAGCATGAGACACAAAACAATATTTTTTTTATGTGGCAAGATGATATTCACACAAGAAAATGAAAAAAAAAAAAAGTGTTCTCCAATGCAAAAAAGTATTGAGAAGACAATAAAAAGTATTTTTTCCAAGACAACTTCTCCACTTTTTCATTTTTTTTTTTATAAATATTTCTATTCATAATTGATGATGTTCGACTTCATGATTTATTCTACATTTGCATTGGAGAAAGATTTTTGATATGAAAGCTTGTCCTTCCTATGTGTCAAACCATTTTTTCTAAACTCACAATAGGGTTGGAGATGCTCTTAGGTTTAGATAACCTCAAGCAAACCATTGAAAATATATGAAATCTCCCTCCAAAACACTATATCATACAACTAATAGGACATTGATTCAATCTCCCTCCAAAACATCCTCACAATCTTCCTGGCAGGTGGACTCCGTTAACAACAAAATGATCAGTAAAATATTCCATAGAACATATATAATACAGTACTGGGATAGTTTCATCCATTGGAACTGGGGAAAATATATGAAATCAATCGTCAACAATACATGCATCCAGCAAGAAAGCGTCGCCACTTTTAACATTATGTGCTCTCTACTTTTCTAGTTGACACGACTCGGCCGGATTTTCATGAGATTTCATGAGAATCACCCTCTAGGATGATTATGTGATATTAGGTAATTTGATTACTCAGTTCACAGATTGGAGTTGGCTACTGGCAAGGCTTTCTTTACACGAACCCGATGCCACGATGTGTTGAGTATTCCTCTGAGGTTCCATATATCCTCTACATTCTCAGGCTGCACATTTGCTGCGGTATCAACCTGACACCAAATATAAACCATCATAAAATGAACCAATATAGATTAGTCCATGAAGAATATAGTTATCCATTAACAAAGTCACCATTAAAGAATGAAAATACAATCAAGCCCATGAAGATAATATTTTTCCCCTAAGGAACTTATGACGACACTAAAAACAGCCTAGTATAATCTACTGTTGGAACATTAACAACATTTACAATCTAATATAGAGAAGCCTATTATAATAGAAAATTAAAGATGTGACATGACGAAGAAGCAAACTAGTTCCAATTTAATTTATTACACTTAATTTATTACTATGGATTGTACAAAAGAGCAAGTTTAATCCAGGTTCTCAACGGCATTATGAGAGGAAAAATATCAACATATACTTCTCTAAGCAGTCATAGAAATGCCACAAAGAACAGGAAAATAGAGACCAATTAATTGGTAAACACGGTAATTTCAAAGAACAAGAAAAACACAATTTTTCCTCCTCCAGCTATAACCCCACCCAACCAAAAGTTTTCCCGCCCCTTGCACCTTCTCTTATTTGTTTCTTCTGCTCCTTAACTCTATTCATTACTGAAAGTTGCCACGTTCCTTTGGTTTTTCAAACTCTAGGCCGATATCTATCCTTGTCTCAAAGCCTAGGGTACTACCCTTATCTCTAGGCCTAGGGTACTACCCTAGTGTCCCAACCTGTTTCAGATACTACGCACCCGTCTAAGCCTCCAACTTTCCCACTTAAGCCCCACTTCAGTTCGCTTAGGCCCCACCTTCGACCGTATGAAACATGGGAATAAGTCTTAATTTGCATTGCAAGAACATTGCACAACCATGGATACATGAAGTGATACATTCCCTCTTCTTGGCAGTACTATTCTCACCACTATAATCCAGTTAGTGAAGGAGGAGTGCAAGGAGAGGTCCAAGCTCTCAGCTCAGTGAAGTCTTCATTCTAGTATCAGTGTATGTATCAGAGCTCATTCCTCAGAGCTCATTTTCCTTCAGTAAGAAAGGTCCAAGCTCTCAGCTCAGTGAAGTCTTCATTCTAGTATCAGTGTATGTATCAGAGCTCATTCCTCAGAGCTCATTTTCCTTCAGTAAGAAGAAGCGCCCAGTCAGCTCTAGTTAGTCCAGTCAGATCTTCAATTTGGCTCCAGCTCAGCAAGCAGTTACTGAGTATCCGAGCTGTATCAGAGCTCTTAAAAATAGAGGGAGGGAGGGAATTGGGGTTTGGAGGGAATTAGAATGTAATGTTAGGCTTCTTTGTTCTTCTTAGAATTCTGTTGTTATGTCATTTTTCCTCAATTTCAAGTTTTGTTAATAAAACCCTAGTTCTTCCCCAAATTGAGTGTTCGATTTGATTTATGCTGCAAATTACTATATTCAATGGCAAATTGTGCTCGATCACCACCAATTCCAGGTCTTGATGGGGAGGGGATCCATCAATTTGGTATCAAAGCCGCTCGATACGGTTCTCGAATCCAGTCGAGAGAGGAGCTCGAGCAACCATAGCTGATAGCTCTCGACACGAGTCTCCAGAAGGAAGACTTCCTACTGAGGAAAAGCGCATACTCTCATTGGAAGATACGGTTCTAAACTTAAATAACAAATTTGACAAACTGTTGGAGGAATTGGTGAGATCGAGGAGGGGGTTTGAAACTCCACAATATATTCCTGCCATGGGATCTCATCCTCCACCATCACCCCCACCTACAACCTCCCAAGCACTGTTTCACCCACAATATGTGCCATCCACAGTGACCCCCCACCGGCTACACTCAAATTTTTACAATTTGGAACAAATACTATGGGCTCACATTCACCCATGTCTCAGTTTGAACAAACATCATTTGGACATCAGGCTCCTCTTCCAAACCCTAGATCTACTCCAGGGGACCGTACAGTCCTTGGACAAGGCATACATTCACCTACAACTCCAATGATGTCAACACCTGTGCACATGGGATATCAATTTGGCCTGCATACTGGAGGACAAGCTTGCGGACAGCCAACACTGAGACTTAAGCTCCCTGACCTTGATGGTGAGATGGATGTTGAAGATTGGTTACTGAGAGTTAACCACTATTTCAATTACTACTATGTACCAGAGTGGGATAGGATTAAAGTGTGTTCAGTGAAGTTGAAAAGCACAACAGCCTATTGGTTCGATTGGTTAATAAAGATTAGGGGGGAGTCGTGAAGAGGAATTCTGCCAATCTATTAGGATGGAGTTTGGTCCATCTCAGTTCACAGATCATGTTATAGACCTCAAACTGTTGAAGCAAGAGGAAAGAGTACATGACTACACTTGCAGTTTCACAAATTATCCAAGAGGGTATATGGGTTTTCCTGAAAACTATCTGGTGAGCCAATACATAAGTGGTTTGAAGGATGAGGTGAGGTATGAAGTACAAGTTGCTAACCCCATAAATCTATCGGCTGCAATACAAGTAGCTAGATTACATGAGGCAAAATTGCTAGCTGTAAGAAGAAGCTATAAACCCAGCTCTTATCCTAACAAAAATCAGAGTATGGCAAGTAGTACTTCTATGAATCGTGAAACATTCAAGAAGATTTCAAGTCAAGGGTTGGAAACCAGGCCCCACATTAGTGCAGGACAACAGACTGCTACTATATAACCAACTGAAATAATGAGAAGGAAAAATTTGGAATTGTGTTTTCTTTGTGATGAGAAGTGGTCAAGGGGGCGAAAGTGTAAAGATAAGAGGTTGTACATGCTAGTAGCTGATGAAGACAATGGGGATACTGATACTTGAATCCAGTATCAGAAGCAGTGGGCTCCATACAGAGTAATACCCAGAGTCTCTTTGAAATTTCCCTACAAGATCTCTCAGGGAGTCTACACCATTCTACTATGAAACTTAGTGGGGACTGTCAAACACAAACCAGGGATGATCCTGGTAGACTCAGGGTCCACCCATAGTTTTATTGGCACAGCTTTCAGTGGAAGGATGGGGCTCTCTTTATATGACAGCATACCTTTTGAGGTTATGGTAGCTAATGGCAACAAGTTGATAAGTAAAGGACTCTGCAAGGAAGTTTTAACTAAATGTGAGGGAAAAAAAATTATTACTAACCTGTTGCAGTTACCAATCACAGGCTGCCACATTGTGCTAGGCGCTAACTAGCCTAGCACCTTAGGGGATATTATATGGAATTTTTATGTGAAGGACAAGTTCCCAATCCCCTTTATTGAAGAACTCGTTGATGAACTCCATGGTGCTAAATTCTTTTCTAAACTGGACTTGAGGGCAGGGTATCATCAAATAAGAATGGCTGAGGAGGATGTGCACAAGACAACTTTCAGGACCCATGAAGGACATTATGAATTTCTGGTGATGCCCTTTGGGCTCACTACTGCCCCTTCAACCTTTCAAGCTATGATGAATGCAGTTTTTAAGGAGTATTTGGGGAAAGTTGTGGTGTTTTTTATTATAACATATTGGTGTATAGCACAGACATCGTAGACCATTATGAACATTTGGAAAATGTTTTCAAAAAGTCAGAGAATAATCAACTAAAAGTGAAGAGAAGCATTACTTTGCTCAAGAATAGGTGGAATACTTGGGACATGTCATCTCAGGCAATAGGGTAGAAGTTGATCAAGAAAAGATAAAAGTTATCATTGAGTGGCCTGCACCCAAGAACATCAAGGAACTGAGGGACTTCTTGGGCCTCACAGAGGTTTATTAAAGGCTATGGCACCATAGCAGTGTCTCTGACTAATCTCCTTAAGAAGAATTATTTTCAATGGGAGGAAGAAGCACAGAAGTCCTTTGAAGAATTAAATGAGGCCCTTACTCAACCCCTCAGTGGTGGCTATGCCAGACTTCAATGACTTCAATGAGGAGTTTGTACTAAGTCTAGAATGTGATGCCTCTGGAGGGGGAATTGGGGCTGGTTAATGCAAAAAGGGAGACCCATAGCCTTACTAAGCCAACATCTTAAGGGAAGGGCTACAATTTTTTCAACCTATGAAAGGAGATGCTAGCTATCCTATTAGTAGTAAAAAAAAAATGGAGACAATATCTGTGGGAAAAACAATTTCTTATAAGGACATATCTCAAATCCCTTAGATATATGTTGGAACAAAGAGTGTATACTGATGTTCAGTATAAGTGGGTATTAAAGCTACAAGGCTACCATTACAGAGTTGAATATAAAAAAAGGGAAAGGAAACAAAGTAGCAGACAGTTTGTCTAGAAAAGGGAAAGCAACTTTAACTGCTAATTACGTTGTTAATGCAGAATGGATAAAACAATTCAAAGAACAAATGGAGCATTCTGAGCCTATTTGGACCAGAAAAATAAATGGGAGCAGGGATTGATGGACACTAACAAGTATACCCTGAGAAATGGACTATTTTAGTATAAAAAACGGTTACTAATAGATCCTAAGTCTAATTTTGTTGACCTAACGTTGAGGGAACACCATGACTTGTAAGCTGGCCATTCAGAGACCCTGAAAACTCTCCATAGATTAAAGAGAGTATGTTATTGAAGGGGAATGAGGAAGTCTATCAAGGATTATGTTAAGGCATGTGAGGTCTTCCAGAAGACAAAAGTGAAAACACTTTACCTGCAGGGCTACTACAACCTCAGCCTATACCTGACAAGGTTTGGGAGGATATATCAATTTCATAGAGGGATTACCTATCAATTATCGCAAGACAACTATTGTAGTGGTGGTTGACAAACTCACTAAATATACCCATCTATTCTCGTTAAATCACCCCTACACAACAGATACGGTGGCTCAAACCCCCATGGATGGAGTCTTTAAACTGCATGGTATGCCCAAATCTATTGTTTCAAACAGAGATCCTATCTTCACTAGTCAATTCTGAGAGAATTCTTCAAGCTTCAAGGTACTGCACTCAAGTATACCGCTGCCTACCACCCCCAAACAGATGGGCAGACTGAAGTGACTAACAGCTGTATTGAGGGATATCTAAGGTGCTTTTGCGGCACAGGCCTAAGGAATGGAGTAAGTATCTTCCTTGGGCAGAATACTGGTTTAATAGTAACTGGCACACCTCCACCAAGGTCACTCCATTTGAAGCTGTTTATGGTAGGGCTCCTCCACTCCTACTCACCTATATACCTGACATTGCTCAAGACAAAGAGTTTGCTGAGGCAATAACATCAAGGGACAATGCTAACCTTATCTTAGCTCAAGATAGAATGAGGAAGCAAGACAATTCCCACGAAACTGAAAGAGAGTTTGAAATGGTAGATTGGACAGCCATATAAACAAATTTCAGTGGCTCATAGGAGACCACAGAAGCTATCCCCTAAATACTATCGTCCTTACCAAGTCATATCAAAGATAGGACCAATGGGTTATAAGGAAAAATTTAGGGTGGGAATCTATTACGTATTTGATGGGCTAAAAGAAACCATCACCTTTAAGGGGGCGTTTGGTACGTGGTAATTTTTTTTCCGAAAAAATTTAGGGTGGGAATCTATTACGTTGTTTGTTTAGGCTATAGAAAATTATCCCCGGAAATTAAGTACCCGGGTAAATATTACCCACAAACCATGGGAATCCTATCCCTTAAGAATATATAGATATAATTTTTTTGCCTGGGCAAAAAAAAATTGTTTTAGTTTTTTTTTCCTTCTTTTTGATCGTTTATCGTTTTTTTTCCTCTTTTTTTATCGTTTTTATCCTTTTTTTCATTTTGATTGTTTTTTATCATTTTTTCATTTTTGGTCATATTTTTTGGTTTTTTCTTTTTTGATCGTTTTTCGTTTTTATCGTCTTTTTTTCATTTTGATCGTCTTTTGTCATTTTTGGTCGTTTTTTTCATTTTTTTTTATCGTTTTTTTTTTTCTTTTTTGTCGTTTTTTTGTCATTTTTTGTTTTTGTCATCTTTTGTCATTTTTGGGTCCTTTTTTTCTTTTTTGTCCGTTTTTTGTTTTTGTCTTTTTTTTCTCTTTTGGCATCTTTCGTCTTTTTTGTCATTGTTTTGTCGTTTTTGATCTTTCTTTGTCGTTTTTTTGTCTATTCTGTCGTTTTTTGGTAGTTTTTCGTTTTTTTGTCATTTTTTTTAATTTTCGGTCTTCTTTCGTCGTTTTTTTCCTCTTCTGTTGTTTTTTGCTTTTTCGTTTTTTGTCGATATTTGGTCCTTTTGGTTTTTTTTTGTCATTTTTGTTGTTTTTTGTCGCTTTTTTGTCCCTTTTTGTCGTTTTTTTGGGTTACTTTTTGTCGATTTTTGTCTTTTGGGTATCTTTTTGTCGTTTTTTGGTTTTTTATCGTTTTTGGTCTTTTGTCGTTTTATTTGATCTTTTTTTTCGTTTTTTGTCATTTTGATCATTTTTTTCGTTTTTGGTCATTTTTTTCGTTTTTGATCGTTTTTCCTTTTTATCATTTTTTCGTTTGGTCTTTCTTTTTGTTTTGATCGATTTTTTTTTCTCATTTTTTGTGTTTTCGATCTTTTTTTTTCGATTCTTTCTTTTTAAGTTCTTTTTTTCGTTCCCCCCCCCCCCTTTTTTTTTGCTTTTTTCGTTTTTTTTTTGTTTTTTCTTTGATTTTTTGTTGTTTTATCCTTTTTCTTTTTTCCGGAAATATTTATATAGTCACCAAACATGGGAACGTAATTTCAACTGATTGTTCTAAAAAAACTTGATGGAAAATAAAATATTCGACAACAGGATAATGAAACGACTCAAAAGGATAGAACCAGCATCTCTTATCAACTGATTGTTCTAAAAAAACATTCAACACTAAAACTGAACCAACTGTAGAGCCCAGTTCAGTGATGTGTACAGTTCTTGAAATTCGTCTAAATATATACTCAAAATAGTGGTTCTGTGAAGAGCATTAGCACCAGAAACTATAATTTAGCACATTAGTTAGGGCTTCACTGACCAATGATCTAGCAGAAATAGGAGACCTACCGCTTTAGCAATTATGTCAGCATTTTCTGGTAAATCAACATCAGCTTGAAAGAGAACCCATGCCCACTTATCACTACTTATATCGTCATCAGATATGTACGGCACATTGATCTTCTGATATCTAAGAGCCTCTGTCCAAGTTTTGCCACCATCAACTGATATATCCACTCTCTCAATACCGCGTCCACCACCAGAGACTGCATATCCGCTGACAGTAATCTGCAGTCCAACAAGATATGGAAGTTCACTTTGCCATATAGAGAAAAAAGGAGATCAGAGATAATCTTACAAACCTTTCCTTGCTTAGCAACATCCACATCCTCCAGGGAACATATTGCACACTGTCAGTACACAATTTATAGGCAGTGTCATTTTCTAAGTACAAGATTCTCTATTGGATAAGATGTCATGAAAGGAATAAAAAGAAATAAAATGGTTGTATTCTCATTTCCTAGACGCATTATATACAGTGCAAAGGTGAACATGAAATATCAGACATTTATCGAAAATAGAAGGTTGAGTCTATGCATTTGATAATTGATGGTGGGGATAAACAAGTCACAGGTAAATCTACATCGAACCTGTTGATAATGAGCTAACCTAAAGGAAGAGTGAGATACGATGCATAAATTGCAGACAACTGTATCCATATTAAGGCCTCAGAGACTCCGGTATGCAGCAAGAAATATATGTGTGTGCACGCGGGCGTGAGTGTGTGTGTGAGCGCATGTCTGCACGCTCTACAGGTAGCAAATTCTGGTTTAAGCAGCACAACTCAAGAGATAACCCCCTTCCAGTGCATGGCACTCCATTACATTACTTAAATATGAATCTCATTCCATATTGAACCCACATCTGATGAGACTGCATGTATACGCAACAGGGTGATAATTGAGAAATATTATTTCAATTCAGGTAATTAACATGTAAAAACTGTTGGAGCCCATATTTATTGTTTCAAGCAAGATTTTCAAACTCGTTTTTGGTAGTGGTCAAGGTTCCACCAAAAATTATTTTAGAATTTCCTGGAAGTAATGCTTCCTGATCGGGTTTACATAATCTCAATAGAGATTCTTACCAATTCACATTAACATGGAAATCAGACTTCACTGCCTTGTTTATACTAAATAACCTAAGTCATCTAAAATGACAAAAATAAAGGGATCTGATGAAACCAATATCTCGACTCAGTTTCTGAAATTATACCCGATTCACATTAATTTCAAAAACATATTCCGGTTACTCAGCAGTTTCGACCCTCTAACAAACCGAAACAATATACTTGTTTGTTTTGGCCAGTTCTTAAAAGCACTGTGGTAGAATAATATGCCATACACAAATATAAGGTGTGGGCACAGACCAGAACATAAGCCTACGTAGAGAATTGGACTGTGGAAATTGGCTGTAATTTTAGTGGCCTAATGGGTGACATTTCAATACACAAAGAGCATAATACACATCTTCTAGAAACTATGAAAGAAAAAGACGCATCACTACAGTAAAGACCTACCACAGTTTCCAGAAATGCTTTTCAATATTAAGTACAATAACCACCGAGAATTATATCCCAAGATTATAATGTTCATTAAATATAGTCTGTGATCTACGTGCATTGAATAGCCTTGATGCACTCTCTTTTACGCTTTGTATTCTTTGAAATACTGAAAACTACAGATTTCTTGACTTCTTTAGCAGTTAAATAATTTTGAACCAGGATAGAGGTATTGGCGAATTTCTGAAGGAGAAAAAACATAAATAGATAAAATAAAATAATATGTCTTTTCCAGTTTGTCACCCATGCATATCCATAGAAGATAGAATTTGCCATTGCTTTGCATATCTAAGCAATTGCATATGATATAGGCGTATAAGTATAGATGTTCCATCAAACATAATATGAACATACCTGCACTGGAAAATCCATCTGAGGCTTCCTAGTAGACCAATTGATATTATCCCAATTAACTGATGGCGGAAACATCTTGTAATCTTTTTGCATAAAAAAGCCCTGATTTTAATAAAGAAATAGTTAATACAACTTCCCAGGTGAAGAAAAGTAACAGAACAAAGACTGTCACTTCCCCAACACCTGACATTCTTCATTGATTATATTAATGCTATCCAACCATTTAACAGAGCGAGCACCAATTACTCCAGGAACAACCCCACGCAAGGGATACCCATGATCACGATTGAGAACCTTCATACAACAAAAAACTTCAGCAACATACTGCATGTAGCATACAGTGCGTATACAGTGAGCATGATGAGAGGATAAGATTCAAAGATAACTAAAATAACCAATTAGGCATCTCACTGTTCATGACTGTACAATAATTGGACAAAATTAGAAAAGCGAATGTCAAGAGAATCCACGTTCACCGAAAACAGATCTATATCTTCAGTGTAAAACCAAAAAAAATGCAATCTGAAAGTGCAAGCTTACCATTTGTTCACAAATTTCTCAGACCAGACTGGCTGGGTTATGCAATACCAGAAGGGAAAAAAAGGATGAGAGAGAGAGAGAGAGAACAACTGAAGATAGCATTAAGTCCAATATTATTTGAATAAACATGTTCAATCTGAAAGGGCATTTCTTGAACGAAATTCATGCTTCCAGTAGGAAGCATGGAGACTCCAGTCTCCATGTTCAACATGTGTCAGATATGACACTCCAAAATACATTAGGACATGCCAAAATATGTGGTGTGTCCAAGTCATCGTATTTGTGCAACAAAGTGCTTTCACTATTAAAATATAAAATAACTAGCACGGAAGCATAGAAAAAAAAAGTGAACAACGGCCTAGTTGGTGAAAGTTCCTAGGTAAGGAGTTTATGTACAAGAGAGTAGTAGACATGACACCTAGAAACAAGTAGGTACAACTTACTCTGGACTTATGAAA
The DNA here is from genome assembly GCA_029216955.1 of Iris pallida. Taxonomy (NCBI): domain Eukaryota; kingdom Viridiplantae; phylum Streptophyta; class Magnoliopsida; order Asparagales; family Iridaceae; genus Iris; species Iris pallida. The sequence continues at coordinate 3,491,134 of JANAVB010017197.1, read as the reverse complement.
GGATAAGCTCATGCAACCAAAGAGCGGCCTTCCATAGTTCATTTAGGGCATGTTTTGGTTGCAAGAAAGTGAAGTGAAAGTGGTAAAAGTGCCACTTTTTGGTTGCAGTTTTATCATGTTTGTTGCTTGGTTACAAACAAGTGGAGTTTGATTGCCACTTTTAGATGTGACATAAAGCGACTCCTGTCCCCTTAAAAACTTGAATCTCACATGCTCTCTTCCAAGCTTGAAGTGGGATGAAAATGGGATTAATAAAAATTATATTCAACATTAAATTTATAATGGTTGATGCGGCTAATATTACACTTTTACGCTATTTCACTTTCACTCTACCAAACGGATAAAGTGACGGAAGTGACTTTCAAGTGGACAAAAACTTTGTGACAAAACAATTTTTTTTCAAAAACTCACTTCAAGAAAATGGACTTTTATGCAATGTTATAAATTTCGCTATACGGATTCGGTTAGCCAATGGGGCGCCGCCTAGGCGGCGAACTGGATTTTTATTTATTTATTATATATATATATGTTACTGCCTTATATATTATGTACATGCTAGTAATAACATAAGATAACTTGGCCAACTTGGTTGGAGGTTTGAGTGATAAGGTCTAATCCTTAATGGGGGTGGACACGGGTTAGAGTCATGTATATGCTAGTAATAACATACATATTTTTTTTGCTGTCCATTTTTTTTCATTTCCCAAACCGTAGCCCTAAATCCTCTCCTCCCTCTCCTCTCCTCTCCTCGCCTCTCCTCTTCGAAGCAAACCTCCCTCTCCTCTCCTCTTCGAAGAAGAAGAAGAAGAAGAAGAAGAAGGCAAGTAACAGCAGCGCAAGCAAGCACAGCAGCCGCCTACGCAGGAGGAGATGGAGGAGGAGGAGGTATGTATTATTATTATTTTTTGTGAAATTTTTTTGGTTTGATTTTATTTTTATTTTTTGAAATTTCCAATTTGAACTTTTTTAAATTTTAAATCTGAAAATTTTGAATTTTTTGAATTTTGAACAATCGAACAGCCGCCTAGGACCGCCTAGGGCCGTCTAGCGCCTAGGCCAGCCGCCTAGGTGGTTTCCGGTGCGGCCAGAGGCCACCTAGCGCCTAGGCGCGCCTAGGCCGCAATTTAGAACACTGCTTTTATGAAGTCACTTTTTCCACTTTAACCCACTTGCTTGCAACCAAAAAACACACCCTTAGAATCAGATAACATGAAAATATGTTCTATAAGGATTTGTGTCCTAGACAAGATAAGTGAAAGATTCCCGTTATAACATGAGACCATATAGGAACAATATGAAATATTAATGGGCTGTACATGGTTACGTAATATAAGCATATCTATATTATTTGTCAAAATCTGGCGTACGAAAAAGGAACTTTGTACTTCACTAAATTCACAAAACCAAAATCAATGATTTGAAAGGTACAAAGGAAGAGCATGGAGACATGCTCTGAGGCTCATTCACAAAATGTTTGGGATAAGGTCTTCATCCATGAAACATGATTGAAGCATATGCCTCAAGAGGCACCAGTTCAATGAAGTTTACACCTCAAACTTGTAAAGCTTATATATAGCTAAAAGTAAGTAATACAGAATACTAGATCAATTTGTCCAAGGATAAAGGTTTAAGTGGAATGTGAAAAAACCCAAATCTAATACTTACATGAACTTCTGAGAGTAGGGTTATGAAGAGGATAACCGGTAACCCCTTGACTTGCCTTTGTTGTTTTTATCGTGAGTGATTCAAGAGAGTTTCTATCATGACTTGTTGAAAATTCATATAGTGGTTCTGGTTGTATGGTTTGCTTTGCAGTAAAATAGAAACTTGTCTAGTGTCAAATAAGTTGTATTTGATTTTGGTTAATACATAGGTTACTGTAATACAATATACCAAATTAAGAATAAGTAGTGCCAATTTACGCTAGCCTCGCAAAGGGTTTTAACACTTCACCTCATGCCTTCCTCTTTTAAAGCAAAATAAATGCTTATACAGAGTAAGATACCCATTACCTCTCCGTTCATTTCATAAGCAAGCAAGACATCAGCATCAGGATTTGTCGCCTGCCTCAATGGTATTGATGCTTTGTAAGGGCCACCATTTTCCTCCTAATAATCATGAATTGAAAGAAAAACAAAATTAGGAAAGCAATGATAGCAGCATGACAGAAGAAAAAAAAGAGAGTACTGGATTGAGTAATTATCTCAGTCACCAGGCACATCATAGAAAACATATGCTACTAAAGTAGCACAAAACTACTCAAATATTCACCTTACACTTGTCAACACTAACAAACTCTACATGCCTTCCTCCTAATGATGTTACTGCTGTCAGTTTGGATATCCCGACAAGCTCAAGTACATCTGATAATTTTGCTCCTCCCCATGTAGCTGGTAAAAGACCAATTAGGAAATTAAAATAAAAGTACAACCAAAAAGAACATTAGACAGAAAGATCTACAGTATAAAGATAACAAGCATCATACGCCAACACCTACCGGAAGTTTGTTCTTTTATAAGATTGATATATTTACACTTTTCTCTTTTGTGATTAGATAGAGAAACAACTCTCATTAGAACAGCATGCATCCAAATCCAAGAGACTTGACAAACTAACTATTAACTAACCACATAAAAACTATTAAGAGCCTATAAACTCTATTAGTGCTCACTATACTATGTAAACCAAAGTCGTAAGCTTTCTGCCTTTAGTAAATTGCAATTGCAAATATCATTATGTGTGTCCTGTTCTTGATATGTTTAGCTTAAATATTCACTCCCTCAATTGCTTAAATTTTACCAATTATAAGTATACAACACATAGTTACCATTTCCTAGAGCAGCAACATCCCAGCCAACGCCTTTTACAGTCCGTGTTTTGCTCATTGCTGTCCTTCTATTACCTGCACACTGAATAGCTTATATCTTCAGACAGTTAATTGAATACCAATTAAGGAAATAGTCATGACCAGTTTGGTGTAAGGATAACCACACACTAGTACCAGAAAAAACATGTTAGATGAAATTTCACCTGTAACGTAGCAGTGACATTATACTTGGGTAGTTTTCTGTACATAAAATAATAATCAGTTCATATAAAAAGTACTAGTGAGATTAGTACATGAGATTCACCATTTATCAGTCACCTTAGATCATCCATGGATAGTTGAATAGGCTTCTCAACCAAACCACCAATGGATACACGGAATCTGTTCAACCAAACAAGGATACATTCAATATACAGCTCCTTCGGTTCGCTTAACAGATGTTCTAACAATAAGTTAAGGCAGGATAACAACCTTTCAATATCATCAACAACCGGAATTGGCCCATGATTTCTCTTGTAAAACAAGTCCACAGGAGTAATGTAAGATGTAACCAAAGCTGTCCGTTGTGGTTCAGCATTAAATGGTTCCTGCACCAGAAAATAATTTGAGCGACTCAGAAGCAACTTTTAGACAATAAATGTGATTTCCAGCAAGAAAGATGGAGAACATGTAGATTGATCATGCAGAGAAGAAACTTAAAACACTAAAAATAACAAATGACATGCATAACTGACTGGAACAATTTAATTTCTGAGATGAGGAGCTACATGTTAATATTTCAATTAGGCACCCATCCATGTCGCACGAACATGAATGAGACAAAAACGGACACATGTTCATGTCGTTGCCAATGCATGTCTGACACAGAGGCACAACCATTTTGGAGTATCCATGCTCCATAGTTACTCATCAAGCTTTTAATGTTCCACAACCTAGTAACAGAATCCAAACATATTAGCAGAAATCAAAGAACCGAGGAAGGTGGATAGAAGAAACAGTGTTCCGTCATTCATCAATAACCAAGAGATTTATTATTAAAATAGGATATAGAACGTAAATCTAAGTCAATAAGGCTCTACAGGAGATCAAGTAAACTTTTATGCTCCAACGGACATAAACCATACATAAAATGGTATAACACTCCTAACCCTGCTGATCGTCAACCAAATGGATTCTCCTTAAACTCTGAAGGCCTGACAGGTATTTATTTGTTTCTGGAGTTTCAAGTCACAGGACAAGTTATATTATAGAGTGCATGACAACATTCTAGAACAAATGCAAATACCTACTCAAGGCACAACAGATCCAAACACAATTGCACACAAGAAAATACAGAAACATAGAATTTCTCCACCAAGTGGCATACTATCAATTTATCTGGCCTCACATTAGTATTACATGTCCTTCCATAACAGTCATATGGAAAATGAAACATTACCAGAAGAAACCCTATAATATAACAGACGTTGGAAAATCAAATGAAAATAAAAATGCCCAGTTGATCAAATTAAATAATAAGCATAAAAACATACTATACTTTTATAGATACCAGAATCTCTGCTCAAATCATAATCTAGAGAATACCCAAATCACAAAATCACATTTTTTTAATGAATATTCAACCTCCAATAACTTCCAGAACATGAAATAGTACATAAGACAGCAATCTAAACTACCCATGACACTGAAGAATAACCTTTCAGAACATTAGTGATATGAGCAAAAATAGAGAGAGAAATTGAATTCAACAATACAATCACATTTCGAAGTGTCAAGTTAGTGAAATTACATAGTAAGCATTAAAAAGTACAAATTATATCCATGTCCAATCAAATCAGTATTCAAATCATAATCTAAAGAATACCCAGCTCACAAATTTTTATCTTTAACAGATATTTCATCTCTCTTCCTCCAGAAGCATCCATTTTGATCTACAACTTCACTTTTAGAAGTAATGAACACGGAATCAATGAAATGGCATGTCCTAACCATCGTGGGACTATTTGTACAGTAAGCCTGACAAAAACTTAATAGAAAAGAGTGTGCACAGTTAATTAAATTACATAATAAGGGTAAAAACATTCCATACAAATTAGTTCTAAAATCATTATCTAAAGGATACACATTACACATCAATAAAATTACATCTTCAATCAATATACATGTGTTCATTGGAAGCAGACTAAAATCATAATCTAAACAATACCCGGATCACAAAATTTACAACTTTAACCCATTATATTCACATCCATTAAAATTATTAGTCAAATCAAAATCTAAAGAATAACAAAATCACAAAATTGCACCTTTAACAGATATGGATCTCTCCCCCTCCAATAAAATCCCTTCCACACTAAGGGTATGTTCAGATTGAGTGTTAAGATAGTTAAGTGAGGGAAAATAAAAACCATGCTTGGTTTGAGGTTTGGGATTTAGGAGGGGGGTTATAGAGGGTTAAGTGAGAGTTTGTTTAACCCTCTTTTGTCTATTTTTTTTAACCCCTAAATCGGAGGGTTAATGAGGGGAATTGAGGGATTTCGTTTAAAAAGTCATAAATATCCCTTATTTATCCTATAAAATATTATGACTTATTTTTTTCATTGTTCTTGATTTCAACATGTTGCCTCGTTTCTTAAGATATTTTGACAAGTTATAATTAAAATTTCAATCAAATTTAATTTTATGACATGTAATAAGGATATTTTGGTAACTATTATTATTTTTTTTATCAATCATCCTCTCACTCAAAACCTCTCATCCAAGCAAGAGTCATTAAACACACCCCACTTAACTCTTCCTCAAATCCAAGCAAGGTTATATGTATTGATTCTACTCCCTCTCACTTAACTTCCCTTCACTTAACCCCACTTAACTCTGCTTATTTTTTCCCCCTGAAGGTCTGCTTGGTAATTGTAGGGGTAGCAGTTAAAGAGGTGTTTTTAGAGTACTAGTTATGAGCGGTTATGAGGGGTCCTGTTTTGGATGGTTGTTAAGTAGCGGCTTTTAAACCAGTTCAATCCATGTTTGGTAAGTTACTAATGACCTGTTCTGAAAGTTTTTTACACGAATAAAATTAAATAGGAAAGGGTATTAGTAGTTATAATTATATATTTTTGGTGAGGGCATAAATGTAATAGAATAATAAAATTCCTCAAAACCACCGATTTGGGGTGTTCATAAAGCCACCCAAAATTACATTACACCGGTTTTGGAGAGTTTTTCTGCCGACCAAAACCAGTATCTCAAAAAAAAATTAACAAGCAGAGATTTTCATAAACGGTCGGTTCAAAAATACCCTAGAACCGGTGAAAACACTGTTACCAAGCAGACCCTAAAACTCGATAAAAGAAGAAGCTCATGAGCATAAATACATACACATTATATTCATATCCATTGAGATTAGTACTCAAACCCCACTTAACACAAAAAAAGGATATTTAACAGAAATCCTACCTCTGTTGCTACAATAAAAATCAATTTTACATTAACATTTAAATCAATCGAACTCATATATGGAGAAATAATATAATACCTTGGAATTAATTTTGAGAGATGGGTGGCGAGGGGGTTCGAGAGAGTAGTCAGAGGGGCCTCTCACTCCTGGCATCTCTTCTTCCTTCTTCCTCACCAATTTTCGTGGAATTACAATGGAGAAATTTTACTATTTTTTCGGTTTTATGCGATCGTGTTCGAGTGGTGATGAAGAGAAGGCACCCACATTTAAATCAATCGAGTGGCAGTACTTGTTTGCACTAGTGACTTATACCATACCCCTGATCAATTTCTTCAATGGCAAACTTGTAAATAATACAAAGTTTTTAAAATAGGCTAGTCCTGATCAAAAAATGAAGTGCCTTTATAAGGAACCTTTGGTTGGGATCAGATTATAATTCTGAGTCTTGAGCCTGGCTAGCAATCACCCGATTAAAACTCATATTATATGCGAATTTTCTATATCTTTCAAAAGATTTATAATATTTGTGTATTTTTGAAAGATTCAAATCAGTACATAAATTTTAAACTTGTTTCGTATAGAATATTAAAAAAATTGGCACAAAAAATGTGTCGAAAATCTATTTAATTAATCAAATTTGATGACATGTGAAGTTTGAACCTCAAAATTTTCATTTATCAAATATTTGACCAATTTTTTTAACGTATTTTATTTGCAATGTGCCGATTTATACTCGTACTTTAGTCGTTCCGAATTGTTTTTGTTTACTGAATTGCTAACAAGGGTCTTGAGTACCTGTTTTGGTTTATAACTGTCAACAATAGATATGTATATGCTAACTTCAAAATTTTTTTTTTAAATGAATTGAGTGTTAAAAAAAAACCAGAATGAGATTTTGAGTCAGGCTTGTATATGTAATTTGAAACATAAACATTTCATGGATCGAAGCAGGTTATTAAAGAATTATCAAGCAGTTGAAATTTTTTAATTTTTTTCTTACTTAGGTGAGGTTATACATACACAATTTTAGAAAAAATTCTCTTAATTACGTAAGAATATACAATGACTTAAACGACTCATTTTTGAACCGTTTTCATACACACACACACACACACACACACACACACACACATATATATATATACACACACACACACACACACACACACACACACACACACACACACACATATATATATATATATATATATATATATATATATATATATTTATATACTAGCATATGTGCACGTGCCTTGCACGTATTTTAACATTTCTTAATTAGTTTAGGAAGACTCTTTAGGAAGACCAAATGATAGTCTTCCTAATTACTAAGTTGTCCTTATTAAAATTAATGAACTATTTTTAATTAGTATAAGTATGTAAGGGTATTTTCGGAATTCAAAAGTTTCACCATCTAAGTTTTCCTATTATATATATATATATATATATATATATATATATATATATATATATATATATATATAATGGTCAAAAACCAGACAGCTAGTTTCATATTAGAAAACCAAACAGTATTATAGCCGTACGATTATATTGAAGGCTAGGATTTAAATAACTGGAAATTGCTGAGAAACCCAATTTCGGGGTGGGCTTTTATGAAATGCTCACCCGCTGCATAAGTTTTATGAAATGCCCAGAATTAAGTATTTTCACGTTAAATATTCCAAGATTCCCTTTTAGATGCCACCCGCTGGGAAATGCTATTTTTATAATACCGAAACTACCCCTCCGTGCGAATTGGTCATCTATATGTATTTGAATTCAAAAAACTCAGATCTGGATTGCGATTTTCGTCTTCTTCTTCTTCACGGGAAATCTGAATTCCATTGCTCTCATATTCAGCAGAGATCGCAAAAATTGTTCGTAGTTTGGTGTGTTTTTCTTCAGTCGAACTCAGATCATCGCTCGTCATCATCATCACCATCATCATCATCTTCATCGTGGAGACATTTGAAGTTTTTCGACGATTAGGCCAATTGTGGAGAGAAGATCTTTCTTCTTCTTTTCCATAAGAATTATCATCGTTTTGAAAGAAGAACGAAACTCTTTATTCATGAAAAAACTAAATTAACGTTTTAACACTGTAAATGACCATTCTCCGTGTAAACTAACACGGAGAATGCCATTCTCCGTTTTATTTAAAACGGAGAATGCCGTTCTCCGTGTTTCTAACACGGAGAATGACCATTCTCCTGCGTTTTAACACTGGAATGACCATTCTCCGTCTTAATTAGGACGGAGAATGACCATTCTCCGTCTTAATTAAGACGGAGAATGCCATTCTCCGTTTTATTTAACACGGAGAATGACATTCTCCGTTTTATTTAACACGGAGAATGGCATTCTCCGTGTTTCTAACACGGAGAATGGTCATTCTCCTGCGTTTTAACACTGGTATGACCATTCTCCGTGATAAATTACACGGAGAATGGCATTCTTCGTGTAAATTAAGACAGAGAATGGTCATTCTCTTTAATTTAGCACGGAGAATGGCCATTCTCCGTCTTAATTAGGACGGAGAATGATATTCTCCGTTTTATTTAACACGAAGAATGACATTCTCCGTTTTATTTAACACGGAGAATGGCATTCTCCGTGTTTCTAACACGGAGAATGGTCATTCTCCTGCGTTTTAACACTGGAATGACCATTCTCCGTGTAAATTAAGACGGAGAATGTCATTCTCCGTGTTACTAACACGGAGAATGGTCATTCTCCGTGTAAATTAAGACGGAGAATGCCATTCTCCGTGTTACTAATACGGAGAATGACCACCCTCATGCGAAAATTAACATTTTTCGTGTTCTAAACGGAGAATGGCCATTCTCCTGCATTTTATGGTCAGCTGAAACTTTGGAGGGCCATAACTTTTGACTGGGAGGTCGAAACGAGGTCCCGTTTGTCACAAAATGAGCGTATCGTCGAGGAGACTGAAAGTAACAGCTTTATAGTTAAACGGCCTTCCGAAATTTTAGAATCGCAAAAAAATGATGTTTGGACCTCCGTTTTAGCACTTTTGCCGTTCGTCCCGGTCTTTCCGAAATTTTTCGACGAGTTTTTAAAGATTTTTGAGGAGAAAACCTAGATTCGAAAGTGAGCAGCGTATGGAAGAAGATGGAGTATTGAAACGTTTTTTTTAAGAGCAGTTTTGTGGGTGTTTCCAATAAATTAAAAGGAAGGGCAAAAGGGTCATTTGGAAACCGCTTTGGATAAGTTTCTCTAATTCTGGGCACGCGATGAAAGTTTTTTTAGCGGTGGATTTTACATAAAACTTTTTTAGTTTTTGGGCATTTCATAAATCTTCCCTTTAAATAATGAAGGTTGCATGTAGTCTCTTAAAAGATAAGGGTGTTTTGTGAATATTTGTCCAATGTAATTAAATATTTTCACCAATTTCTCTCTCTCTTCCTTTCTCTCATCGCTTTCCTTTCCTCTCTCTCTCGAGCCACCTCCCCTTGCACGACTACTGCTTCCATCGCCTCCCGACTCTCACTGCCTTCCCCTGCCTCATCTCCGCCTCCACTGGTAAGACCTACTCCTACGTCGAGGTCTACTCCACCTGCCGCCGTGCCGCCGCCTACCTCTCCTTCCAGTGCGACATTCAAGTCCCTTCTTTATTCTCAAGCGCCTTCCATCGAACCCTAGGTCGTCGCCCCCTCCTCTGCGGTCACCTGTTTTCTAACGCAGCCTTCCATCGAACCCTAGGTCACTGGCCTCTCTCATCGGTGGTCATATCCCCTCGGGTTCGAGCGATTACTGAGAGTGTTAGACTCGTCTCACAGTATCAATATTTATATACGGATACATATTTTGTAGTGTATTTCGTATTTTCTTGGTTTTCGGAATGCTTTAAAATTTTCCCAAAACTATAGGTTTTCTCCTTGATCGGCATACCGTCAGTATACCGGTGTATACCGACGGCATACCGTCCAGACAGATTTTCCACATTTTAGATATTTTTGATTTCTGATATTTTTGTGAATATTGTTTTGGATATTTTGATGAATAGTGTTTAGATATTTTCGTGAATAGTGTAGATGCACCCTATTATCCAATGGATATTTGGTTTTGATTGAATGGCCATGATTAACCTAGACCTTGACATGGATCACCATTCGATGGTCAAGATTAATTTCCCATTCTATATATACCCTTTTAATTTCTCTCTCCATCTTCTTTTCACTATTTCTTCCTTTCCTCTTCACTTTCATTTCTCTTCCTCAAGTGCTTAGGAAGGCTTGGCCTTAAGTTCTAGAGTGTGGTTTCGTACCCCTCTTGGTGGTGGAGTAGAAGATTAGGCTTGGAGCTTAACCTAGGCAAATATATCTTGCCAAATTCTTGAACAATAGTATTTTATTGTCATTTTTGTTTTCCTTGGTATTAAATGCTTAGAATTTTCCTAAACTCATTTTGTTAAATATGTTTTCCTTATGATTCTCGTATATATGCATGTTTCCAAAATTTGTTTAAGCAAGGTTTTGATTTTATGTTAAAACCCAATATTGACTTAGTAGAAAACTTGGTATCAAGAGTGATACTAGTGTTACCATCATGGATCTTGGTCACATATACATATATGAGGTCCTTACCTAGCTAGTATACATGGATTTTGAGTTTGGTAGCAATCGGAACCCGTTTCGGTGTCCCGAGAACCTCTGTTTAGAGTATTTTGAGGTATTGATGTCACGACCCGCACCCGCTTTTCGGATGCGAGCTCGTGAGCAAGCCAGCTATGTATCGAGTGGACTCCAGCCCATCTCGAATACGTAAACGCTGTCAAGGCTATGGTAAACTACCAAATCATGGCAAACAAATCTATATCTCAAACCCACAATAAATGTACGAAACATGAATGAACACTATGGGTCGTGGTCTGCAGCCCACTAGCATATATGTCCGATAAGACTCCAAAGAATATAACAAGAGTCTAAAAACTGAATCAAGAAACAGGATATCTCATGATAAGGTATGAAAGCACAAGCGGATAATAAACGTAATAACGATACCTGAATCCCGCAAGCGTATCATCGCATCGAAACCCACAAGAATCGCGAATCATCCGCCATCCAGAACTACTAGCTAACTCTATGCAATCACTAAACCTGAAGATATCATCAGATCCTCAGGGGACATAGCAAGATACATAAAAACATGCCTATCTAGCAGTTTATCATGCAATAATGAAATATATATGTAAACAGGCAAAGACCCAACAATACGAAACCATGACCAATCAACACGAAACCATGACCATACACGACTGGGAGAACCACTACGCATAATCGAACTGCTGGAGGAGAAACAAGAGAATACAACGTCACGATGTCAATGGATACTCAAACCCTCGCCCCTAGTGTGGACTCGCAGGTTTGAAACAACTACTATCCCTTGCCCCTAGTGTGGACTCGCAGGCTAGCATCAAGAATCACCCTCGCCCCTAGTATGGACTCGCAGGTGCGGAACAGATAACTACTAACCCTCACCCCTAGTGTGGACTCGTAGGTTAGCTTCACGAAATCAAAGTACAAATAACTACTAACCCTCGCCCCTAATGTGGACTCGCAGGTTAGCTTCAGGAATTCAAGGTACAACAGTTCCGTTATGACTTATTCATCATATAATACGATACGACTCAGTCTAATTACATGTGATGACACGACACGACCCAATCAAGATACACGAGAGAACCAATCCAATATGAACTACAAAATTAACTATGAACAAAATATATATATATATATATATATATATATATACTAGCATGCACGATGTACGAATCACATGTCAATAATCAACTATTAAAACTATATAATAATAGAAATATGTATGTAAATAAACTGTAGAGGGAGGCAAGGTATCTTGCCTGGTGGTAGCGTGAAGATCCCATAATATACCGTCAACTTGTACACCATAAAGTCCAAATCTTACAACTGTCTCTGAAAGCTGAAACAGACATTGCCAACATTCTCAGAATAGTCAAATTAGCTAAGATTGTCTGTCCTTAAGTCCAATTCTGGACACAGGGGTAAAACGGTAGTTTTGAGCAAAATGGTATCCACCGTTGGACCTGCTTTGTATCGAAAAATGTGCCAGAGTCAATGGTCTCTAAAGTCTTCAAACTATATGTCTACGGATTTATTTTGATGATACGAACCCGACCGTATGTCCAAAGTTGGATTCCTGTGGGCCGTGTACGAAATCGCCCGTTGAATCGGATCGTGGGGCCCGTAAAACGGCGATCGATCAACTGTCTCAGAACCGGACCAAACTTGGCATACATGACCAAAAAAATGATACTGTCCTGTTGGCACAAGTTTCATCTCGATCTGACGAACGTGTACAAAGTAATTAGAAAATTTGCACAGAGACTGATACGGTGAATTTCGACGGATACGCATCAAATTCGTCGCACACACGCGACCAATTTAAATTTCGTCAAAGCCCATGTAATGCCTGTGGTTCGTATTATGTATTTTGGAATACGTGTACGTATTTATTCTTGTATTACATAATTTTTCTTGCTTAGTTTCCATCCTGGCTTGGGTTATTCTTGGTTCGGGTTGGCTTGGTTCGGTTTGAGATTGCTATTGATTCATCATGAACCAAGGGTGAACCCCCTACCTACCACCACGACTACCATTTATTAACCATATTCTTCTTTCTCTCTCTTCATTAACCTCTTCTTCTTCCTCCATTAACCCCTTCACCTACCAGAGAGAAAGAGATGTCTAGGCAAGTGCAACTTACTTCATGGAGGAACTCCAACTTTATTGCTTCATTCTCTTTCTTACAGCATTTTAACTTACTTTAATACTTGGCATTTTTACTTTCCATGGCTAGATTCTTGTAGATCTTAGCTTACTTTATTTTCGAAAATCGTGGATTTTGATCTACGTAATCTTGTTAATTCTGAGTTTTGATGGTTCTATGTTGTAGAGAATCTTGTTCTGCCCCATTTTGACCTATGGAAGTTCGGATTTGGGCTCCGGATGATGGAGTTATGGAGCTTGAGAACTTGGCTCTCATGGTGTTCTTCTTCTCAGAATTTTGGAGAAGATGAACTGTGCTTGACTTGACCGCATGAATAATTCATGCGGCAAGTGTTCTCTTCAGCCGCATGGCTGGTAGTACTTGAGCCGCATGAGGGTCGTACCCATCCAGCCACATATTACCCTGCACTTCTTGAGCCGTATGAGACGCTAACCTTTTAGCCGCATGCGCCCTCTCCCAGCCGCATGAGCTGCTGCCGCATGGACTCTCTCCTTAGTCTCATGCGCCCTCTCTCCCCGCTGGCCGCATGGGACTTTACTCGACCCAGCCGCATAAGAACTTCTTCCCGAGCCGCATGAACTTGGTCCACTCATAGCCGCATAAGCGCACCCTTTTCAGCCGCATGGCTCCGCTCTTATCTCAGCCGCATGGACCCAATTCATCTTAGCCGCATAGGCTTTCCTTTATCAGCCGCATGCGCCTGACCCTATTGAGCCGCATGGGCTGTTCTCCTCCCAGCCGCATGAGATTATTCCTGGCCGTATATTCCTGAACCGCATGACTTTCCTATAGCTCTGTACTGTTGTTATATTATTATTTTGACCATGCCTTGGAACCCCTATTGTATATTTTTTTACGCTCATTTTATATCCTTACGCCTTTTGTCCTGAACTTGATAAATCACGATTTGATTGGCTTGTTGAAATGACAATTGTGCATGACGTGGGGTGACAAGTGAACATGACATGACCTGATGGTGGCCCGTCGGGGCGCACTCTTGACCAGAACTCTTGACATGATTACCTGACATGATATATCTTGATAAGCTGTTGCGACGGCTACCTGACATGACATGACCTTTATAATTAATCTAGACACCGTGGGCGATTGTGCTTGTACAAATAATCCAGTCCTATCTTGCATCATGTCTAGGAGGGGACTCCTGAGTACCATGGTCAGGAGTACCCATTAAAATGGACTAAGGCTAATAACTAGATTAATACACTAGTCATAAAGAGATCTCCCAGCTACAGGCAATCCCGTTACCTGGGCACGCCTTGGGATCTGTAGCCTGTCGTCGAGTAGGGCACATTTCCAGCACACTGTCATGTGTTGCACCCTTCAAGCTACCTAAGGGTACATGCGTTTTCTGGACGATGTACCCACCTGAATTCAACTCTAAATCTTTCAACCCGGGTAACCTGGATGGACTGCAGGGCTTGTGGCTGTGGATGATTCTCACTGCATCTTGCTAGTAACTAGGCCTGTGATAACCCTAGTTAGTTAAAGTATCAAACCGTAATTCTTGCTTGGCCGTGAAATGATTGGATGGAGTCTAACCTGTCTAGTCTTGCCCTGATCTTGTTCCAGACTACTGCATGACCTGAATGCCTGTATTTATTTTACCGATAAATGGTGATAATTCCAAGTTCTGTTCAGACGAAGGGTTACAACCCCGGTTCTTGTTTGGTTTACGGGTTGTAACCTGGTTATCTGAATAGTTCCATGGTTATCTTATCGTATATCACCTGTTATGTTTTTCTTAAATTCTTATCTTTATTATTCATCTATTACTATGGTGCTAATTGCTGGTTTTAGTTCCTAAGTGAAGCTTCCTTTGTGGCACTTGCTCTTTCTGGGATCTGACCCAGCTGGTTTTGTATGGCCAGATTTTGGAGCAGCTCCAGAGGATCTACCGCTTTTCCAGCCCGATGGTGAACACCAGGCGTAACCAGGGCAATAAGTAGGTTATTTTTGGCTCTTCCACTCTATTGTAAAAATATTCTTTTGAGGCGTTTAGCCGACGAGCACCTGTTTAGCTCGATTACATGCTTATTTACTGTCTGCCTACGGGCTGTAACATGATTAACAGATCCTAGGGTTGATCATGTATGACTAAACTCTTGTTAGTCCTAACATTTTGTAACGACTAGCTTCATGATCAGCTGAATATGTAATATTTGGGATGCCTTATTATTGTATATTTAATGATCATACATCTTATGACTTTACTTACTTGCTTATGATTGAGACACTAGGCTTGCTCATGACCATAGGAGACTGTTGGCTTGTAGTGAACCCTCATGTATCCAGACAGCCGTGACCGTATAGCGAGATGGATTCCATTTTATATACGTAGCTGGCTATGTCTGCCCCCGCTCTCCAGTATTCTGGTTCTGGGGCGTGACATGGTTTAAGTGGTGGCCCATGCAGGTCTTGTAAATTAAGATATGTGAGGGTTTACCGAATAGATGTCTCAATCAGTATTCGCCCTTGATCTCTGCTCGTATCTTCTGAATCCCTGGATTCTTGTCCTGATCATATGCTTGTATCGTTGATCTGTCCTGGTCCTTCCTTATTGTTTCCCATGTCGTCTTCTTCAGCAGCATCGTTCCTGGACCTGCCGGTCAGCAAGGCGGAGCACTTCCCACGGATCATCAGTAACCCGGAAATCGAGCCCAGCATTCCGGAGTAGCCTCCAGAGTCGTGCCTTCTGACGGAGAGCCACCAGTCTAGCCAGTTTAGCCTGCCGAGCCTGATGATGGCACATTGGTAGGACTCGTCAGGACCTTAATAGCTTCCTAAGATCGTCGAGGAGATGCCTTGCACCAGGCAGTGACGGATGCCGTGGCCAGAGGAGGTCATCAGGGTAACAGTGCAGCCAACAGCTTCAAGCGCTTGAACCCTCCATTCTTTGACGGTAGTAAAGATGCTATCACTACAGATGCTTGGCTTCAGGACAAAGAGGTGATTCTAGAAGCAGCCAGGACCCCAGAGAACGAGAAGGTAGCCGTGGTGCGCCTGCAGTTGCTGGATCTTGCCCGCAGCTGGTGGACGGCTCAGGCCGTTGGATTAGCAGTACCCATTGCTTGGACAATATTCAGAGAGAGATTCCAGACCAAGTATTTTGATGCTGTAGCTCGGTATGATCTACAGACGAGGTTCACCAATCTGAAGCAGATGGGCAGGACGGTCGATGGATATGCGGCCGAGTTTTCGAGACTCAGTCGGTTTGCTCCCATCTTGGTAGCAACCGAGTATGATAGAGCCCAGCAATTTCAGCAGGGGCTTCACCTGGAGATTTTATTGGCAGTTGAGCAGTTTGAGCATCAGACTTTTGATGCAGTCTTGAGAGCAGCTAGGAGGCATGAGTATACCTCCCAGAGGATTGTGGATAGGGCCGGAGGTCGAAAGTGATCCCACGGCCAGATGAATCAGTCATCAGCACCAGCCCCGGCAGGCAGGTCCTTGACTATTGGAGCTCCGAGGCGAGCGGCCTCAGTAACGTCGGTTCAACATTCAGCCCCGACGTACCCTCAGCAGCATAAGCAGAAGCAGTCTTCCGCAGTGGGATGTTCTCATTGTAGGAAGCCAGGCCATGTAGTGGCAGAGTGCCGCAGGGCACAGGGATTTGTGTCTGGCTTGTGGAGCAGCAGACCATAGGGTTGGATCCTGCCCGAATAGGGGTGGTTCATCATCGTCCAACCTTTCTAGCTCTTCGGTGAGAGGACCAGCTCCGGTCCAGCAGCAGCAGTATCCATTGCCGAGGCCCTTACCGCCTCAGTCCCAGGTATTCCAGCAGCAGAACCCCCAGCAGCATACTCAAGTCCAAGCCCAGAGTCAGTGTAGGCAGCGAGGATTTCAGCAGAGGGGACCAGCACCCCGAGGGCATGGTCAGGCTATGGTGATGACCGCAGAGGAAGGATTGGCACCATGAGAGGTAGTGGCAGGTACTATTCTCGTCAACTCATTTCCAGCTTCAGCTTTATTTGATTCTGGTGCATCGTATTCTTTTATGTCTGTACGATTCGCGACACGGATAGGATTGGAGCCCGAGTCATTATCAGAAAGGCTCAATATACTTACTGGTAACGGACTTGTGGGAGTCGATAGGGTATTTTCCTCGTGTCGGATCGTAGTTAGCGGTAAGGAATTTCTCGCTAGATTGATAGAGTTTCCGATGGCCGATTATGATGTGGTCTTAGGGATGGATTGGTTGAGAAACCAGTATGCTAGAATAGACTGCCATATTGGTAGGGTTATTTTTAGCATTCCAGGCAAGCCAGAGTTTTCCTTCTCCCGAGGCGCAGTTGAGCCTTCTCCTCCAGTGTTGCGGATGGCGGTAGCAGCAGTGTAGTTGTCCCGGATAGTCGAAGAGTTTCCAGATGTTTTTCCAGAAGAGCTTCCAGGTATGCCGCCAGAGCGGGAGATCGAGTTCACCATAGACTTGATTCCCGGGACAGCCCCAGTATCAGAGAGAGTCTACAGGATGGCGCCATCAGAGCTAGAGGTATTGTACAAGATGATTGAAGAACTTCGAGCCAAGGGATTCATTCGTGCTAGTGGATCGCCTTGGGGAGCCCCGATGCTTCTTGTGAAAATGAAGGACGGTACGTCCAGATTATGTATTGATTATCGTACCTTGAACTCAGTGACAATCAAGAACAGATACCCTCTTCCGAGGATAGATGACTTGTTTGATCAGCTTAAAGGGGCAGCAGTATTCTTGAAGATAGACTTGCGCTCAGGATATCATCAGATCAGAGTCAGAGAGCAGGACATTTCGAAGACAGCTTTTAGATCGAGGTATGGGCATTGGGAGTTCCTTGTTATGCCCTTTGGAGCGACCAATGCGCCGGCTGTATTCATGGATCTCATGAATCGCATTTTCATGCCCTATTTGGATCAGTTTGTGATTGTGTTCTTGGATGACATCCTGGTCTACAGCAAGAGTGAAACGGAGCATGAGCAGCATCTCCGAGTTTTCCTCCAGATTCTTCGTGAGCACCAATTGTATGCCAAGTTCAGTAAATGCGAGTTCTGGCTCAATCGCATTTCGTACTTGGGTCATATCATTACCAGAGGAGGAGTGGAAGTGGATCCCCAGAAGATTGTGGCCATTGAGTCATGGCCAGTGCCCAGCACAGTCGCAGAAGTTCACAGTTTTCTTGGATTGGCCGGCTACTACCGGCGGTTTATTTCAGATTTTGCTCGAATTTCAGCGCCATTGACCCAGTTGACCCGCAAGGATGTACAGTTTGCTTGGACAGCAGAATGTCAGGATTCATTCGAGAAGTTGAAGCGAGGCTTGATGACGGCTCCCATTCTCGTACTTCCAGATGGAACCGAAGGATTCTTAATATATTGTGATGCTTCGGGCAGAGGTTTAGGATGTGTTCTGATGCAACATGGGAAGGTAATAGCTTATGCTTCACGGCAACTTCGTGATCATGAGAGAAATTACCCAACCCATGACTTGGAGCTGGCAGCAGTAGTGTTTGCACTTAAGCTTTGGAGACACTACTTGTATGGAGATAGGGTAGAGATTTTCACCGATCACAAGAGCCTGAAGTATGTTTTCACCCAGAAGGATCTTAACATGCGTCAGAGGAGATGGCTAGAGCTTCTTGTGGATTATGATGTCAATTTGCAGTATCATCCAGGAAAGGCCAATATCGTAGCAGATGCATTGAGCAGGAGAGCCGGAGTTTATCTTCTAACGGTGCAACCAGAGCTATTAGTGGATCTTCAGAGGATGGGCATAGAAGTTGTCCTTTCTACCAATACGGCATTGATGGCCAGCATGCAAGTTCAGTCCACTATAGTCGAGAGGATCCGGATGGCGCAGTCAGCAGATTCCAAGCTTCAGCAACTCAGAGCAGAGTGTGAAGCAGGACGACGACCAGAATTATGCATTCACAAAGATGGTACACTTCGACATGGTAAGCATCTTTGTGTACCCAACGGAGATATCAGACAGGAGATCATGGCAGAAGCTCACAGTTCGCAGTATTCCATTCATCCTGGTGGCACGAAGATGTACCGAGATATCCGTCAGCACTTTTGGTGGAATGGCATGAAGAGGGAGATAGCCCGGTTTGTCTCTCGTTGTTTGGTCTGCCAACAGGTTAAAGCTGAACATCAGAGGCCCGCTGGACTTCTTCAGCCCTTGTCGATCCCAGAATAGAAATGAAAACATGTGACCATGGATTTTGTGACCGGATTGCCTAGATCCCCAGCTGGTCGAGATGCTATTTGGGTTATAGTTGACAGGCTCACGAAGGTAGCTCACTTCCTCCCATTCAGAGTTGGTCAGTCGACAGCTCAGTTAGCAGAGATGTACCTCAGACAGATTGTCAGGTTGTACAGAGTGCCAGTTAGTATCACCTCGGACCGAGATTCAAGATTCACGTTACACTTTTGGCGTAGCCTGCAGGAGAGTTTGGGAACTCATCTCCAGTTCAGTTCAGCATATCATCCGCAGACAGATGGTCAGTCGGAGCGCACGATCCAGACTCTTGAAGACATGTTGCGGTCCTGTACACTTGACTTCGATGGCTCATGGGAAGATTACCTGCACCTGGTGGAGTTCTCGTACAATAACAGTTTCCAAGCCAGTATCCAGATGGCACCGTTCGAGGCACTATATGGTAGGAAGTGCAGATCCCCGCTAGCATGTGATGATGTCGGAGAGAGGCAGATGCTCGGTCCAGAAATAATTGCCCAGACAGTTGAAGTGATCAGAAGAGTCAGGGATCATCTTCGAGTTGCCCAAGATCGCCAACGCCATTGGGCCGATTCTCATCGGCGCCCTCTCGAGTTTTCTGTCGTGGACCATGTATTCCTGAGGATTTTGCCTAACCGTGACGTCATTCGTTTCGGCACACGAGGGAAGCTTAGTCCTAGGTATATAGGGCCGTTCGATATTCTGGAGCGAGTAGGAGATGTGTCCTATCGTCTCGCTCTTTCGCCGTCGCTAAGCGAGGTACATGACGTGTTCCATGTATCCCAATTATGATGGTATATCCCGGACCTGAGCTACATCCTAGATCATTCGGAATTGGTTGTTGGTACCAACCTTTCGTATGAGGAGAGGCCCGTGTCTATATTAGACCGGAGAGAGAAGACACTCAAGAACAAGACTATCAAGTTAGTCCGAGTTGCTTGGGGCCATCACTCTTTGGGGGAGTCAACGTGGGAGCGTGAGGATGACATCCGATCGTGGTATTCCGACTTGTTTGACTCGTGAGGTATAACGTCTTTCTTATGCCTCATGCCTTCAATTCCTTGCTTGAATGAGTGATTGCCCGCCTAGTTATAGCTTGCTTGTGATTAATATAGCTTGTCCTCATCTCTCTAGCCTCTTAATTAAATTCCGAGGACGGAATTCTTTTAAGGTGGGTAGAGTTGTAATGCCTGTGGTTCGTATTACGTATTTTGGAATACGTGTACGTATTTATTCTTGTATTGCATAATTTTCCTTGCTTAGTTTCTATCCTGGCTTGGGTTATTCTTGGTTCGGGTTGGCTTGGTTCGGTTTGAGATTGCTATTGGTTCATCATGAACCAAGGGTGAACCCCCTACCTACCACCACCACTACCATTTATTAACCCCATTCTTCTTTCTCTCTCTTCATTAACCTCTTCTTCTTCCTCCATTAACCCCTTCACCTACCAAAGAGAAAGAGAGGTCTAGGCAAGTGCAACTTGCTTCATGGAGGAACTCCAACTTTATTGCTTCATTTTCTTCCTTACAGCATTTTAACTTACTTTAATACTTGGCATTTTTACTTTCCATGGCTAGATTCTTGTAGATCTAAGCTTACTTTATTTTCAAAAATCTTGGGTTTTGATCTACTTAATCTTATTAATTCTGAGTTTTGATGGTTCTATGTTGTAGAGAATCTTGTTCTGCCCCATTTTGACCTATTGAAGTTCGGATTTGGGCTCCGGATGATGGAGTTATGGAGCTTGAGAACTTGACTCTCATGGTGTTCTTTTTCTCGGAATTTTGGAGAAGATGAACTGTGCTTGACTTGACCGCATGAATAATTCATGTGGCAAGTGTTCTCTTCAGCCGTATGGCTGGTAGTACTTGAGCCGCATGAGGGTCGTACCCATCTAGCCGCATATTACCCTGCACTTCTTGAGCCGTATGAGACACTAACCGTTTAGCCGCATGCGCCCTCTCCCAGCCGCATGAGCTGCTGCCGCATGGACTCTCTCCTTAGTCTCATGCGCCCTCTCTCCCTGCTGGCCGCATGGGACTTTACTCGACCCAGCCGCATGAGAACTTCTTTCCGAGCAGCATGAACTTGGTCCACTCGTAGCCGCATAAGCGCACCCTTTTCAGCCGCATGGCTCCGCTCTTATCTCAGCTGCATGGACCCAATTCATCTTAGCCGCATAGGCTTTCCTTTATCAGCCACATGCGCCTGACCCTATTGAGCCGCATGGGCTGTTCTCCTCCCAGCCGCATGAGATTATTCCTGGCCGCATATTCCTGAACTGCATGACTTTCCTATAGCTCTGTACTGTTATTTTATTATTATTTTGCCCATGCCTTGGAACCCCTATTGTATATTTTTTTACGCTCATTTTATATCCTTACGCCTTTTGTCCTGAACTTGATAAATCACGATTTGATTGGCATGTTGAAATGACAATTATGCATGACGTGGGGTGACAAGTGAACATGACATGACCTGATGGTGGCCCGTCGGGACGCACTCTTGACCAGAACTCTTGACATGATTACCTGACATGATATATCTTGATAAGCTGTTACGACGGCTACCTGACATGACATGACCTGTATAATTAATCCAGACACCGTGGGCGATTGTGCTTGTATAAATAATCCAGTCCTGTCTTGCATCATGTCTAGGAGGGGACTCCTGAGTACCACGGTCAGGAGTACCCATTGAAATGGACTAAGGCTAATAACTAGATTAATACACTAGTCACAAAGAGATCTCCCAGCTACAGGCAATCCCATTACCTGGGCACGCCTTGGGATCTGTAGCCTACCGTCGAGTAGGGCACATTTCCAGCACACTGTCATGTGTTGCACCCTTCAAGCTACCTAAGGGTACATGAATTTTCTGGACGATGTACCCACCTGAATTCAACTCTAAATCTTTCAACCCGGGTAACCTGGACGGACTGCAGGGCTTGTGGCTGTGGATGATTCTCACTGTATCTTGCTAGTAACTAGGCCTGTGATAACCCTAGTTAGTTAAAGTATCAAGCCGTAATTCTTGCTTGGCCGTGAAATGATTGGATGGAGTCTAACCTGTCTAGTCTTGCCCTGATCTTGTTCCAGACTACTGCATGACCTGAATGCCTGTATTTATTTTACCGATAAATGGTGATAATTCCAAGTTCTGTTCAGACGAAGGATTACAACCCCGGTCCTTGTTTGGTTTACGGGTTGTAACCTGGTTATCTGAATAGTTCCATGGTTATCTCATCGTATATCACCTGTTATGTTTTTCTTAAATTCCTGTCTTTATTATTCATCTATTACTATGGTGCTAATTGCTGGTTTTAGTTTCTAAGTGAAGCTTCCTTTGTGGCACTTGCTCTTTCTGGGATCTGACCTAGCTGGTTTTGTATGGCCAGATTTTGGAGCAGCTCCAGAGGATCTACCGCTTTTCCAGCCCGATGGTGAACACCAGGGGTAACCAGGGCAACGAATGGCTTATTTTTGGCTCTCCCACTCTATTGTAAAAATATTCTTTTGAGGCGTTTAGCCGACGAGCACCTATTTAGCTCGATTACACTTATTTACTGTCTGCCTACGGGCTGTAACATGATTAACAGATCCTAGGGTTGATCATGTATGAATAAACTCTTGCTAGTCTTAACATTTTGTAACGACTAGCTTCATGATCAGCTGAATATGTAATATTTGGGACGCCTTATTATTGTATATTTAATGATCATACATCTTGTGACTTTACTTACTTGCTTATGATTGAGACATTAGGCTTGTTCATGACCATAGGAGACTGTTGGCTTGTAGTGAACCCTCATGTATCTAGACAGCCGTGACCGTATAGCGAGATGGATTCCATTTCATATACGTAGCTGGCTATGTCTGCCCCCGCTCTCCAATATTCTGGTTCTGGGGCGTGACAGCCTACACGTCTGCAATATCCGTATGCACCTTTTGATGCTTACGGTGCACGACCACATCGCCCGGATAGGCGGGACACACGTTGTATCGAAGATTTTTCATAAATTTTTAATATTTTAAAACAGATTTTTCATAATCCTTAGGGACTGTTTATTCGGCACACATTGCATGAATACAGAAACGAAAAGAAGGGTTTCCATCTCCTATATATTGTCTATAAGTATCTTCAAATAGAATTTCGAAAGCGTGCATGGATTGGAAGAAAACTGACCGCGAACTAGGGTAGTTGGACTGGTTTTTCTGTCATGTTTCGACAGTTTTTTGATGAACTTCAACTCGATTTATCTCGAGTTTTGGGTCACTAGAATTTAAAGTAATTAACAGGGATTAAAGAGGGTTATAACAAGATCATACCAGAGTTTACGGGACTCAAAACGATCGAACGATCGCTGAGATATTGCGATCCGAAGTTGGCTCCTCGCTCTCAACTGCTACTGTTCTAGCCGCCTGTGCGCGCGCGCGCGGCCCTGTTGCGGCGGTTGTCCAGCGATGGCGCGTCTAGGGTGGCCGTCCAGGGTGGCTGGGGGCGCGCACTAGTGAGGGATTAGGGTTTGCTCCCCTCTTCTCTCCCGATTACTCTATATATATATGTATATATAAGCGGGTTCGCAGCTGGGGGTTACGCGCGAGTTGGGCTCTGTTAAGGCTCAGTTTATAGGTGCTGCTGCTGCTCTTGTTTTGTTTTTTTTTCCTTGTTTTTTTTCTTTTTCTTTATTATTTCTTCTACATAAAACCACACATATAAACGATATATAAACGATATATATATATATATATATATATATATATATATATATATATATATATATATATATATATATATATATATATATATATATATATATATATATATATATATATATATATATATACCGATATTTCCTATATGAGTATAAATACTCAAAGAGTCCAGAAACAAATTATCATAATATTTTCCCTAATGTAGGGCTTACCCCCATGAATAAGTTCATACAATATTTATTCATAATAAATCACAACATTCAATAGTATTTATTTGTATTAATTATTTATATCAATAATAATAATGAAGATAAGACAACAAGATTTACTAAACCAATAATGGATGCAAATACAATTTATATATACAGTCTACTAGTCCCAGATTGTATTGGGACATATTGGCATTACTAATGCTAATACAATCTGTATGAAAGGAACATTTCCAAGCCTCGAGAGAACAAGTAACAATAGCAACAATTGTAATAGAGAAATAATATGCAAGCTTTGATCTTTCTCCCATCAAATACGAATTATAGTGTAGTTTGTCAAATTGCATAATTGCATCATCCTCCACATTCCTTAACTTGTATTTAGTGATCACCATGTTCTTGACCCAGCTTAGTATAATCATGACCAATTATCTAGAGACATACCCCATGAGTGAGAGACATAGGCACATCTTTTCTTCCTTAACAAGTGCATATGTGGCATACTGTCTAAACTCAATATGCATGGTCACATGCCCAAGCATTTTGTTGCCTCCTAAGGTATGATTCTGTAATCGATACAAATGAACAAGAACTCATGGCTACCCCATCCCTCAAAAACCCAACTATTATAACCCACATTAATACATACATGCTATATGTGCATATGTCCAATTGCTTACAAAATCTATTTAGTAGAACACTAAGATAAGATACTACATACCCACACATACTCTAACGACACGGTCATCTTTGGACACACTGCATAACCACATGGGCTTAGGCTTATTATGGGTCCAGTTGATACAACATGGTCTTCTAAAAGTCAATAATCTAATTAATAGATATTTAAATCATTTATAGGGTTAGGCCGCAACTTGGCCTGGTTTTCCTAGTTAGGACACACTTATGGTTGGGTCTTCCTTGGCATGACTAATACACTAGTCAAGGCACACGACCATGCTATCTGTGCCATGATTCCTAGTCGTCTTGTACTTCAAATCTCAACCATGGCTAAAGTCATCTACCGTAATAATTAACTAAATAATTATTTATAAAAACAAATTTAAAAATCACCATTTAAATCAAATAAATAAATAAAAATATTTCAAAAATCTTCGAGATGGGAGGCTACAATTGATCTATCAAATCTTTAAATTTATGAAATCTAATAGTTCCATTTTGTCCGTTTTTGTCCGTTTTTGCCCGTTTTTGTCCGTTTTTGATACTTTTTTTTGACTATAATGATTTCTTAACATGATAAGATAATCTTGCATAGTTAGAGAATGATTGTACAGCCTATATACACTTGACACTAGCATATGTTCAATCATTTTTCTATGAAATGTACTTAGCTTTAATTATTCTTTTCCACATGCCATGATGTCTTTTGATAGATTCTTTCTTACAAGCTATGATAATTGTTGCCATACCTTCTTTGCTTATTAGATAGTGGCCCATCGTGGCGCACTCATGATACATGTCCCTCTTTGCTTATATGATAGTGGCCTGTCATGGCGTACTCTTGATTCTAGTACATGTCTAGCTCGTTGATAGTAGCTCGCCATAGCGCACTCTTGTCTTGATATTGTCATGTCTTGTTGTGGCTTGTTGTAGTGCACAATCTTGCTTGTCTTGTCCAGTCTTGTATGTCTCATGTCTAGGATGGATTCTGCAGAATGCCACACCCAGAATCCAATAAGAAAATATTAAGGACTAAACAACTCGCTTGATTACCTAGATCATTGGAGGCTTTCCCGGTTGCCTGTTGTAGTGCCCCGCTCCTCGCGGTCCACTTTGTAATACCTATGGCTTGCTGACTCAGTCTTTGGGGAAACCTTTGCCGGTATCGATTGATCACGGATGAAATGCAATGAACCATTCCAATTGATGGATTGGCTTCTATTGAAATGAATCCAAGAGTTTTGTTGGATGTTTTCTTTCGCTGCTTGGTTTTGATGAATACGTTTTCGTATTGGTTTTCAATGATTGGTTTTCATTGTTCGCTTTCATCGCATTTCACATTCATTCCGAATCTTGAGAGAAAGAGACGAAGTATGCTAATCAACTATTGGTGCCAATGTAGAACGCGTGAATTGTTCGTGAACGGCGCGTGAAGTCCCTCCTTCTCTCAACTAAGATTCATCTTGGTGAGTTGCTCTAATCGGGCTTGCATTTATTTGTATGCCCTAATAAAAATGATCTTTAGTCCACTTTGTTGCCTTGTCCCTGTGATCAACGATACCTCAATAACAAAAGATAAGAGAAGATAATGAATTGAATCATATGCTGGATTATATGTTGCCGCTTCATCTGTTGCCTATGAATATGCTTTAATTATTTAGATGTGTACAGACGAACTTGTATACATTACCACAGTAAGAGAATTGTCCCAAAGCTAGGAGCTACAAGCTCTGTCATAAACCAAAGCAAAGCATAAGTACTTGTGTTGCCTAACAGTCGCCTTATAGAGTATGCATAGGTCCTGGATAACTTATATACAAGGAAACTAGATCTCTCGAGCGGGTCTGGGGGCACCTGGAATCGCTCGGCCTGGGGGAGATTGTCTAGACATTTTGAGGTACAAGAAACCTCGAGTGTTGAATCAATGTCCAAATAGCGACGAGCTGAACCCATGTGTCACAGCGGCTAATCACGAAAAATGACCCGTGGACCAACATATAGTTAGTTGTATTTATGAAATCAGAGTGTATTGCAACCTAACAAGAGATGCGGTGTTAAACAGTAAATCTTTATATCAAATGCAAATTTTGCTAACCTGTTTTGTGCAGGGATGACTGTCGGCAAGGGTAAGTTGCTTATGAATTATTCTACTGTCATTGTTTCTTATAAATTGTTAAAAAGAACCTAGACAAGTAGAAAGAGCACTAGTAAAATGTAGCTTCATATGTTGAATTAGTGCAGATATTTATGAGTTTCGACGAAGAGCCGCTCGCCAGTACATGATGTGTGCTGACCCACATTGTGGGCATCCTTTTCAGAAAGCAAAAAGGAGACAGGAGGATTTCAAGTGAGGCACCGAAGCTCGTCTAGCCCAGTAGAGCTGTGGATTGCCTCGAAGCTTTATTTTCATTCTAGTCAAGTTTCAAGTTTTCATTTCCTTTGAAGGTGTCTTTCAATTCCATCTTGTAATAAAGGGATATCATGTATGGGCATTGTGGCTATTTTCAAAAGTGAGTTTCAAAGAGATTCATGTAGCCAATATAAGGCAAATCTGAGTTCACAAAGCTTTGTACTTGTATTCCTATCAAGTTTATGAATAAAAGAAGTATTTCCATTTCAAATCTATGTGTCCAATATTTGGTTTTTTGCAATAAATGGGTGCGTACGTGTGTTTTGCTTGACTAGTTGTTTTGTGCAGGTACATGGCCTTGTGCAAGCGCAACTTAGGCTTGCACGGCATCATGCCTTAGCGAGGACGATCGATCCTACAGGGATCCAGGCAAGGCGGACGACCCTAGCGGGATCGGGGCGTGACACCTGTTGCCCCTTTGGTCTTGGTCTTATATATATACATAGAATTTGGAGCTATCTGTCATGATGAGCACTCTTATAGCACACCGTCGAGTGGGGCACCTCCTTAGGACACATGTATCTTACTGCAGTGTGTCTGCTATACTTGTTTTTTTTGGCTTGGATCATTCAGGTAGTAAGCAGACAGGTAACTGGACTTGGATTTTTCAAACTTGCATGTGTTAGTAATTAGGATTGTGGCAACCCTAGTTAGCTAAAGTATCAAGACGTACTAATTGTTTAGCCGTGATTGATGGATGGAGTCTATTCCTGTCTAGTCTAATCTTACTCCAGTTTATCTTATTGCAGTACTTAGCTTCCTGGCATTCCTTACATGCTATTCTTTCTACTACATGCTCGGCTTCACCATATGCCTACATGTCCAGTTTATTCTATGTATTCACTTGCTATCCTTCTTGCATGTTCCAGTTTTCTTTCGTAAACACTGTGGTACCAATTTACTATTCTAGTCTCATTTACTGCTTTATCTTAGAGATGTTATAAATTGCATGCTGGTTTTAGTTCATAGTTTGGCTTCCTTTGTGGTACTTGCTATTGGGGTTCTGACCCCACTGGTTTTGTATTGACCAGATTTAGTTGAGGATCTCGAGGATCTCCGGACCGTCTACTCGATGGTGACCACCCGGAGCACCAGGGGACTTGAGTGGGTGTTCTTTCTCTTACCCACTCCTTTTCTGTACATATTCTTTTGAGGCATTTAGCCACCGAGCACGTGTTTAGATCGTGTTTTGGACTTGACATTTGGCCTACTGGCTTAGACATGATGTTATATTTCTAGACTGCAGCTAGAGCTGATCATGTATTAATTAGTCCTGCTAGTTCTTCATTTTGTATTACTAGCTTCATGATCATCTATATATTATGTTTGGGATGCTTTACTGTCTTATATGCATGATGATCATATTCTTGTACCTTACTTCTTGTCTGAGACTGAGATATCTAGGATTATGTGACCTAGGATTGACTGTTGGTTTGTAGCAGTGACCCCCATCTATACAGCTTATACGTTGTTTCAGAGTACTGGAGTACTTTGGTATACGTAGCCGACCTGGTCCGTCCCTACTTGTCGGTATTCTGGTTCTAGACAATACTCAAAGGTGTATTTTAAAATACTGAGATCGATATGCAAAACGACTAAGGGTAATCCGGCACATCACATACTGGGCAAGTGTGGGATGGCTATCGTTCTTGTATAATTCATAGGAAGGTGGTTCGAGTATTTGGGAATGTTTACATGTATACTCAAATATTTTTCTGCCCAACTAGTACAAGTGAATCCATAACACGACATGTAAATCGAGAATAAATCTAGCCAGAACATGAAGGTGCTTGTAGGTGATTCTTGTAGTGGTTCTTGTAATAGAGGCTAGACAAGTAAGGTGTGTGTCTCGTATACATGAATTCCAAAAATATCAATCCTTGTTTGTAACAGAGAATCAAATAGAACTGACTAGAACTGAAATATAGAAATCGACAAGTAACTGAAAGAACTATCAGAGAATGTCCTCGCCTGATACCCTGAGTGACTGATGAATACAGATGTCCGAACCAGAGTCACAATGTCCTATTTAGAGCATTACAGGTTATAATGTATTCAAGATAGAATAAATAAAGTTTACAATGCAAACTACATGCTTCTAGGTCGTTCTAGGTCAAAGTCAACTCTTGGCCAACTCTGGTCAACTTTGGTCAACCATTCTGGTCAACTTTGGTCAACCATTCTGGTCAACTAGGTCAACCCTAAGTCAACTAGTCCATTATCCCAAATTTAGGTCAAACTTGAGTTATCTAGTCATTTTAAGTCCATTTGGGTCAAGTCTAGGTCAAGTTTGACCCAAAGTTGAC
Source organism: Iris pallida (assembly GCA_029216955.1). Lineage (NCBI taxonomy): Eukaryota > Viridiplantae > Streptophyta > Magnoliopsida > Asparagales > Iridaceae > Iris > Iris pallida. The sequence continues at coordinate 3,461,514 of JANAVB010017197.1, read as the reverse complement.
TTTTGTCAGCTTGGTCAACTTGCTACTCAACTATGCCTAACTTGGCCTATTGGGTCATTTCTAAACTAACTCACTAAGCTATTGTAACACCCAGTTTCTGTAATGAGGGTATTTTTGAAATTTTGTATTTATAATTATTATTTATTTGTATTTAACTCACATTATGATTTTGGTGATTTTTAATCAATTTAAAACTATTTTAAGTCATGGCTTGTGATTTTGATGTACTGCCAGTGAAACCCTAGTGACTGCATGACCAAGAGCCTAACCATGTCATTAGAATATTTAGTTATCATTTTTAGCCTAGGGATAATTTAGTCATTTTGGCTTATTTGAATTATTAATTAATTTAATGAATTGGTGAATTCTAGTTTGACTTTGACTTGTTGAGACCTAGTGGACTAGCCTAGAACCTAACCCTAGCCATGGTAACCCTAGTCTAACTTGAGTTAACCTATTTTAGTCTTTAGAGATTAGTTTTAGAATAAGGGAATTTGGTTTAGTGAATTTAAGTCATGGCTTGTGGTTCATGAAATGACTTATGGCTTAATGATTTGATTGATCATGACTTAAGCCCATGGGCCATTTTAGTAAACCCTAACCCTAGTTATTGAATCTATGACCAGCCATAGGAGAGCCCCTCCCTATTTAATGTCTTGTTGAGGAGTTCTTGCCTCTTTTAGAGCTTGACCTAGAAATTGAAGAAAAGGTATTTTTTTTCCCTTCCAAAAATCCCCATAAATTCATTTTAATTTCTTTTTAATCCTAGTCTTTTGCATTAGGACCTAATTACTGTGTATTCATTATTTCTGGAGGTAAATCTCAGTTTTGGGTTCATTTGGAGCATTTGGCCATCAAAGAGAACACCCTCCATTTGAAGCTCTTCCTAGCTTTTGCACTTATAGGTAAAACTCCTCAAATTGATCTAAATTTCTGTTTTCTTTGCATTTAGGGCTAGAACTAGGAGTCCCCTAGCTGTCCCGGGAGTTTGAGCTAATTTCGTGTCCGTTTGGTGTCCATATCGGACACGTGTCAATGTGTAAGTATAGGTGTTTGATGAAATATCACTTAGGAAATTATTTTCGATTTTTGTAAATGTAATTACATGAATTTGTAGATCTAAGTATGTACATTAATTTTAGTGAATGATGTTAGGTATTTTGGTGTCATTTCGTGTCAGTTTTTGCTGTTGGACACGCGTGCACGACACGAGTGCACTGTCCTGCATCACGGGCTGAATATCTTCTTGTATCGGACACGTGAGGACACAAAAATTTTTGGAAATGATGGGGCAATCACTGACACTATACTCCCAAAAGATGGGACCATATGGTGCAGTGTGCGAGGAGAAATCCTTCCCGTACTGGTTGCACTGGCCGCGCGTGCGCACTGTACACGTGAGTAAATCCTTCACTGACACGCACTTTTAATTCGAACACGGGGACACGGGGACGCGGTGCAGGGTGACACGATTGTAGCCCTATATGGGGCGAACACGTTGGCACAAGCACGAGTCGTGCCGTGCCCTGTGTCACGTGCACGAGGCCGTGTCCTCGCTGCACGAGGCCTGGCTGTGCATATTGTTCTGAAATTTGCATTTAATGTTTTGGACACGTTCGTGTCCACTTGCACGGACACGAACACCTCGTATGACACGTACACATGAGGCATACTAATTACTAACCCTTAATTTCGAGAATTTGTTGTATTTTTGACTTGGAATTTGGTTATTTCCCAAATTTTCTGATACATGCGTTCTGTTTCTCAAATGCTGAATTTGATTTCCATTAAAACTAATTTTTTGATGATTAATTACCATGTTTAACTCACATACATGTGTATTAGGTTACTTTAATGTTGTTTTATGATAGGTGTTAGGTTTTTGGTTCGAAAATGGCATTTTTCTGTATTGGGATGCATAATTCCTGATACATGTTCTGCTGAATTCAATTTCTAAATTTAAACTATATTCAAACTGTTTGGTTAATGTTTTGATTACCATATCCTAAATTAGATTACTGGAATAATGGGTTATGGTTCATGATTGGGAATTAGGATTTCGAAATGGATGTGGAAATGGGGTTTGGACTGATTTGTTAATACTGATATATATGAACTGTCATGCACTATTTGAACTGTTTTGAACTCTTGAAATCTAAATGATTTTCAGACCATTTTCCCATGTTTAAACCACCATATTAATTATATATGTGTGTATTAGATTTGCTGGAATGATGGTTTAAGTTTAGTTTGATGTTAACAAATGGAGATTCAAATTGTGTTGGGATTGGAATATAGAAACTGTCATTGAGTATTCCCTGAGAACACTACCCCCTAGACTGTCATTGAGACACCCTCTACTTGATTCTCTTTCACTCTATACACACACATTATTGTATTACACTGTCTCTAACACACAACTTCCCCTAACTCCCAAACTGTCACAGACACTCACCCAAACAAGTAAATGCATATACTACATTCACACAACAGTTCCTGAGTTCATCCCTGTCATACACACACACACACAAAACTTCTCACATGTACACTCACATACCCCCCTTCCAAACTGTTAACTGAAATTCCTCCGACTTCATCACATTGAAATGCATTGATTGATCACACACACTCTAATATTCCTATCACACATACATAGCAATGGGTTATTGTGATTTCAGAGTTAGTTATCAAGTATCATATTTGGATTTGTTAGTATCCTAATGTGTATGTGTTAGAGTTTGTGTCTTGGTTAGATATTAGTGGATGTTAGTTTCAGATTGTGAGATGGATATATTTGTTAGTATCATAGGATGAGTTAGTATAGGATATATTCAGGAAGGTTATAGGGGTTTTGATTAGAGCATTTGTAGATGGGAGTCATGGGTGTTTAGCATGAGGAGTTTGAGGAATGTGTGGCTTGGCTTTGCTTGATCTAGCAGAGAATTGCAGCAAAGGTAGTAGCAGCAGCTGCCCTGCTGCACTAGGCAGCATGGGATCCTTCCCTTGTAGGAATTTGGGTTTTAGGCATGGCTTGGTTGGTGTTTTGAAGTGAAGGGAAATAGTTTGAGTCCATATCATTGTTGCTGTCCATATTAGAGGGTGTGGTGCCAATGTGTGGTGTCACATTGTGCGGTGTCACATTGTGTAAGGGTTGTGCTCAGTGGCCTTGATACTCATTTAGTCAGTCTAAGTGTTTCTTGTGTTCAGTTTAGTCCCTTATAGTTATGACAGTCATATATAGGATATATATATGTATTGTAGTAGTTATATATATATATATATATATATATATATATATATATATATATATATATATATATATATATATATATATATATATATATATATATAAGTTGCTTGGTATCAGTGGTACCATATTAGAGAAAAGAGTTGGAGTTAGTGACAAATATGTAGAGAAGGGCTAAGTGTCTTGTGGAGTTTCTAGAAATAGAAAGAAGGGTAACATATAGATGAGTGATAGGATGTAGTTTTGATATCACATTAGCCACTCACTAGAATAGCTTAGTTAGTCAAAACCCTACATTTAGACTAGATGGACCAAGTTGACTAAAGTGTTGACCACGGTTGACCCAAGTTTGACTTTGACCTAGTTTGACCTAGAAATCATGTAGATTGTATCGTAGACTTCATTTACCTTATTTTAAACATATTATAACCCACGTTGCTCTGTTTAGGACATTGTGACTCCGTGCAGACATCTGATATTACACTACTCTTTTCAGAGTAGCAGGCGAGTACATTCTCTAATAGTTCTCTTATTTATTTGTCAATTACTGTACTTCAGTTCTAGTTAGCTGTATGTGATTGTCTGTTACAATACGTATGGATATTCTGGATTCATGTATGCGACACACATACCATATTGTCTGGCCTCTATTACTGGTATCATCATGTCTGGCTTCTATTACTGGAATCACCTACTGGAATCACCCTGGAATCATTTGCTGGTATCATTATGTTGGCTAGACTCATCTCGATTTACTTGTCGTATTCTGGAATCACTTGTACTTGCTGGGAGGGGAAATACTTGAGTAAGACATGTAGACATACCCCAATCTGGAATCTTCCAACTGGAATCTACTGGAATGATAGCCATCTCATACCCGGCCAGGTGTGTGATGTGCCGTATTACCTACAGCAGTTTACATGTCGATCTCGGTATTTTAAAATACATTGTTAGAGTATAGGCTGGACTCACCCTGGAATCATTGATCACTATTACTGGAATCGTCTCGTACTGGATTCATCTTATATTAGATTCGTCTTGTACTGGACTTACATTGGAGTTACACTTGTCTACATTTACTGTCTGGACTTATACCATGTTACTCTAGTTCAGCTAGTTTCTATTTTACAGTCTTTATTGCCATGATTCTTCTCTTGTTTAGTTACTTACTTTCCTTGTACTTATTTGTCTCTCTATACCATCACCTGAATATAAACTGCCATGTTCATCAATACAACTGTCTATAACTGCTTTATAGTTCTCTGTCATTTACTTGGGTTTTCTAGATGAGATTGTGCTCGTTCCTGTCCTGTCTGGACCTGTTGAAAATTTTACAGATGACTGCCCTGAGGATACTTGCCCTACTCATTATGGACCCGGAGACAGGATGGCTACCTTTGGCCCCGACACTCTAGAGTGATCGGGATTTAGATTAGTAGACTTGCATCTGTTTTTCATGTTAAACTTGTTGTAGTTGATTTGAGACTTATGTAGTATTTGTGATTGTTGAGAGTTATTATTATTTTAGTAGTTGTCTTTCTATTTCTTAGTTATTTCTTCTGTGTTATCTTATCGTGCATAGACTATGATTGAGTTACAATATCTATACTTGTCCTCTGTTCGGAGTTGATATTTTGACAAGTACATTTTATAATTGTGTGATTGTTGGTTAGATAGTGACCTAGAACAACGTTCTACCGCCGACACTGCGGCATAGGCTGGGCGTTGTTACGTGCTCGTACCCTCACAGTGGGTGCGGGTCGTGACACGTTTTTAGTGGTGGCCCATGCAGGTCGAGAGTCGTATTAGTGCGATATCGCGGTAGTACGACGACTTAGTTGTACTGCTGCGAGCCTGCGATAGGATTGAGAGATTGGCTTTAACGGAGAGGTACTCAATCACAGTTAGGACTACTTGAGAAGATTTCTGGGATGACCCTTGAGAATCTCATTATAAACTATCTCAAAATTCGATTCTGACCGTATCTGTCTATCTTCCTTGTTCATCGTTAAATTTGATTCTTGGTATTCACTATTGACTTAATTTTCTACCAAGATAACATTGTGGGCTAGGTTGCTTCAGTCATGGAATCTAGAGTCTTCTACAGCCATATTAGCTGGTTGGCGATAAGATAGAGTCTGATTTTGGATGTATTTTTCGGGTGTGGGAATTTAAAGTTTTCGCAGCCAAGCTAGCGGCAATGCAAAAATTTTAAATACCATGATTCTAGAGGTATGTACATTAGTTGTGTACTCTATGGTTTATCACAGCCATACTTACTGGTGTAACGAGGATTCTGGTAACATGATTCTGAATAGACGGGTATGATTATCAGATTGCAGAATAGATACCATATAGATGGTGCCCTAGTATAATTAAGTGGAATATCAGTGTGGATATTACTTGAGCGTCATGGATTAGATAGAGGGAGCTAGGCCACCGGTAGCGCAGCACCGTGCTCCGCACCATCAGAGGGATATACCCCAAAGGGGCATGGCTTTTGCGCTGACAGTCGAGTAGACCGACGCTACGGGTGACGGGTTAGCAGGTCTGTCTTTCTTTTTCTTCTTTCTATCTTGTTGTGTAATTCCATTAGTACCTGTCAGGATGATTTGTACTGTGATAGATAGTATAGTGACCCTGTTCGAGACTGTGGAATCACGACCAGTAGGATTGTGTTGCATGTTATCTGTTGAGCTTGATTTGCTGCGGGTTTGATCTAGAAGGGGTGCGATCATTTTAATTTCGAGGACGAAATTTTTCTAAGGGGGGTAAGATTGTAACACCCAGTTTCTGGAATGAGGGTATTTTTGAAATTTTGTATTTATAATTATTATTTATTTGTATTTAACTCATATTATGATTTTGGTGATTTTTAATCAATTTAAAACTGTTTTAAGTCATGGCTTATGATTTTGATGTGCTGCCAGTGAAACCCTAGTGACTGCATGACCAAGCGCCTAACCATGTCATTAGAATATTTAATTATCATTTTAGCCTAGGAGTAATTTGGTTATTTTGGCTTATTTGAATTTTTAATTAATTTAATGAATTGGTGAATTCTAGTTTGACTTTGACTTGTTGAGACCTAGTGGACTAGCCTAGAACCTAATCCTAGCCATGGTAACCCTAGTCTAACTTGAGTTAACCCATTTTAGTCATTAGAGATTAGTGTTTATAGGGTGGGGATCCATATGGCTGGTCATTTAGGGTTTGGTTAGGGTTAGGGCTTCTAGTTAGGGCCATGGGCCAAGTCATGATCAAAATAAATCATTTAGCCATAAGTCATTTCATGAAACTATGAACCATGACTTAAATCCACTAAACCAAGTCCCCTCATTCTAAAATTAGTTTCTAATGACTAAATGTAGGTTACCCTAAGTTAGACTAGGGTCACCATGGCTAGGGTTAGCTTCTAGGCTAGCTCACTAGGTCTCAACA
>JANAVB010017197.1:3411607-3437875 GCA_029216955.1 Iris pallida | reverse complement strand
CATAAATGCCAATGGATATGGACACATCAAGCATGAAGGCCCTGGGGGCCTAGGCCCGATACACCATCATGCATCACCTACCACGCCTGAAGAAGTCATCAATGCTAAGGGATTTGGAGGTATCAAGCGTGAAGCACCGGGGTGCCAGACCCGATACACCATCCAGCATCACCCATGAAACATTAAGTGTTCATTAATTCTAATAGATTTGGAGAGATCAGTCGAGAAGCCTCTTTTGGATCATACCCAATATACTATCATGCGACACCCATCAGCGTGATGTACTCATCAATGCTTATGGATTTAAAAATTCAAACATCTACTCCTTCGAATTTGAAGTCGATACACAATGTCGCAATATATATATATAATATATATATATATATTATATATAATATATATATATATATATATTTTAATAAAAGCATTTTATTGAAAAAGAGGAGTTGGCTCATAAAGAGCAGTATAGTAGCCAGTGACCCAAAACACAAAATGGTCCTGGAAAATAAAGTAGGAAATACAAGGAAATATAGCAAAATATGTAAAATTCGAACACGAAATTTCGAATTTTTGCACTGAGGTTAGCGGGTGCTAGACCCGGGAACGCTGATCCGGTAAGACTGCACGCCAACCGGGGAGGCCCACTGCACGAAGCGGTTGGGGGGGTAGGTGGGGGCTCGCAGCCCGATGCTGCACGCTGAACGAGGGTGGCCCTCTGCACGAAGCGGAGGGGGGGTAGGTGTGGCACTCTGTCCAAGGGGGGGCGGGGTATAGGCTCGAGGAGCCTCGGGCCCCCCCGACGTGGCGAGCTTAGGCGGAAGCTCTGGCGGAGGGAAGGGGATGCGACCGGGAAGGGGTGGGGGGAGGCGACACGCGCGAGATGGCCACGGCAGCGCCGGCATGGGGGAGGGGGGGAGGAGGAGGGAGGGAGGGGGAGGTGCAACCGGACTCCGAAGACATGAGCGGAGTGGAGGGAGGAGGAGCCGGGGCGCGTCCGCTGGGCCTCCGTGGGGAGGGGACCGCCGGCACGTCGAACGAGGACGACGGCTACCAGCCGGAAGGGGGAGGGCCCTCCGGCCTGAGGCGGAGAGAGCGCCGGAGGGGGGTAGAGAGGTTGGGAGGGAGAGAAAGGGGGGGCCGCGACAGCGGTGTCGGCGAGAGCACTAGCGCGGGGGGGGGAACGAGAGAGGGGGGGCCAACCCAGGGCCGCCGGGGGCTGCCGGGGGGCAGAGGGATGAAGACGCCGAGTTGGTCCACCGTGCCGAAGAGGCGGAGGGCGGGGAAGGCCTTGGCGGCAGGAATATATATATATATATATATATATATATATATATATATATATATATTATATATATATATAATATAATACACCAATTTGAAGTAAAAAATATATATATATATACACCAATTTGAAGTAATTAACCATGAAGTCCCTTCATGTCTAAACATAAAAATAATCCGTGCCACCCCCAATTAGGCCAAAAGTTGGAGTCAATTGTATCGTTGGAATAATATATATATATTTGTAAGTTATGATATAAAAAAAGATTTTCATGGACAATGAATATACCACTTCATATAGTAATATCGAGTTGAATTTCTAGTAAAATATCATTTCACACAGAGCAATGCTCTTTATCATGATGCATTATGCTAATTAAAATATGTGATGAACATGCCCAAACTTTTTTTGAGCCTACTACAGTTTTTTTGTAACTTTTTGGTCGGGAGCACGGTTGAAAACTTTTAATCGAATATGTTGTTTTTCTTAAAAGAATAAGGAAATCAACTGTAAAGAAGAAGAAAAACTGGACTACAGCTTAAATATCATTACTACGATTTCATTCCCATGAAATATTTTACCAATCAAAATATCATAACTATCATTGCATGACTAGGAATATATACTGAACCTTCAATTATTAAAAGTATTTAAAAGTTTTGATTTCTTTGTTTATCGCTAACCAATCACTTCGATATGTTTATTTTTTAGCGTTATAATGACTGACATCAAATTACGTGCTATTTTTTTGCTAACAAAATTACATGTTACATCACGTTTTTGGTTAAAAATTACGTGTGATATGCAATTTTTGACACCGGTCAAACTCAAAATAGTCTAAATTTGACAATGCAAATAATTAAATTTTGGCTACACCTTCTTAGATATTACTAGTAAGTATTATAACATTTTCGAAGACGAGCAAAGTGTTTTTAATTTTGGCTGATGATGGTGTTAGCATTAACTTGACACGAATGAATTACTTTGACATTTATTATACGAACCATTGACCAAATTACGTGTTATTTTTGTTTTCAAAGTAACATGTTACTTCTTTTTTGTTACAAAATTAAATCAAGTGTTACTTTAACATACGATTTTGATGTAGTGTTAATTTATTTGACATGCCCACTAATACCAAAACATTTATAAATTGTTGTAGTGACCCCCTTCGATTTTCACATAACATTCTCTAGTTTACCTATTGCTAGTAGTATATCCTTTGAATTGGCAGCCATATTGTCCCTCTGTTTCCATGGTAATGGTAATGGTTTTAGATCTCAGCATTGTTAATGGATCCGACCCAACAAGATCATTAATAACATATTACTAAGCCATATTATAGCTCACAAGCATATGGTAGATACTAATAGTTTGGGGAGATGTCAATTCCGTTTGGACAAAAATTGATGCATAAACGGGTGATATCCATTGAGACTGAACATATCGATGGAAACTGGTATGGAGAAATCACACGTCCCTTCGGGGCCAGGCCCCATACATGCTACTAACTCTGGAACCATCAATGTCAATCAGTACGAAGAAATCACACGTCCCTTCTAGTACCCGAATGACAAAGATTCATGTGTCGGCCATCGTTGTATATTAGTTTGGAGAGATCAAACGTGAACTTTCTTTCTATCTAGATTAATAAACATACCGGAGAGATGTTGTAGTCCTGTATAAAATGAGATTACATTGGAAAACGAATTATGTATGACTTCTTTTATCTATTATTCTTTAAGTTAAGTTTCTAGCAAAGTATCACTTTCAATAGTGCAATTTCATTGTGACATTATTTGCCATTAGTAGCTTTTTGCCATCATGATAATAGAAATAGTTTATAGTGTTATGTTGTTCGGAATATTTATTGAACATGAATAAAAATACATGGGTAGACTTTAGAGAACAGTCAAGGAATAGTCGCGTGTATACTCATAAAATTCTAAATCAAGGTCTCCTCCCACTACGAAGATAAATAAGGTTTGATGAACATATTTTTTTTATCATCTTCTTAAAACTAACAATTGTACCACTTTATTTATATTATGGGTTTGATTGAACATATGATTTGCAGCAAAATAGATAGACCTTTTTTCCATTTTCGGTGTTGTTATTTTTGGTGCTGGTGTGATACATACATAGGTCATGCCTAGTATTTGGCTAAAATTTCTCAATTTAAAACATATTTATTAATTTGCTAATTTCTTGTAGTTTGGTTTTAGGTTTGGACTATTCTCCGTTTTGTCTTAAATAAAAGAGAAAAGAAAATCCAACCTAAAACAAACTAGCAAACCAAATACAATGAAACTATTCTTAAAAGATATAGCTTTGAATTTTATTATTAAATTTTAGCTTGTACGAAACATTTTATCGATCAAAATAACAATATAATTACTTTGTTGTTGTTTATAAACTAAACATCAAATATCAAGATATATTAAATATAGTTTTTTTTCGGCATGAGTGGATCAGTTTGCCATGTTTATCTTTCTACCATGTCAACTTACTGTTACTTTCTTTTTTAGAAGAATAGGTGGTAACTTTTTTTATGGTTAATATGACGGGTTACTTTTGCATTCATTGGCCAAATGGCCTAAAATAACTATGATGGCCCTCCATTTGCATATATAACTTTCTAATCTACCATTTACGTGTACTGTTAATATTTTTAATGGAAACAAAAGCGTTCTTCATTTTTATGGTGATGGCTTTGCAACGTCTCTAGGCGTTGCTAATGGGTCTCGACATATTAAAAATCTAGAGATTGAGAAGCACCAAGAGATCGACACTAATCAATTAGAAGAGGTCAAGCGTGAAGCCCCTGGCGGTCTAGATCCACCCACCAAGCCCGAGGCACTCATCGATGCTAATGGATATGGAGAAATCATGGGTGAATCCTCTGGAGGCCCGGCCCGATATACCACCGTGCAGCAACCACCATGCCTGAAGTACTCATAAATGCCAATGGATATGGAGAAATCAAGTACGAAGTCCCTTGGGGGCCAGACCCGATCCACTATCATCACCTACCAAGCCTGAAGCACTTGTCAATGCTAATGGATTTGGAGATATCAAGCATGAAGCTCCTGGGGGTCCAGGCCCGATAAACCATCCAGCATCACCCACGAAACCTGAAGCATCCAGGATCAGCCTCTTTAAGATCATACCCAGTATAATATCACGCGACACCCATCAAGCGTAAAGAACTCATTAAAGCTTATGGATTTAAAAAATTAAAACATCTAGTCCCTTCGAGTTTGAAGCCGATACACAATGTTGCAATATATACCCACTCAATGACAATGAATTTGAAGAAATTAACAATGAAGTCCCTTAATGTCTAAACCTAATAAATAATCCATTGCACCCACCAAATAGGCCAAAAGTTGGAGTCATTATATATATATTATATATATATAATATATATATATATATATAATTTTATATATATATATATTTAATATAATATATATATATTAAAATATATATATTAAAAAAATATATTAAAATATATATTAAAATATATATTAAAATATATATTTGAATATATATATATATAAATATTATTAATATATATATATTATATAATATATATATATATATATAAAATTATTATATAATATTTATATATTATATATATATTATATAATATATAAATATATATATAAAATATATATATATAAATATATAAAATATATATATATATATATATATATATATATATATATATATAAAATATATTTATATATATATATTATATATATATTATATATATATATATATTTTGGGGATAGACGACTTTTATTGATAAGGTAGGCGCAAAATGCCGAAGCCTATACAAGTAAGCGCGCAAACGCGGCCAGAAAACAAACAGCAAAAACAGAAAGCAACAGGCGCGAAACACACGTGCAACAAAAGACAGGGGAAGAAACACCCGCCTAGGCCAGGATTTCCAGAACTGGTTGGAGACGTGAGAGCAACGCCTCCTCACCTTGAAGCACTGTCTGATGACTTCCTGGTAAATCTGAGGGGGGGGAAGTTGGCGCCCTTCATAACGGAATTTGTTCCTGTTTTTCCAAAGCACCTAAATACCAGCGGCTGCTACGATCTGATGCCCGTGGGAACGGGACCAGGAGGCCAAGAGATCGTAGAAGCCCCCGGTAGGTTGATCCATGTGGAGCCTTTGATGAAGCTTGGACCAAGTGCCGTTGGCCAGCTCCCCGAAAGAAGGACGTGTTGGCGGATTCCAGGTTGTGCTCCTCGCAGCAATGGCATTTAGATGCTAGGCTGAATCCCATGATCCGATGCTGTCGTCTGTTGAAATCTTGCGGCGAAGAGCGCGCCAGATGAGGATGGACCATTTGATGGGGATGCATGCCTGCCAATAATTGGCGTAGACCATGTTCGGCGCCTCGCCCCCTCTAACAATACGTCTGGCGGACGCCAAACTGAAAGTCCCGTCGGGGTTGGGGGACCATCTCCAAGAGTCGGGCGTGTTGGAAATTCGCATATTCGCTGCAGAAGAGTCGGTCGTCGGCTGGCCAAGCCACTCTCTGACCTTCCTCCAATTCCAGCCGGAAGTGTCCTCCCATAGGTCTCTAACGACGCACCCTGAGGCATAAGAATGTTAGGCTGGATAATCTCTGCTCCTAACCACCGCTCCCGACAGGCCAGGGAGGAGCCGTCCCCCAGTTAAAGGTGGATCAGAGGTTCAGCGGTGGTGCGACCCCGAGTGATACGGCGCCAAGATGACGAGGATCTGTTGTCAGTGTTCGCCTCCGATAGGTGAGAGAATCTAGAGTATCTAGCTCTCATGAACTTCGTCCATAAGGAGGTCTCGGTGCGCAACTTCCACCATAGCTTTATGGAGCATGCATCTACGATGTGGGCGAGTCTGCTGAAGCCAAGGCCACCAACACCAGTGGGTTTGGCCATCGATTCCCAACCGGCCCAGTGATGTTTGTCTTTGCCATCGCTGTGACCCCAGAAGTGTTGGAGTGGGTGGGGTTCCCAACCTATGTGGAGAAGATCCCGGAGTGCGACGAGCGCCGTCCGATGTCGGAGAAGCTCGGAAGTAGTTGTTGTTGCTGCTGCTGCCCCAAAGGGGGTTCTGGACCAAGTCTGCCGAGTTCGGGCCGAACTCGGTCCCAGGCCGAGTTCTGGCCGAACTCGGTCTGGCCGTTCCAGGGTTTGGCCACCCAGTGCTGGTTGCCCCACACAGAGTTCTGGCCGAACTCTGTGTGTCGGGGGGCTGAAGCGGATTTCTGGATGAGTTTTCATCATTGGATCTAATCCAATGGTCCAGGTTGGTTGCGGGATTAGGGAGATATAATGAGTTTTCTCAACCCTAATTCATAATAGTATAATCGCATTGGACAACACAAGTTTGAGAGAGAAGGAGGCAAGAGTGCCATTACAACTTCGGAGAAGAAGACGGAGGATTGAAGGTCGTTTTCGAAGGAGATCGTGTTCGGGTAATCTCTACTCGTCGTTCTCGCTCTTCGTAGCCTTGTAATCATTGTTCTTATCTCTGAGTGTTGTGGGGATCCGATTTGGATCGGGAGGAGTTTATAGAGGGTGTAATTCTTCTATTCCATTAGTGGAGGCTTCTCAGGGTTGGACTCTGATCGTCCCGTAGTTTTTTCCTGCAAGGGTTTCCACGTCAAAAATTCTTGTGTCTGCGTGGTTGTTTTATGTGCTTGTTTTGGGTTCGTGCGTTGTTTGCTCGGTCCTCTCGTAGGTACTCTCCGGTTTGGGTAAAGGTTTCGCGCTTCTTTCCCAACAGAGTGGTATCAGAGCTTTGGGTTCAAAGGGTGTCAGGAGTTGACAGAAGAACCAGAGAGGAGAGATAGATGCGAAACCGGTGCGCATGGTGAACCTTAATGGCATAAACTATCATTATTGGCGGAGCAAGATGAAGGATTTGCTATTTGTCAAGAAGCTGCATCTACCTGTGTTTGCAACCGAGAGGCCCAGTGATAAATCCGAGGAGGACTGGACGTTCGAGCACATACAGGTGTTGGGTACATATGGCAGTTTGTTGATGAGAACGTGTACAATCACGTTGCCAATATTGAGCACGCGAAGACGTTGTGGGATAAGCTGGAATCCTTGTATGCGAAGAAGACCGGGGTAACAAGTTGTTCCTGATCCGAACGATGATGGGTCTGCGGTACAAGGATGGGCATCTATTTCGGATCACTTGAGTGAGTTCCAGGCGTGGTTGACCAGCTATCTTCTATGGGAGTCAAGTTCGACGACAAGTTCAGGGACTGTGGCTGCTGTATACATTACCAGACTCGTAGGAGACCGTACGAGTATCTATGATCGCTTCTGCTCCAGAGGGCGTGGTCAGCTGGAGTTTGCTAAGAGCGGGGTGTTGAATAAAGAGATGCGAGACGTTCTCAGGGCACTTCATCCACATCCCACCACTCAGAGGCACTTATTTCAGAGAGCCGCGGAAGGGGCAAAAGCAGGGGTCCAGGTGGTGGCAGAGACAAGAGCAGGAGGAAGTCCAAGGGTCGTTACGAGGACTCAGAGTGTTATCATTGCGGTAAGAAGGGCCATATCAAGCAGAATTGTTTCGCTTGGAAGAGAGAGAAGAAGGGCGACAAGGGGAAGCAAGAAGAGAACACTACAGCGGCGGCCTCGATGCATGGAGGCGATGTGATCGTCGTAGGTGATGAGGTCATTACTAACCTCGCCTGTGATGACAACTCTTGGCTGGTGGACTCAGGGGCTTCAGCACATGTATCTCACAATAGGGTACTGTTTGCCACTTACACGACAGGCGACTGTGGCGTATTGAAGATGGGCAACGGAGATGTGTCGAAGGCGGTTGCCGTTGGAGATGTGCATTTGAGAACGAAGACGGGTGCGGTTCTTGTTCTCAAGGATGTTCGTCATGTCCCTGATATCCGTTTCAACCTGGTGTCGGTTGGAAGGTTGGATGACGAGGGATTCTTCAGTCTCTTCGGGAATAGTCAGTGGAAGCTTTCCAGAGGTTCGATGGTGATTGCCAGAGGAAGCAAGAAGTCCGATCTCTACTATATAGAGGGGAGCGCAGAGGGGGCACAGGAGGTGAACGCAGTCAGTGACGCGTCTACCGAGTTGTGGCAGGCGGCTCGGCCATATCAGCGAGAAGGGGATGAGCTACTTGGTGAACAAAAAGTGATTCCGGGGCTCAAGTCTGCAAAGTTGGAGAAATGCACGCACTGTTTGGCTGGGAAGCAAAGTAGGGTGTCTTTCCAGAGTCACCCAAGTTCGAGGAAGCCGGCGTTGCTCGAGTTGATTCACTCGGATGTCTGCGGTCCTATGAAGGTAAAATCTCTTGGTGGTGCTTCTTACTTTGTGACTTTTATTGATGACTGTTCCAGGAAGGTTTGGGTCTATGCCTTAAAGACCAAGGATCAGGTGCTGCCTACTTTCAAGGAGTTTCAGGCCTCCGTTGAAAGGGAGACGGGCAAGAAGTTGTGGTGTTCGGTCCGACAATGGCGGCGAATACATCGGTCCCTTTGATGCGTATTGCAGAGAGCAAGGGATACGACACCAGAAGACTCCGCCAAAGACACCTCAGCTCAATGGTGTAGCAGAGCGCATGAACAAGACACTGATGGAGAGGGTGCGGTGTTTGCTGTCAGAGGCAAACTTGCCGGGCAGTTATTGGGGTGAGGCTCTTCTCATAGCTGCTTATATTATTAATTTGTCTCCTAGTACTCCTTTGCAGAGTGATGTGCCTGACAAAGTATGGTATGGCAAGGAGCCGTCATACAGTCACCTGCGGGCGTTTGGTTGTAAGGCCTTCGTGCATGTACCGAAGGACGAGAGGACCAAACTTGAGCCGAAGACGAGGCGATACGTCTTTGTCGGCTACGGTCGGGATGAGTTTGGCTATAGACTCTACGACCCAGTGGAAGGAAAGCTCTACAGAAGCAGGGACGTGGTGTTCGTCGAGGATCAGACCATGACCAACACTCAGGATTCCGAGACGCCTTCTGAGGCTGAGGAATTGCCTGAGTTAGAGTCATTTCGCTTCGAGCAGTTTCCAGAGGACATCGTAGAGGATCCAGTTATGGGGGAGCCGGTACATGGAGTTGCTCCCAACCTTGATCATCAGCCTGCTGATGGTGGTCAGGATGTCCCTCAGGAGGATGAGCATGCCGGAGAGGTAGTTCCTGAAGGGGAGGAGGCTGTCGGTATACAGCCAGCACCAGTGGCTCCACTGAGAAGGAGCAACAGGGATCGTCGACCATCTACGAGATACTCGCCGGATGAGTATGTGCTATTGACTGACGGGGGAGAGCCCGAAAGTTTCGCAGAGGCTATGGAAGACGAACACAGGCAGGAGTGGATGGTAGCTATGCAGGAGGAGATGAGTTCCTTGCACACCAATTCTACTTATGATCTGGTACGGTTGCCAAAGGGAAAGAAGGCTTTGAAGAATCGATGGTGTTCAGAGTGAAGCAGACGGATGATGCTACTCGTCCTCGATACAAAGCGAGGCTGGTAGTCAGGCTACGGTCAGCGGAAAGGCATGGATTATGATGAAATCTTTTGCCTGTCGTCAAGCATTCGTCTATTCGGGTGGTGCTAGCATTAGCAGCCAGTTTTGACTTAGAGGTCGAGCAGATGGACGTGAAGACGGCGTTCCTCCACGGTGATCTTGAGGAGGAGTTGTACATGGAGCAGCCGGAGGGATTCTGTGAGAAGGGCAAGTCACATTTGGTCTGCCGGTTGAGGAAGAGCTTGTATGGTCTGAAGCAGGCTCCGAGGCAGTGGTACAGAAAGTTCGAGTCGTTTATGGAGAGCATGGTTATGCACGGACGACGTCGGACCATTGTGCATTTGTGAGGTACTTTGCCGATGATGATTTTATCATCTTATTGCTCTATGTTGATGATATACTATTAGTGGGTCAGAATGCCACTAGGATAGCGGAGTTGAAGCGCCAACTGGGGCAGCCTTCTCTATGAAGGATTTGGGCGCAGCGAAGACTATTCTTGGGATGGAGATCAGCCGAGAGAGAGAGAGTCCAAGCTGCTACACTTATCCCAAAAGAAGTACATTCACCGGGTACTTCAGCGTTTCGGGATGGACGGGTCGAAGAAAGTGAGTTCCCCCCTCGCGGCTCACTTTAAGCTCACTGAGGAACAGTGTCCATCTACCGAGGACGAAAAGGAAGATATGGAGCGGGTTCCATATGCTTCAGCTGTGGGAAGCCTGATGTATGCTATGGTGTGTACGAGGCCAGATATTGCTCATGCAGTTGGTACGGTTAGCAGGTATCTTTCGAATCCTGGAAGGGTACACTGGAGTGCGGTCAAGTGGATTCTACGATATCTTCAGGGCACTGCTGGTTGGAGACTTTCCTTTGGTGGTGACGAGCCGAAGCTGGTTGGGTATACCGATGCTGATATGGCTGGAGATATAGACACGAGGTGATCGACTTCAGGTTACGTGATGATGTTTGCGGGAGGAGCAGTGTGGTGGCAGTTGCGGTTGCAGAAGTGTGTTGCCTTGTCGACGACGGAGGCGAAATACATTGCGGCGACGGAGGCTTGCAAGGAGCTGTTGTGGATGAAGAAGCTGTTGCAGGAAATGGGACTGAAGCAAGAACAGTATACTTTGCTTTGCAACAGTCAGAGTGCTATCCATCTTATGAAGAATCAGACGTTTCATAGCCGGTCCAAGCACATCGAGACTCGGTATCATTGGATACGGGATGTGGTTGAGAAGAAGGACGCGGAGCTTGAGAAGGTGCATACAGATGACAACGGAGCTGATATGTTCACGAAGATTCTACCAAGGGGGAAGTTTGAGTACTGCAGGCAGATCGTCGGGATGACGACGTCCTCCCCATAGTTGTGAAGGGGGAGATTTGTTGGAGTGGGGGGGTTCCCAACCTATGTGGAGAAGATCCCGGAGTGCGACGAGCGCCGTCCGATGTCGGAGAAGCTCGGGAGTAGTTGTTGCTGCTGCTGCTGCCCCAAAGGGGGTTCTGGACCAAGTCTGCCGAGTTCGGGCCGAACTCGGTCCCAGGCCGAGTTCTGGCCGAACTCGGTCTGGCCGTTCCAGGGTTTGGCCACCCAGTGCTAGTTGCCCCACACAGAGTTCTGGCCGAACTCTGTGTGTCGGGGGGCTGAAGCGGATTTCTGGATGAGTTTTCATCATTGGATCTAATCCAACGGTCCAGGTTGGTTGCGGGATTAGGGAGATATATTGAGTTTTCTCAACCCTAATTCATAATAGTATAATCACATTGGACAACACAAGTTTGAGAGAGAAGGAGGCAAGAGTGCCATTACAACTTCGGAGAAGAAGACGGAGGATTGAAGGTCGTTTTTAAAGGAGATCGTGTTCGGGTAATCTCTACTCGTCGTTCTCGCTCTTCGTAGCCTTGTAATCATTGTTCTTATCTCTGAGTGTTGTGGGGATCCGATTTGGATCGGGAGGAGTTTGTAGAGGGTGTAATTCTTCTATTCCATTAGTGGAGGCTTCTCAGGGTTGGACTCCGATCGTCCCGTGGTTTTTTCCCGCAAGGGTTTCCACGTCAAAAATTCTCTGTGTCTGTGTGGTTGTTTTTGTGTGCTTGTTTTGGGTTCGTGCGTTGTTTGCTCGGTCCTCTCGCAGGTACTCTCCGGTTTGGGGAAAGGTTTCCGCGCTTCTTTCCAACAAGAAGAACTTGGCGAAGAGGGATTCTATAGAGTGGAGCACCTTCTTAGGTGGGGAGCAGACGGCTAGGGTGTACATCGGGACGGAGGATAAAACGTGTTTGATGAGGATCATTTTACCTCCCGGGAAAAGGTAGCATTGTGCCATCCAGTGATAAGTTTGCGGATTTTTCCTGCAAGCTGGTCGTAAATGCCGGCGTTGGCCCTGCCGTATACCAGTGGACAACCGAGGTAGATGAAGGGGGGTAGGCCGTTTTGAAAGAGGTCTTGTTTGAGAGCAGGGAGGAGTGGATTCTGTCTGCTTTGTGATGCGTGTAGATGACACTCTTGTTATTATTAACGCGCTGACCCGAGCTTTTGGTGTAACTGGCGATCGTGTTCATGACGACCTCAATCGAACCGCAATCTCCAGAAGAGAAGATGAGGATATCGTCCGCGTATGCCAGGTGGGTGATGAGGGGGTATCCGGTGGTAGTGTGGAAGTGATTGAACCCAGCCTTGCTGGGCATACTGTTGAGGTTTCTACTGAGAGCTTTAGCCGCAATAATAAAAATGGTGGAGGATAGCGGGTCCCCTTTGTTGGAGTGGGTGGGGTTCCCTTGTCTAACCCCGCGAGTAGAGCGAAAGAAACCTGCCGCCTGACCGTTGATCACGGTGGAGAACCACGTATTGTTGATGGATCTGAATACGATGTCAATCCAAGTTTCGGAGAAGCCAAAGGCCCTGAACACCTATATCATGAATTGCCAGTCTAGACGGTCGTATGCTTTTTCTATATCGAGTTTGATGGCAACGTTCCCTCCCCTGGCCGGGAACTTCATGCACGTGATCATTTCTTGCGCCAGTAGGATGTTGTCGGTAATAATGCGTCCTTTGACAAACCCGCTCTGTTCTTCGGAAATGATCTTGGGGAGAAGGTCGGACATCCGATTGGCGATGATCTTAGATATGATCTTGTTGGTGAAGGTGCAGAGACTGATCGGACGAAAGTCCTTGAAGGTTTTCGGGTTGTCTTTTTTGGGAATAAGGATGATGTTGGCGCAGGAGATTGCTTTAGGGTATCTTGCCCCTTGGAAAAAGGCAATAGTGGCTTCAAGTAAGTCGTTTTTGATGATGTCCCAGCAAGCTCTGAAGAAGACACCGTTGAACCCGTCGGGCCCAGGGGCACTTTGCTCGTTAATGGACCAGACCGCATCTTTGACCTCCGCCTCATTGATGGTTGCTAGTAAATACTCATTGTCTTTGTCGGAAATGAGAGGGGGTATGACCGACAATAGCGTCTCATCTCTTGCGACCTGCTCCTTGGTGAAAAGACTGGAGAAGAAATTCACGGCAGCGACCTGAATCCCGTCCTGGTCATCAATAAGGTTGCCATTGTCGTCTAGTATCCGATGTAATGTTAATTTGTTCCTGCGGCCTTTCACGCATGCATGGAAGAACTTGGAGTTGCGATCACCGTCGGTGTCCCAGGTCAGTCTGCCTTTTTGCTTCCAAAAATCATTCTCCACTCTCAACCTGGATTTAAGCAGAGCTCTGGCGAGGTTGAGGGAGGAACGGGTCTCCGCGGAGTTGGAATTGGCAAAAAAGATCTCCGCATGACGTCGTCCTCCGCCTCGCGAATAGCCTGGAAGATGTCGCCGTAAGCCTCTCTGCTCCAAGATGATAGGGCTAAACGAGTGGCTTTGAGCTTGGACGCCATCCGGGTCATGGGATCTGAGTCGGAGACGGAGTTCCAAGCCGAAGCAACGGTGTTTCGAAAATGCGGGTGATGACGCCAAAAGTTGAGGAAGCGGAAGGCTTTCTTGTTGCCGGTGTGATTACTTTTGATTTGGACAAGAAGAGGGGAGTGATCCGATTCGGTGTAGTTGAGATGGGAGAGGTTGGTGATCAGGCCCATGTCAGACCATCCGTCGTTGATCATCGCCCGATCGAGTCGGGAATACTGTCGCCTGTGGCCTTCTTGCATTACACCAGGTGAATGTGCTGCCAATGAAGGGATAGGGGTGAGGTTCCCGTGGAAGGTAAAGTTGTTGAAATCATCCATTGCTGGCTTGGGGGGGCACCCACCGGACTTCTCCTCAGAGCAAGCAACCGTGTTAAAATCACCGATGCAAAGCCACAGCATGCCCAGCGGATGGATCCTTAAGAGGTCAGTCCAGAGCTGTCTACGCGCAGGGGTGTCGCAACTGCCATGAACTGCAGAGATGATGGATCGGGATTTAAGAGCCGGGTGTTCAACCCAGAAAGTGAGAGCCTGGGAATAGTCGTGGATGTTGCCGAATTGGAATTCTTGAGCAAGAATCCAGATGTCATTGCCGCCCGCGATTGCGGGCGGGAAGCCTAACTTGAGTTGAGTGGCTTTGAGTCTTTTTTGAGGAATTTTGGGTTCGATAATGATTAATAGGTCAATGCGGTGAATCTTCTTGAGACTGAGAATTCTGTTCATCGTCGATTTATTCCCGAGCCCTCTAACATTCCAGGAAATAATGTTAAGCATCTGATGGAGGAAGGGGGCGGGATTGGTTGTGCTTCGAGGCGGACCTGGTAGTCCTTGCCGTCATCTGCTTTAGTTTGTTTTTGTTTTTCTTGTCTGCTTTTCTTTTGGTGGGGGCGCTATTGAATCCGTTGCTTCCTGACTCAATGATGGGCCCGTCTAGGTCTCTGCTACCTTCTGCGTCCTCGTGTTGATTGGGTCTTGGTCCTGATCTTCCAGGGCGCAAAAGGGATTGCCGCGGTCCAGAAACCCTGCTTCCTTGGCCTGCCAGAATCTGCCAGTTGTGATGTGGGTGTGAGAGGATTGAACGGCCTTTGCAGGAGTTGGAGGTTCTGTGTCTGCCCGAATTGCCTCGGACTGCTCAAGGCTGCTATCCGAAGCGACCTTTCCCGGTTGGTGAGAGTGATTATCGTGAGATAGGGGGGAGATGGAGGGAGGATTGGTGATCTCAGGTTGAGTTTGGGTGATTAGTGTGTGATCCTCGATAAAGAGCCCGCTGATCTTAGGGGAGTCTGGTTGTTCGGTGGTGGTGGGGTGGGGGATGCTTAGCTCTCTGAGTTCTTCTTGGGAGGGGTGTCTGAGAGGAGTTCGAAGGAATTGTGGAGTGCAAGCTCTCTGTGTGGATCATCAGGAGGGGTGTCTGAGAGGAGTTCGAACGAATTGTGGATTGCAAGGGTGGAGGGGTTGAAGGGGACAATGTCCCGACTGGTTGAAGCCGTCGTCTGGGGGTGAGGGAGAGCTTGACCATCGATCTGGAGTGAAGGGTCAGGAGACGGTTTGAATATGGTGGGGGCGGGGTCTTTTGGAGCTGTGGACTCGCTATGGGTGCGCGGCACTTTCTTCTTTAGTTCGGGGTGAGCGCGGAAGCAGTGTTGCATTTGATGACCACTCATCTGACAGTATTTGCAGAAGATAATATTGTTGTCGTAAATCAGCTCCTGACTGTGTGTAGTGTCTCCGAGCTCGATTTCTATGAGTTTGGGTGGGTCGTTAGCAAGGTCTAGCTCCACGCAAATCTTCGCGTAGTTGCACTTGGAAAGGTTGCGCGTTTCTTCCGCAACGGCAACCAGGGTCCCGAAGGAGCTGGCAATGCGTTTGAGGGCGGCTGCGTGGAAGCAGACCAAGGAGGTTGGGGAGGGTGATCCAGGTGGAGATGATTGTCGAGTCAAATTTAGGGTTGAATTCTGGAGACCATTTGACCACTTTAGCGATCTGAGTACCCATTCTGACAGTGCCCTTAGTCCGTGCAATCACGAAGTCCGAGTCGGAGGAGAGGTGAAGGAGCATGTGCTTGGGGTCGAGTGGGGCTATCCGGAAGCCTGCGGAGAGGCCCCACCCGGCGACCGCTGCCGAGACAAAGGGGATCTTCGGGCATCCGGAGCCGAATTTGAGGATGAACGACTTGGAAAAGGAGGAGGAAAGGGACAGGATCTCGGATGTAGCGAAAGGAACCCGGATGGGGTCACCGACGGATGAAGGCGGGAAGTCGAGGTCCGGAAGGAGAATCTCAGCCGACAACGAGGGAGAACGCTGCCTCCGGTCCGGCCTAAGAGCCTCAGCGTATGATGCTCCGGCCGCAGAACCGGGGAGGGCCGACGGTGGAGGGCTGGGCAGCACCTGGATGGGGCCGCGCTAGGGGAGACCAGACTGCGCCAACACGCTGGGGGCCCCAGGACGCTCGGCTCCGGATTGCGCCAGAGGGTGGGGAGAGGAGCCAGACTGCGCAAACCCAGAGGGGGGACCGGCAAGCGCAAGCCCCGAAGGCGCCGAAGGGCAGGGGGAAGGAACTCCGGGGGTACCAAAAGGCCGGAAGAGGAGGCGCCGGGGGGCGCAGGAGGGGGGGAGGAACTCCGGGGGGTGCCAAAAGGCCGGGAGAGGAGACGCCGGGGGACGCAGGCGCCGACCGGACGCAAGGGGGGGCGCTCAGACTGCGCACTAGGTGGACCCCGGCCTGAGGAGCGCAGGAAGGCTGGCTGAACTCAGAGGAGGGTATCGCCCTGGTCGGGGACGCGCACGGAGGAAAGACCCTCCACTAGATTGCGCACAGTAGGGGAAACACAAATTGCACGGGGCCCATCGCTGAACTGCGCACAGGATAAGACTCAGAGGGCGGGGGCGTACCACTGAACTGCGCACAGGAGGAGTAACAACCAAGGGCGCGGGGCCCCCCACTGAATTGCGCACGGGAAAGGAAGTGATCTGGGGCACGTGGCCTATCACAAATGCGCAAATCCACGTTACCAGCAGAGAGCTGGGCTGCGCGAGGGACATCCACAGTTCCCAAGGGGGCCACCAGCTGTCCAGATGCGACAGAAGCCATGTGCTTCCCTGAGGGCATCCCAACTCCCAAGAGCCACCTGCAGGCCAGCTCCCGAGGGCGGAGAAATTTCGAATGCGACCCAAGCTGGGGCTCCAGGGAGTGCTGCTGGGCCCTGCACCGGCGCAGGCGCCGGAGCTGCTACTGCAGCGGAGGGGAAGCGAAGCAGCAGGGGTGGCGGCCGATGCCGCGCGGCTCCGCTCTATCAGCCGGAGCTGCTCAGCGTCCACCCGGCGGGGGCGGGGAGGACAGGCAGCGGGACGACGCCGGGCCGGGAGGGGGGTGGACGGGGGCTGGCCCTAGCGCGCCTCGGGGGACGCCGACGAGCGGCGGCGAAGCATAGATCTGAAAGCCCTGGTCCGCGGCCGCGGCTACTAGCCAGGTCGGCGGATGGGGCGGGCAGGCATGAGGGGGAGGGAGGAGCGGGGGACGGCTAGGAACTCCGGGGAGAGCACCATGCTGACGGGGGAAGGGCGAGGGAGAGCTCGGGGAAGACACCATGCTGTATATATATATATATATATTAATATATATATTATATTATATATATATTATATATATATATATATATATATATACACTAACACACACACACACACACCACACACACACACAAACACACACACACACACACACACACATATATATATATTTTTATATATTATATATAATATATATATATATATATATTTTATATATATATATATATATATATATATATATATATATATATATATATATTATATATATATATGTATATATACATATTTTATTATATATACATATATACATATTTTATATATTATAATAATATATATATATATATAATTATATATATATATATATATATATATATATATATTATTATATAATATATATACATTTTATATATATATATATCATATATATATATATATATCTATATATATCTATAATAATATATATATTTATATATGTTGACACAAAATCAGTCAACCAATATTGATAAAATTGACTACATGATACTTGTGATAATTCAATACGACACATGAATACTACAACTAGTACAAGTCAGACGACAGCTCGGATTTGCAATGCAAGTTATTTTTTGAGTCTGTATTTTACAATTTTATTGAGTCTAGACTTACGTAAACTGAGCTGTGCTGAGCATCTGACACTTAACCTATACCCATACCCAAAATCCAATAGCTCCACACATATCCAAATAAGCCAATTGGACCATTGACCCATTCTGTGCTCTGGAGACAGAGTTCGGGCCGAACTCTGCCTCCACACGAGTTCGGGCCGAACTCTGCCTCCTAAAAATCAGCATCCTAATTTTTAGGGTTCGCTGGTTGCAAGTTGTCCAACGGCCAATTTTTTGAAAATTCCAACCAGAATTCTGGCCGAATTCTGCCTACCTGGTATCCTATAAAGGCCATGAATTCTCTCTTTTTCATTCATCCAATCTTCTCTTCTCTTCTTTAAAGCTCTATACAAGCCATACCCTTCTTCATCTACAAGCCACAAGTCCCTAAGCCTCAAGTGCTCAGTACTTTCAGTTAGGAGTTTGTGCAAGAGTTCAATAAGTCGCTTGGAAAATTTCAAGCATCGCCACTGCGATTTTTGTAAGAAGTTGACGTGCTCTTCTGAAAAAAAGTACGGGGTGTAACTACTATTTCACAATAGTAGATTTAATCCTGAGCTAGTTCTCGGCTTGACTAGTCCTCCACGAGGGAAACCAGGTTAAATTCGGCTGTGTTTGCGTATGCTTTCTTGCTCCTTATTTATTTCCGTATTTACTCTGATTACTTCAGCTGGTGAAAAAGTTTAATTTTTATTGGGTATTATTGTTATAAACTATATTCACCCCCTCTAGAGTTGCCATCTGTTCTTCAATTGGTATCAGAGCTCTGTTCTCTCACAAGGACTAATCTCCTAGAGCTGATCCATGGCAACCATACAATCCCTGATTTCCAATCACGGTGAAGGGCAGTCCACTCATAGGCCTCCCCTATTTGATGGAACTAACTACACCTATTGGAAAACAAGGATGAGCTTTTATCTCAAGTCGCTAGACTTCGACCTATGGACAATCGTCACCGATGGTTACAAAAAGCCCGCCAGGATAGTTGTCAATGGTGATCTCGTTGAGAAACCATATGACAAATATTCTGACGAGGAGAAGAAAAGGCAAGTCTAGACGCGAGAGCTATTAATGCCTTATTTTGTGCTATAGACAGGAATAGTTTAACATGGTCTCAACATGTACCACCTCTCACGAAGTATGGAGCTTCTAGAAGTGATGCATGAAGGAACCACCCAAGTCAAGGAATCGAAGATAAGTCGTCTCACTCAATAATATGAGGCTTTCAAGATGAAGCCAAATGAGACGATCACGCAAATGTTCACAAGATTCCTCGACATCATCAATCCTCTATCTTCGCTCGGCAAACAATATACAATCACGAGAAGATTCGCAAGCTACTTAGGGGCTACCAAAGATTTGGAACCCTAAGGTGACAACCATCATAGAAGGAAATGATCTCACAACTATGTCCATGGAGACTTTGATAGGAAAGCTGATGACTCATGAGCTTGACCTCAAAGACTTCGAAGCCTGCTCCTAAGGCTAAGGAGATCGCCCTCAAAGCTCACCGATGAAGGGCTGATCCCGAAGAGACGGATGACGACAACTCGGAAGGTGATGATCAAGCTCTCCTTGTCCGCAACTTCAAAAATTCCTTCGCTTCAACCGAAGAAAGAAGGAACCACAAGAAGATGATGAGAAGAGCCAACATGCTATGGTTACAAGAAGCTGGACACGTCCGAAAAGACTGTCCATTCTTAAAGAAGAGCAACCGTCATGAGAAACCATACAAGAAGGCTTCCTCAAAGAAATATGCCAACACAAGCATTTGGCATGAAAGCGAAGCTAGTGACTCCGAGGAAGAAAAGGACTCTCAAGACTACAAACGTGTGCCTAATGGCAACGTCCGACAAGATATCAAACGAAACTCTTGATGATTTCATTTTTGATGAACTTGGCGATGCTTTCACCGATTACTTGATGATCACAAAAAGGTCATTGAAAATATAAACATGCCAAGGAAAAGATCAAAAGTCATGAAGTCAAATTCAAAGACTTTCTTTATTGCTTGATAACCTTAGAGACACGTCACCCACGGAAGTCACAAATGAGGTGTCTAAGCTTAAACTAAGCCTTCATGATGCCGAAGCACGTATTGAACAACAAACACAAGAAATCACCGCACTCAACACGGAGCTTGCTGAAGAAAATAGACACAAGATTTTTGTTACTAAGATATATGGTTTGAATGCTAAGGTTAATGAACTACAGGCTATCTCTAAGAAATTAGAGATTAGATTGGGAAAACAGGTTGCTCAACCTCAAACCCAATCACATGAGACACACACAAAGCACAACACTTCTCATACTACTCAAATACGTCATACACCTGCAGCACGCAATCATGCTTTCATGTACACCCCTTTCATAAAGCACACAAACCACATGCACGTAGAAATAACTTTCACTCCAATGACACATAATTACCATGCTACACATAGATACAATCATCACTATGTTGCACATAAACAAAATTACCATCATACTGCTTATGATTAGTCATCATCATGCTCCACATAGACATCATCACCATGCCACTCCATACCACTCTACATATCATCACTATGCTACTCCACACCACTCTACATATCATCACCATGCTACTCCACACCACTCTACATATAGATATCATCAACATGCTCCTACATAAATAGGAATGCTATTTGTACTTATTGTAGATTATATGGACACATTTCACCACAATGTATAGTTAGAAAGATTAGTAGATAGAAATATATATGCATGGTTTCCGAAAACTAACTTTTCAGGACCCTCAAGAACTTGGGTACCAAAGGTCACATCTACTCTTGATGTAGGTGGACCTTCCCTCCTCAACTAAGAGTAAGTGGATTCTCGATAGTGGATGCTCGCGACATATGACTGGAGACGCAAATCTTTTGCATCACTATCGATAAAGAGAGAAGATATGTATCCTTCGGCAACAACCTAAAGGGTATATTATAGGTAATGGTATTATTGGTCATCCTCCCTCTTCGTAATAAAGATGTCTGCTAGTGACCGAGTTAAAGCATAACCTGCAGCATTAGTCATCTTGCTGACCATGGATATGACATTAACTTTGGACAAGATAAATGCTTTATTTATGATAGGTCAACGGGAGACATTGCTTTTGAAGGATAAGAGAGGATAATATTTATATTTTCTATCTGTCTAGAGATACTAACAATCAGATAGATGCCTATATGCTCATAAGATGAAAGATTACTTGGCACCAGCGTCTTGGTCATGCCAACATGGATCTATATCCAGGCTATCGACTAAGAAGCTAGTTAGAGGCTTGCCCGACATCACATTCAAAAAGGACACTGTATGTGCCGAATGTGAATTGAATAAGGCAACCAAGTCCTCATTTCATTCCATAAACTCTGTAAGCACTACTAGACCCTTGCAATTACTCCATATGGATTTATTTGGCCCTAGTAGAGTAGCCAGTCTTGGTGGAAAACTCTACGCTTTATTTTAGTTGATGATTTTTCTAGATTTACATGGGTTTTCTTTCTTACAAATAAAAGTGATGCTATTTCGGTTTTCAAGATTTTTGTTAAGAAAGTTCAAAACGAAAAAGGCTACATAAATACTCGAATCCGAAGTGATCATGGAGGCGAATTCGAAATACTGATTTTGAAAAGTTTTATGACTCTAATGGTTTTGATCATGAGTTTTCTTGTCCAAGAACTCCTCAAAAAATGTGCTGTGGAGCGAAGAATAGGACTCTTGGCGATATGGCTAGAGTCATGTTGAACAAGTTCTCACTTCGAAATACTTTTGGGCTGAAGCTGTCAGTACAGCATGCCATATTTTAAATAGGGTGCTTATTCGTCCTATTGAAGAAACACCCTATGAGCTTTGGTTTGGAAGAACCCCAAATGTTTCTTATTTTAGAGTTTTTGGTTGTAGATGTTTTATCCTTAACACCAAAGACAACTTAGGCAAATTTGATGCCAAAGCTGACGATGGTATTTTCCTTGGCTATGCTGCCAAGAGCAAGGGATATAGAGTGTTTAACAAACGCTCATTAATTGTGGAAGAGTCTACCAATGTGACTTTTGATGAGGATAACATGCAGCAGCCACTCTTGATGATGATGTTGAGCCATCAACTCTACTCCAACGAATACCACCACCAAACCAATTCTCTGGAGGACTGCCAAAGAAATTCTCTTTCAAGCCGTCACATCCAAAAATTTGGTAATAGGTGAGGTTTCACGGGAGTAACTACTAGATCATCATTAAGAGACTCCATTGTAGTACTGCCTTCATTTCACAAATTGAGCCGAAAATATTTTAGAAGCTTTTAATAATGAATTTTGGATTTCTGCCATGCAAGAAACTCAACCAATTCGAGAGGAGCCAAGTATGGGAACTCGTTCCTAGACCGGCAAATCACTCGATTATTGGTACTAAATGGGTTTTTAGAAACAAAGTAAATGAAGATGGTTCAGTTACACGCAACAAAGCTCGTCTAGTAGCCCAAGGATACAACCAAGAGGAAGGTATCGACTACGATGAGACGTATGCTCCTGTTGCGAGATTGGAATCCATTCGGATGCTTTGTGCATTTATAATTTTCAAAATTTTAAATTATTTCAAATGGATGTTAAAAGTGCTTTCTTGAATGGATTTATAAGGAGGAAGTTTATGTAAAATAACCCCCTGGTTTTAAAATCACAAATTTCCGACCATGTTTTCAAGCTGAAGAAAGCGCTATATGGCCTCAAACAAGCCCCTAGAGCTTGGTATGAACGGCTAAGCAATTTCTTGCTTGAAAAATGTTTTTCAAAAGGGAAAATTGACACCACACTTTTATAAAATCTTTCAAAGATACTATTCTCTTAGTACAAATACGTAGATGATATTACATTTGGTTCTAGTGATGAAACCCTCTGTCAAGATTTTGCCAAGTGTATGCGACCGAGTTTGAGATGAGCATGATGGGGAGCTCAATTACTTTCTTGGACTGCAAGTCAAACAAATGTCAAATGGAACTTTCATCTGTCAGTCAAGTATACAAAGGACATGCTGAAGAAATTCGACCTTGACAACGTCAAACCAATCAGCACTCCAATGGCACTACAACTAAACTAGAACCGAGAAAGCGGCAAACCTGTGGATCAACGTAAGTATCGAGGTATGATAGGCAGTCTACTTTATTTAACTGCTAGTCGCCCTGATATTATGTTTAGCGTTTGCCTGTGTGCTAGATATCAAGCAAATCCTAAGGAATCACACATGACTGCGATTAAGCGTATCTTTCGATACCTTAAGGGTACGGTTACAGTGGCCTATGGTATCCCAAATCAACCTTATTTGACCTCATTGGTTACTCTGATGCCATTTTGCTGGATGCAAGGTCGACCGTAAAAGTACGAGCGGTACATATCATTTATTAGGAAAGGCTTTAGTCTCTTGGTTTAGCAAGAAGCAGAATTCTGTCGTACTATCCACAACAGAAGCTGAATACATCGTAGCTGGGCGTTGTTGTGCATAAATTCTATGGATGAAGCAAACCCTTGAAGACTACAACTTATCTTTTATGCACATTCTAATCTTTCGTGACAACACTAGTGCTATAAATCTCACTAAGAACCCCATATGTCACTCACGTATGAAACACTTGAAATAAGTCACCACTTTTTGCGTGATCATCAGCAAAATGGCACTATTAATTTAGAATTTATTGACACTGATCATCAGCTAGCAGATTTTTTACAAAACCATTATCCGAAGAGCGCTTCAATTTTCTCTGTCGTGAACTTGAAATTTTGGACGAAGCTGTTATTAATTAAAATAAACCTGCGTAAATATCGAGTATCTTGATTCTTTTATGATGAAATTGCTATGGGTACAAGCCGAAAGGGTCCTTCTGACAATAAGGCGTAAAAGCCTAAGCGACACGGTGCACTAGTCCTCAGGACTACCGCTAGCTGGGATCCGGCCCCTGCAGCTAACCCATGGCAACTTCAAATATTGAATTATGGCATAATTCCTTGTTTATTACATGGTTATTTTTATTTTATCACATGCTAAAATTCAGATTTTCCATACTTCACTTTGCTTCAGCGTTAACTTTTCTTTCTCAAATTTAGTCTTTCTCAAGTTTGTATATTCCTTTATCATACTCTTTTGATCTCTCACTTTTTATCAAAAATTTTTTGCCTGATTTCTGTTCTGACTACAGAATCCGAAATTCGGGCCAACTCTGCCTTACCCAGAGTTCGGGCCGAATTCGGCTTGGCCATCCCAGAACCGGGAGCAGCCTCAGCCGCTGATCAAAATTTTGATCCAATGGTCCACATCTATTCCGACCATTGGAACCCTTACACATATATTCGGTTTTTCTTTCCATTGCCACCTTCTACACTTCTTCAAACATATTTTCTCTAAACCCTAACCCTAGTTCTTCCTCCCTAGAGCATATCTATTCTCCAAACTCAAGGAGAAGCTTCCCTCACCATTCTCCTTCATTGTTCATCATCATATTGAGGTATATTTTACCACTTCTCTCCATCTCAATTTTCTCAATTATCTTTATTATTTCATGGCTCCATGATTGTTCAATCGAGGAAGAGACTTCGAACCGAGGGAGCGTCCTCTTCGAATGCTCCTCCTCGTGTTGAACCGCCCGTTGAACAACAACCACCTATCCATTCGTTGTTCAACCCACCTCGTCCACTTGACCCAAACACATTTGACGACCGGATATTTGTATCACTTGATGCATCAAATGAATGGTTTAGTAATTTTCGGACACATCCGATGTTTGCGGGTCATCCTATCAATTTTACTATTTTCTCTCAATATGATTCACTTTTTCATGATCTCTGTCTTGACGAACTTGTCACCACCAACTCGGTTATATATCACAATGCTATTCAAATGTTCTACTGCAACCTAACTCATGATGATACACATATTTTCTCACGGGTTACGGGCATTGACATCTCTTTTGATGATTTTGATTTGGCCGAACACCTTGAACTCCAGGAGCCAAACTCATGGAAAAAGCTTGTTGAAGCTCGATCGTTTCAATTTCTCGATGGGTCTTCCCTTGAAAGCTTCAAGGACGACTTGTGTACCCTTAACACACGTCCTCGCAAGCTTTTGGCCAAGTATCTCAATCCCTATTTTTATGAACTTCATCGGATTATCTTTAACACTATTCTACCCAAAACGGGATCCACTTATGAGGTCACCTACTTTGAAATCTTGGCATTGTATCACCTCCACTTTCATGTTCCATTTAATCTTCCACGTACCATGATGGAATGGATGATTAATTCTAGGAAGAAACCAAGAACCTTGGTTTATGCTTTGTATCTTTCTATGGTCTTTCGTGCTTTTCGTGTACCCCTTGATGAGTGCCAGTTCTTACCTGCCCCTGCCTTCCTCTCTAAAGCACGGCGGCTTCAGGCAACAGTTGGCTCTCCTGTGGTGTCCGAGCACTCTGACGATGAGCCCGATGCCCCTCCTCTGGGAATGATCCTCCTTCTCCTCCTGCCACTCTAGAGTCACTCCAGACTATGCTCCGCGATCGATTCACCTTAGAGGATGATCTCTGGACTCAGCTTGACTACCGGACTATCTTGCAGATGAGTGCCATTAGCAACTCGCTGCACGATATTCGGTACTCCATATCCCGGCATCCTTCTATGCCTATTCCTATGGAGCGGGACCCTGCTCGCGATGGATATCGTATCGATGACCCTTGGGTTATCCGCTACTTGGATCCGGATGCGGCCTTCGTGGACCCTCGTCGTTCCTTCACTGATCCATCCGACGACGCTGGGCCTTCACGCGCTCGATAATGGATATGGACTTCTACTTGCTGCTGCTACTGAGGATCGTAGTTTATGTTTTATGCACTTTGGATTTTAGTTATTTTTATGCACTTTGGTTGGATTAGACTTATTATTATTTGTGACTCTTGAGACATTCAGTAGTTTTATCAGTCTCTATGCAGTTTCATCTATTATCTTTGGTGTGCTTGCCAGTTCTTTTTGTTTATGGTTAATTGCTAAATGTCAAAAGGGAGAGAAATTTTGGTATATTCTATATTCTTTTTGTATCTGTTTCTGTGCTTTGGGGGAAGAATATTTTTATCAGGCCAACAGGATTCAAAGCTATTGCTATTGCTATTGCTATTGCTTTAACGGGGGAGCTATTGCTAGCTTGGCACTGATTACGGAGGAGCTATGCCATTTCTCTTAAATGTGTCCAGGTATGAATATTAAATATACAACTATCATTTTGTCAATTATCAATATGGGAGAGATTGTTGACACAAAATCACAGTTAATCAAATATTGATAAAATTGACTACATGATACTTGTGATAATTCAATACGACACATGA
>JANAVB010017197.1:3166607-3406607 GCA_029216955.1 Iris pallida | reverse complement strand
AGTGGGGGGTATTTTAGATATTAGCAAATAGGGGACACCTAGCCTATTTGGGCCGGCCATGGAGGGAGTGGAGTGAGTCACCTTCATTTCATTTTTATCCACAACTCTCTCCTTTGTTCTTCCCCAAATTTGTGAGGAACCTCCATTGATTTCATCTCCAAATCAATCCTTTCTTCCACCAAATCTTCTTTATTTCTTCTCTACTCCATGAAGAGAGGGTGCTAGCCAAGTTTGGGAAGTTTTGGATCTTATTCGTGTCCATTTGGAGATCTCTTCATGTCGGTGTCGTATCGGGAGGAGTTTCTTTGGGTTTGATCTTCCGGAAGGTAAAATCTACCCTCTAATTCACTCCTACATGCATTTAGGACCATTTTGAATCCATAGAAATGACCCCCATGGTTGTGTCTCCATTTGTGTCTATTTTGGATTAATTTGGAGGTCATTAGGATGTGTCCATGTTGAGTTTTGTGTCCAAGTGAGAAACCCCCAATTTTGGACACACCAAGTGTTTGAGATTTTGTGTGAATGATTTATTTATGATTTTAATCTCAGATTTTGGGTGATGGAGTTGTGTTCTTGAGTATCAATAAATGTTCTTCATGGTATCTTAATGTATCATATAATATATATATATATAGATATTTTCATTGTTATATATTTAAGTGTGTATGTGTCTCTCTCTCTCTTTCTCTCTCTCTCTCTATATATATATATATATATATATATATATATATATATATATATATATATATATATATATATATATATATATATATATATATATATATAGAGAGGAAGGATCAAGATCCCCAAATTTTTGCATCTCCATGCATCTCCCCTATTTGCACCGTTGGATGGTGCTTTAAGTCATCTAATCTTAATCGTTGATTTACCAATGGTTAAGATTAGATGACTTAAAGCACATCCAACAGATGTGAACATGGGGATGCATGGGGATGCAAAAATTATGGGGATGCCTATCCTTCCTCACATATATATATATATATATATATATATATATATATATATATATATATATATATATATATATATATATATATTTTGAGTATATTGACACACAATACATACATACATATATATATATATATATATATATATATATATATATATATATATATATATATATATATAAAATATATATATATATATATATATATATATATATATATATATATATATATATATATATATATATATATATATATATATATACGCACACACATACATATATATATATATAAAATATATATATATATATATATATATATATATATATATATATATATATATATATATATATATATGTGTGTGTGTGTGTGTGTGTGTCTATATATATATATATATATATGTATGTATTGTGTGTCAATATATTTTGTTATTGTGTGTGTGGTGTGGTTTGTTTGGTGTTGATTGAGTGAGAGTGGAGGAGAGTAGAGAGTAGAGTGTTAGAGAGGGATATAAAGAGTGATAGAGGGAGAGAAGGGGTGAGCTGCTGTCCCTAGGACAGCAGCAGATCGGGCAGGAGCTGCTGCCCATGGCAGCAGCAAAACACAGCAGTAGCAGTCCCAAATCAGTCCCCCATTCACACTTTCAACCATTCATTCATACATCTATAAATCCCCTTTATCTATTCATTCATTTTAGCCTTCCTCCCACTTTCATTCATCCATACCAACATTCATCCAATCAATTCAGCCATTCCCATTCATTTCAGTGTATACATAACAGCCCCTCCCATCTATTCAGCTAAACATTTAATCAATTCAGCCATACATTCATGTAATTCATTCATTCACCTATCCATCCATATCTCCATTCCTATTTATTCATTCAGCCATACTTTCATTCATCCATACAACCATTCATACATTCATTCACACTTTTATTCATCCATTCATACACAAATTCATTCATTCATTGCAGCCCCTTTCCCAATTCAGTAATAACATTCATTTCAGTCCACTTGGACTTATATAACAGTCCATATAAATTCAGTTCAGCCCATCCATTCAATTTATACACCAATTCATTCATACCATTCATTCATCCAAACATTTCATTCATTCATTCACACCATTCATTCATTCAACATTCATTCATTCCTTCACAAATTCATTCACAAATTCATCCATCATTCATACATTATTTCTCCCATTCATCCTTCCTTTATTCATTCATCCTTCCATTCATCCATTCATCCATCCCTTCACCATTCACCCACACATTCATTCATCCATTCCCATTCAAAAATTCAGTCCCCCCATTCATCCATCTATTATTTCCCCTATACATAATTCAGCCACCATAAATTTCAGTCCCTTAAAAACCCTTATGTGTTTTTTTTGTGTGTGTGTGTGTGAGAGTCTATGAGAGGTTAAATAGAGAATTATCATGTTAGCAAGGTAGGGTAAGTTAGTATGTTGTGTTAGAGAGTGAGTTATATGTTAGGTATGGTATTGAGTTAAGAGTGGTGTCTAATATTATAGATGAGGTTAGTGTATGGCTATAGATATTAGAGCTAGAGTTGAGTGGTATCATAGGATACCAATTTGGTATCTTAGGGTAAATAGGATTTACCCTATTTCTAAGATAAGGTAATTAGCTAACTATAAGGTATGTGACTTAAGGTTTAAGATATAAGTAGAATTGGGTTCCCTTGGTTGGTAATGATCAGAAATAGTGCTCCTAGACTAGTTTTGACCTCGGTTGACCGTTTGACCAAAAAGTCAACAAAAGTCAACCGAAAGTCAAACTTAGCCTAAATGTGACTAGAATTGACCCGAAACCAAACCAGAGTTGACCAGTTGACTGAAAGTCAACTGTTGGTCAACATTAGCCTAGTTTGACCTAGGGTTGACCTAGAGTTGACTAGAGTTGATCAGTTGACAAAAAGTCAATCTTTGATCCAGTTTGACCTAGTTTGACTTGGATTGACTTCTAGTGACCTAGTATGATCTAGTATGACTCAGTTTGACCTAGTTTGACCTAGTTTGATCTAGTTTGACTTAGACTTGCATATTATGACTTAAATTAGTTTTTTTTTTTATTATTAAACCGTGTTTGACTTATAGTATCTCATCTTAGGTCTGTGATTACTCTGAGCGTCTGTTCACCTTATGAGCTCAGGACCACAGGCGGTACATTCACTGATAGTTTTTATTGTCTTGATATCTGCTATATCCGATTAAGTTGTAGTGTCTTACTCGATTTCCAGACACGATAGTTCACAGACTAGTATATGTTGGATCATGACATGAGATGTTGTTCCTAGATTTTTTTGGTATATTGGTAAATTTCTTGTCTTGTTTCCTGTACTTGTATAGACACCGATTCCTAAGGAAACTTGCTACCCTCTTATGAAATCCCGTGTCATGACGTGTCATGTTCAGATCTATTATACTATTCGAGGATGGAGAATTATTAGGGGCTATGTGATCAAAGCCACCATGTCACTATATTCTTGTGCTTGCGTCACTCTCACCTCATATAGGGTGTAGCGAGATCTTATTCATGTGGTCGGTATCCAGGTTGGCCGGCATAATCCTTTCCAGAGGTTTTCTTGTGATTGTCGGGCCAAGTGGATAGCATGTCCTGTAACTTTCCCAAGCCGATCACATAACGCTCTAATAATTCAAGGCACATTTTATATTTATTTTATCATATCTTATATCCTGCTCAGTTCTATATTCAGTACTTTTCTCACCATGTTATGATATTCATTACTCACATGTTCTACATGATCTTATGCTATACCTTGATTGGAGGCTAAGTTCTGTTCGGGAGAAGGGTTACAACCCCGGTCCTTGTTTGGTTTATGGGTTGTAACTCGACTTCCGAATAGCTCCCAAGTCATCCTATATCTTTGTCTTGTATTTTATTATAATTGTCTCATATAGAATTTTTCAATTCATATAGAACTGTTGTTAGAGTTTATACTTGCTCATTTTCCTGACAGAATATCGTTGATATATTACAGATGTTTCTGAGGCATACTGCTCGACCTACTATGGGGTCGAGATAGATGGAGACTTAGTCCAGGTCTGTGGCCTGATAGTTGAGCCACTAGACTTTGTACACCCAGAGTAGTATAGCTTAGTTAGGTTTGCCTGGACTACGATCCAGCTAGTACTTTCAGACTATAGTATTCTATATTATATTTTGTGACTCTGTGATGTTGTGTATATCTCTGGGCTTGTGTTGGATCTTGAACTTATTTCCTATTTTCACATCTATCATATTTCCATTTCGTGCTATCTACCTTAGTTTTATCTTGTGATTGAGTTATGCCATATTATATTCCTCCGTGAGGAGATGACAGGTACCTTTATACTTTTTAGTTGTAGTATTTACAAATGTCGTATACAGCGTTCTACCGTCGATTCTGTGGTGTAGGCTGGACGTACCTACGTGCTCGTGCCCCTAATCAGGGTGCGGGTCGTGACAACTCCCAAATGTGTCCCGACTTCTTGCAGTAGGCACAACTCTGCATCTTTTGATCCTGATCTCGAGGCTGATGCTGTGCTTGTTGAGCTCGAGCTGGTGCCTGCATCTGCTGAGGCTGGTACACAATCTTCTACACAAAGGGACGCTTTCCACTCCCACTAGCCCCTCCTGACTCATCTCAACTGCTCTTGGACTTGAGCTTCAAGTCATCCTCTCCTGCCATGGCTCCTGCGAATATCTGCTCAAAGGTAGCATCTCTGTCACTCTTGGTCAAGGACTTGACTTCCTTGATCAAGCCCTTCCTGAACCTCCTAGCCTTCGCCATCTTGCTAAGGCCCTTAATGAATCTGCCCAGGCGGCAGAATTCTTCGGCATACTCCTCTATTGTCTGGTTCCCCTGAACCAGGTTCTCGAACTGCATCTCCAAAGCACCAAGTGCTGTGTCGGAGAAGAATTTTTCCTTGAAGAGGTTCTTGAAAGCCTCCTATGTCTGCCCCTGTGTACCAACTCTGGGGTCGATCTGGCACCATGTGCAGGCAAGGTCCTGCATCTG
The DNA here is from genome assembly GCA_029216955.1 of Iris pallida. Taxonomy (NCBI): domain Eukaryota; kingdom Viridiplantae; phylum Streptophyta; class Magnoliopsida; order Asparagales; family Iridaceae; genus Iris; species Iris pallida. Next base: position 3,401,590 of record JANAVB010017197.1, on the reverse strand, counting down.
GCTGCCCGCTGTCTCTATCTGAGTCCCAGCTGGTATCTGTGCGAGGCGAAAGATCTCCTCTATATGCTCGATCCGTCGGTATATAAGATACCCTCAGTACCCTTGAAGTCTCGCGGCCGTATCTTCTGAAAGTCCTGAATGCCCGGGGTCCTCAGCTAGTACTGTTGTAGCTGCCCTCCTTACGGCTGGGTAGTCACATTCTCCATTGCTACCATGGCCAGCTGATAGGCATTGTCAATGCCCTGCCTCATATCTTCCGACTGGCGCTGCTGAGCATCCATCATCTACTGCATGAAGGCAAGGAACTGTGCCATATTAACTGTCTCATGAGGCGGTGGTGGCAGCATCCCCTGAATCCCCGGGGTAGTCCTCGTAACCGGTGGAGGAGCACCTCCAAAAGCTGCAGATGCTCCTACTTGAGCAGAAACAAGAGGTGCTATGGTCCCACCATCTGCCTGAACTAGACGAGAAATGGTAGACCTCTTAGTGGTGTCTGCTGCAGAGCGTTGAGATCGTGTCTGCACCATACTGGAGACAGATCAAACAAGAATCAATTACTGGAAAAGAAGCGATATAATCAAAGGAGGACAATTTATTTCAAGGAAGGCAATTATCAGCAAGAAGATATAGATGGCAAGAATTTGATAATAATTTTTCCTAACTGTGATTGAGTACCCCTCCGCTAAAGCCTATTTCTTAATTCCTATCGCAGGCTCGTAGCAGTACAACTAAGTCGCCGTACTACCACGATATCGCGCTAATGCGAATTTTGACCTACATGGGCCACCACGAAAAATGCGTCACGACCCGCATCCAGTGTAAGGGTACAAGTGTGTAACAACACCCAGCCTACGCCACAGAATCGGCGGTAGAACGCTATTCTAGGTCATTATCTAAAACAACTCACGCAATTATATAATGTACTTGTCTTAAATATCAACTCGGAACGGAGGACAAGTATAGAAATAATATAACTTAATCACAGTCTAAACACGATGGGATAACACAGAATTCTATAACTAAAAGAAAATAAATAAAAACTACTAAATGAGAATATCTCCAACAACTCAAAACAAGTCAAGTCTCAAATTATTACAATTCAAATTCTAAACATGAATTCTATAGCAAGTCTACTAGACTAGTCTCCCGATCACTCCTGAGAGTCGGGGCCAAAGGTAGCTAATCCCTCTCCAGATCCATAGCAAGTAGGGCATGTATCCTCAAGGCTATCATCTGTAATATTTTTAACAGGTCCAGTCAGGACAGGAACGAATACATCTCATCAAGAAAATCCAAGTAAATGACAAAGACTACAAAACAATTATAGACAATTATATTAATAAAGCATGGGAGTTTTAGACAGTTTAAGATGTAAAGCAAAAGTTAAAAAATATAAGGAAGGTAAAAGTTGTGAAATAGAAGATCATGTCAATGAAGACTGTAAATAAAAGCTAGCTGAACTAGAATAATATAATATGAGTCAAGGTGCTACACTGTAGGTCAAGTGTGATTTCAATCAATGATTCAAGTAGGGTGATTCTTATAATGATCCTTTTGATGATTCTAGTAAAGATTGTTGTGGTGATTCTAGTAATGATTTAAGACAATACTCAAAGGTGTATTTTAAAATACTGAGATCGACATATAAACGACTAGAGGTAATCCGGCACATCATACACTGGCCAAGTGTGGGATGGCTATCGTTCTTGTATAATTCACAGGGATGTGGTTCGAGTATTTAGAAATGTTTACATGTCTACTCAAGTATTTCCCCGCCCAACTAATACGAGTGAATCCATAATACGACATGTAAATCGAGAATAAATATAGCCAGAACATGAAGGTATTTGTAGGTGATTCTTGTAATAGTTCTTATAATAGAGGCTAGACAAGTAAGGTGTGTGTGTCATATACATAAATTCCAAAAATATCAATCTGTGTTTGTAACAGAGAATCAAATAGAACTGACTAGAACTGAAATATAGAAATCGACAAGTAACTGAAAGAACTATCAAAGAATGTACTCGCCTGATACCCTGAGTGACTGATGAATACAGATGTCCGAACCAGAGTCACAATGTCCTATTTAGAGCATTACAGGTTATAATGTATTCAAGATAGAATAAATGAAGTTTACAATACAAACTACATGCTTCTAGGTTGTTCTAGGTCAAAGTCAACTCTTGGTCAACTTTGGTCAACCATTCTGGTCAACTAGGTCAACCCTAAGTCAACTAGTCCATTATCCCAAATTTAGGTCAAACTTGAGTTATCTAGTCATTCAAGTCCATTTTGGTCAAGTCTAGGTCAAGTTTGACCCAAAGTTGACTTTTGTCAGCTTGGTCAACTTGCTAGTCAACATGCCTAACTTGGCCTATTAGGTCATTTCTAAACTAACTCACTAAGCTATGGACTAAATCATAGAGTTAAAACCAAACATATCCTTTGATATATATATATATATCAAAGGAAACTATATATAACATATAGATTATATATGGTTGAATGTAAAGATTAGGTCTAATTACAAACCAAACTCAGAGATATTAACTGAATCCTAACATCAAACTCAAAAATATACCCCAAAACTGGAAATCGAATACCCAATCTTCAATTCAAGTTCACAAACCGAAACCCAATACTCAAAACCCAACTCGATACCCAAAATCCAAAATACATAACTAGAACTCGTAAAACTCGACAAACACGAAGGTATACGCGTGTGTGTCATGATCATGTCCTCACAGAGTCTAACCCATGTCCGTATCATGTCCAATCAGTGCATATCGCACGGGTACGTGCACGTGCATAGGAAAACCCTCGTGCACACGTGTCGCACTCGATAGAACGCCACACGCAACACGAGGAGCCTCGTGCTCGTGCATGTTGCTAGGTGGGGTCTAGGTCTAGGTCTAGGTGTACACCACACAGACACGTGTCCACGTCGTGTCCACGCGTATCCACACGGCTGTACGCCCGTGCGCGTGCGACCTCGTGGGCGCGCGTCTACGTCCGTAGCTCGCGACACGAGCCACATCGTGACACGTGGTCGAGTCCCTGGGTAGACTAGGTCTAGGGCTTTGTGTCCATTCTCTTGGAATAAGTCCTCGTCGTGTCGTGTCCGCGAACGAAGGCCGTGTTAGCGGCATTTTCCACGCGCGTGCACGGTTCAGCCGAACCAGTACGGCTTCGATTTCTCCGTGCATGCTCCACGAAATATCATAAAATTTAGGAGCACGTGGGCAGAGGTTGCCCCCATGTGTCCATCAAATTTCACACAAAACTGTGTCCTATGCGTCGAGTTATGACACTCGAGTAGCAGGACACGCACGGGGATCCCTTGCACGTGTGTTCGTGTCCGATTTAGACACCAAAAATGTGTCAAATCGAAAGGGTATTTTGAAAGTGGGCTTGTTTTCAAAACGAAAGGGTATTTTGAAAACTTTTCTTGGGTAGCCTATTTGCCAGTACGATGCAGTTTACATCGTATTCCTAGACTCAATAAATATGTAAAATACATAGACGAAAATAGGAAAACCAAGAGCCCTTTGATGACGCCTTTCTTCAAATATTTGAGCAGACTTGAAGACGCCTTTTTCCTTTGACGGTGGTCGTCCAAAGATAAACAGATCTGGAAATCTGAATACCTTTCGGGGGCTTCGCCCCCGAACCCCTGACGGGGGGCGCTGCCCCCTCGACCCCTGTCCGCTGACCGGACAGCGGAACCCCCGATGCGAGGCCCCGGATAGGTCGTTAGGCGGTTCAGAGAAAGCTTCTTGTATAATGTTGTCTTTAGCCCATCATTAATTCTTCATTGCATATGTCCTGGTTTGATCATGCTTACAGCATGTCTACAAAATATATGTTAGACAAACAAACCAACATGATACAAGAATAGCAATATGATATAGAACATTTAGGACAATGCTAAGTTTAAGTAGCAACATGATAGTGATTACATGAATATTAGTGACGTCGATAAGTTAAACTTAATTGATTAGCCATATTCAAAAACATGAAATAATCATTGGGCTAACAATCTCCCCCTTTTTGATTATGGCAAATCCTTTAAGTTTAATATATATACAATAGATGCATGTATCACTAATAAACACATAATACTAAAAGATTGTATGCAGACTTAAACTTATTTCTCCCCACTTAAACTAATTTTTCCCCCTTTGACATGATCAAAAATAAGCTCCCCCGTAATTAAAGCTAAGATGATCTCATGCATAAGTAAATGAGGAAAGCAAATCATGATCAAGGATTAGGAGAACAGTGTAATAACAAGTGTAGAAAATTGCATAACTAAAGTAGAAAAACTTGTCAAAATACAACATAGTTGGTTGAACTTTAACAAAGAACACTGAAATCAAGCAATACATAGTTTACCAACTAGAAATCAGAAAAAAAATGACATATGTTTTGAATGTCATTTGACCAAAAAAAATCTATCAATATAGTAGGAAACAATCATTGGTCATAAATAAATCACGAGGAATAAAGATTTGCAGATCTAGTATATATAAAAGAATCAAAAATATAATGAGACTTTTAACAATGATCACAAAAAAATATGATTCATAATTTGCCCATACAAATTAGTGAATCACATCAACAAAGAGTATAATCATTGAAAAGAAATCAAAAGATGTATACTAGATTCTATGCAAAATCTATACCAAAGTTCATGCATTTGAATTCAATTACCTTAGCATGATATATATCCATCAGATAAACATGAAGGTAATGAAGACAAAATACTTGAGAAGGAGAAATTCAGTCGACTTGAATGCTCTCCCGCAAAGTATGATCAGTCTAAATATAGATAATCATGAACTTTGAGATAAACTCTCAATAAGAAATGCACAATCAGTTTAAACTCAAAAGAATCAATAAATTAAATTAATTCAAACTCAAGGAATAATCAAATAAGGATGATTAAACATATTTGGCAAGATAATTTTTAGAAACTCGAATGAGAGAATTTAAAAATAAATAAAAATAATCATATATTCTCTTATCTAATACAAATCAAAAAAAATCATGAACAACTCAACAAGATATTTTAAGTAAAAGAATATATGTCCATGATGAACTTAGCTATACCACATATTATGGGCATAAAATAATTGAAACAATTAATTTGCTCCCCCTTAAAATATGCGTATATAGTTCAAGGAATAATTTATATGCATAAATTAGATAAATAAATAATCACAAGATCTAAGGGATATCCAAGATATGCATCTTTTCTTTCCTTTCATCAAATGTATATAAAATTCCAAACTCAAAACAAATATCATCTTTAGGCAAAATAAAGAAATATCCAATGAATAAACGCTTAAAGATGAACAAATAACATATATCTCCAATATAAATAACACAAATCATTTCATGTAAGTAAAAGATTTTCGAAAGCTGTCTTTAATAATAACATTTGAGTACCAGACAGATTCAATAAATCAAAAAAAAATCAAAAAGACTTTTCAAAAATGTGGAATTTATTACGAAAAACTGTCTTAATAAATGTTCGAATGCGTCCATTTAGTCCTTAGACTGAAAGCTGTCGATTCGAATCACAAAAATAATTTCAATAAAAGAATCCATAAATCATAAATAAATCCATTTGAACAAATAAACACAACTAGATAAATGTCCAAAGAAAAGTGTATTCTAGATATATGGCATGTCAAGGGGCTAATTGACTTGAAACAATTAACTGCTCCACCTTTACATGGCTATATCCAAAAATAATAATATAGATAAAAAAAATTTAAAAAATAAAATTCAGAGACATATTTTCGAAAGTAGAAAACTAATTCAAAAATATTAGGTCTTCTTATCAAAGTTCATTTCTTCCCTTTTAAAGCCTTAGCACGGTGTCCACCTGACAACCGTAAGGTTTAAAAAAAAGAAACGCTTTGAGAGAGAGAGACATTCAATATGCATGACTTCTCCCCTGCAAAGAATTACTGTTGTAGACAGTAAGTAACTTGAATAAGAAGATAATAATATAAAGCTCAAAATCATTAATATTATGAATATTACACAAGCTAAAGATGAAATCATAATACCATAATATTCAATGAGTAGTCACGAATATAAAAAACAATCATCTTTAGACAAAAGAAGAAATATCCATTAAATGAACATTTAAAAATAAAACAATTAAAAGATATTTCAAATTAGCAAGATGAATAATCGTATAAGTCAAAAGATGACATAAATTGATCTGTGCTATAGAATCTCACAATCGACAAGATAGATCAACATATGCTACCTTTTGTGAAAATAAATCATTAAATAATATTATTCATCAAATCTAAAATTCAAAATCCATCAGATAATAATTGCAATTAGATCTCAATAAATCTTTAGTTTATAAAGCGTTGATCAATCTTGGGTTAGCTGTAGAGGTACTGTCCCAGCTAACGGAGGTTCACCGGGGAACACTTAAGTACCGCTTCGCTTCGACCGTAGTCGTGGTGACAGACAGACCTTTTGTAGGCGTGTACCCAAAATAAATCTCTTCTTTAATAATCAAGGATTTAAGAAAAATTAGTGCAATATGAAATCAATTATATTCTATGGACTTAAAGAAATCTTAGAACAATGTAGCATATAGCATAAGATGTATCAATTACATTTATCCATATGTGCTACTAAATCATTGGGTAACAATAAAATATAAAACATTTGTAAATCAAAATGTAGAACCTAGATACGTTGATGTATTCTGGAACCTAGGGGACTGGGTTCTGTACCTTGGATCCAGAACTAGACGATAGTTGCAAGTACACCTTAATAAATCTTAAGTCTATAAAGTATTGATCATTTCGGGTTAGCTGTAGGGGCCGGTTTCCAGCTAGCGGTAGTCCGAAGACTAGTGCACCGTGTCGCTTCAGGCTATTTACACCTGTATGACAGAAGGACCCTTTCGGCTTGTTCCCAAAATGATTTATACTCTTAAGAACTTAGATTCAAAGGAATATATGCAGTATCATCGAACATCGTCGAAATCCAGAATCTCGAAATATAAATAGAAGTAAATGCCCAAAGAATGGTTTATCAAGATCAAGATATAAAAAATATCACGTACCCAAAATGTCAACCAAAAAGCCAAGAAAATAAAAACATCATTAAAAGAGGCTTTGAGGAAGAAGCTAATAAAGATAAGAACATAAAAAAAAATGTTCAAAGTAATCAATAGCTGAAGTATGAGATAAGTACAAGTTTGAAACTACTTTTCAAAATAATATAATATAGAACTTGAACTTAACTCATATATCCCCATAAAGATATAAGAAACATGAGCAATATATAAATAAAAATGAATTATTCATGTATCATTAACAATCATAAAAAAAAAATCACAAGATCAAAAACATGCATAAATAAACTTTATCAGACAAAGATGTAATTGATTCATAAGAAGGTAATCAAAATAAAATATGAGAATCAATAGTGAGGTATATTATGCAAGCACAAGGTTAACATAAAAGTATATGTATATACTTTTCAAGTAAATAAAAGACTTGTGCTAAACATACATACTCACAAAATACTGATCAAAGTAAATACGGCATGTTAAAGACAAAACAGTAAGGAGTGATCATTAAAAAATATTAAAGACGAAGAGTCAAAAATATATTCACCAAAACAAAATTAAGCTCCTATGCATGCTTCAAGGATAAAACTAAAATAAAGAACATAGATAAATGTGTCACACTAATAGAAAATAAACATTATATAGTGTGAACTAAACATATAAGTAAAACAGCTAGTCAAGCTAGGATTATGTCTCATATTGATTCAAACAATAAACAATTTAAAAGACATCAATGAAAGCTAATATGAAGAAATCAATAAGAACATGCTAAATATTAAGAACTATTTAGAAAACATGTTACCGAAGTGGTTCTAGTGACCACACTTCTGTTGGTGCAATTGCATGGAAGATGACCTTTGTAGCTTTGCAATCACCAACATGTTCCATGGTTCTATTTGATATGAGAAGCTTCACCTGCAATATTAGGTGAAGACTTTGGTATCCAATAATTGGATCCACATTTGTTAGCTTTGGGAACCCATTTGCACAAGTTCATATCAACTAGTTTTCTAATCTGACAATAATTAGAAACATGTCCATTCATACCACAATAATGACAGAAAGAATTAACATTAGTACTATGTACAACAGTATGAGAATGTGCAGTAGTGTGATATGATGTACGTGGATACTTGTAATAGAAAGCATGGTTGTATGAAGCTTTACCTTTGCTTGCTTCCTTTCTAAAAGATCTGACATGTGTGACTTTGTGATGTGCTAAGTGTCCTGTGTTAGACTGAGTCGTAGGTTGTATTACCTGCTTCCCAAGTCTAATCTCTAACTTTTTAGAGTTAGCACAGATCTCATCATACTTAGCAGAAAGAGCATCAATTCTACATGAAGCAATAGAATACTTCTTCTTTTCTGATTCTAATTCCTCCTTAAGTTTAGCATTTTCTTGAGTGCTTTTCTCAATGCAATCAAGTGCCTCATGCAATCTAAACTTCAGTGTGGAAATCTCAGTAGAATTATCAGAAGTAGAAGTATCTCTAGCATCATTCAATAAGCAAGTAAGCTTTTCAATCTCACGCTTATAGGATCGAATATCCTTTCTAGCTTGCTTATATTTATCTAATACTTTCTTGTGTTCTTCTAACAGATCACTGAAAGCATCAGATAAATCATCATAAGAAAATTCACTCTCTCCAGAAAAAGAAATATTTTGTACCTCGTTAGATAATGCCATTGAGCATAAATTTGCAGCTTGATGAGGTCTCTCTTCTTCTTCATCATCTTCTTCTTCAGAAATACTTGCTTCGCTTTCACACCATATGCCCGATGATCTTCCTTCATTTAATTGTTCACAGTGACTCTCCTTTCTTGTAGCAGTACAATCTTCTTGGATGTGGTCTATCTTCTTGTAGTTTTCATATACAAGCTCTTCTTCGTATAAGGGATGATGCTGTACTTTAAATCTAAATTTCGTCATGCAAATATTTGCATCATTATGAAGATTATCCTTCTCTCTGGAGTTGCTAGCTTTGCTTTCATACCTGCACTCATAAGTAGCTTCAAGAACTTTCCAAATTTTATGAGATGTTGTGCAAGTATTAATAAGATTAAATATATTTGTGTCTACAGCACAATAAATAATATGCATAGCTTTTGCATCAAGGCTAGCTAACTTCTTCTCTTCATCCGTGTAACTATAATAAGGCTTATTGATTATAGAGGATGTAAGAATAGAAGTAATAGTAGGCTTTTTGTAGCCGGTGACAACAATTGACCATAAGTCAAAATCTAGAGACTTCAAGTAGAAGCTCATCCGTGTCTTCCAATAGCTATAGTTTGTTCCATCAAATAGTGGGAGTCTATTTGAGGATTGCTCTTCAGTTGTGAAGTACATACTTGCCATATGTGATATAGTGATCTATGTAACAGCAGTTATAAATAAGAATATAATAGCCGTGTTACCTCGTTTTACCTGTATAACCCGCTCTGATACCAATTGTGGGAGCAATTGGGATCAGAATATATTACCTCTAGTTGCAGCACTGGCTTTGATACCAATTGTAGGACCGATTGTAGGAACGAGTTGTAAAGCGCAATACTCTAGAGGGGGGGTGAATAGAGTAGGCAGCGGAAATTAACTATTTAAAAATGTTAGTAACAAGATCACAGATAATATATCACAGATATGTAAATAAAAAGTAGAGAGTAGAGAGCAAACGCAAACACAAGGATGTATACTGGTTTCCCTCTGTTGAGGACTAGTCCAGTCGGAAGAACTCTAGCTTCCAGTTGAATCCACTATGGAAAATCACCACAAGTTTTCATCCGAAGATCTTGCAACTTCTACAACGCGAGCTTTGATCCGAAGTACTCGACCAACTTCAATTGTGAAGTGTGTAACTTCAATCAAGCCTCCGATTACAACTACTCTGAAACTTCTAGACCGTACCGCACTAGCAAATCGACTAGAGGATTGTAACTGGCTTGGGATTTGAAAATGAAAGCTCAGAATACTTTGGAAGAAGTAGTAGGCTGATAGAGAAGAGATATGAAAGTGAATTGGTGAGTTGAAATGATCGAAATCCTTCTCTATTTATAGTTTTTCCAAAGGCAGAATTCTGACAGAATTCGGGCAGAATTCGGGCAGAACTCTATGAGTAAATCTCGGTGGGATCCGTAACTGCAGGAAGACCAAGTTCAAAAAGCAACGTTCACTAACTGAACTCTGGCCGAACTCTGGCCGAATTCGGGTCAAACTCTGGCCGAATTCTGTCCGAGTTCTGTTGGAGTTCTGTCAGGGTTTTTGCAAATTGGTTTTTGGGCTTTTTGAAAAGTCAGGCAGTTAGGAAGTAGTTTGGGCTTATGTAAGTGGGCTTGTTTTCAAAACGAAAGGGTATTTTGAAAACGTTTCTTGGGTAGCCTATTTGCCAGTACGATGCAGTTTACATCGTATTCCTAGACTCAATAAATATGCAAAATATATTGACGAAAATAGGAAAACCAAGAGCCCTTTGATGACGCCTTTCTTCAAATATTTGAGCAGACTTGAAGACGCCTTTTTCCTTTGACGGTGGTCGTCCAAAGATAAACAGATCTGGAAATCTGAATACCTTTCGGGGGCTTTGCCCCCGAACCCCTGACGGGAGGCGCTGCCCCCTCGACCCCTGTCCGCTGACCGGACAGCGGAACCCCCGATGCGAGGCCCCGGATAGGTCGTTAGGCAGTTCAGAGAAAGCTTCTTGTATAACGTCGTCTTTGGCCCATCATTAATTCTTCATTGCATATGTCCTGGTTTGATCATGCTTACAGCATGTCTACAAATATATGTTAGACAAACAAACCAACATGATACAAGAATAGCAATATGATATAGAACATTTAGGACAATGCTAAGTTTAAGTAGCAACATGATAGTGATTACATGAATATTAGTAACGTCGATAAGTTAAACTTAATTGATTAGCCATATTCAAAAACATGAAATAATCATTGGGCTAACAGGGATAACTCGTTCCTTGGAAAAATGCTAAAGTGGCCTCCGATAAGTCGATTTTTAAAATATCTCAGCAAGTTCTGAAAAAGACCCCATTGAAGCCGTCCGGCCCCAGAGCACTGTATTCATTAATAGACCAGACTGCCTCCTTGACATTCTTCTCCGAAGGGTTAGCCAACAGGGTCTCATTTTCGCTATCGCTGATGAGGGATGGGATCTCGGACAGGAGCGCGACGTCTTTAACGATAGGCTCTTTAGTGAAAAGGTTTGAATAGAAGTTCTTAGTCGCATCCTGAATACCATCCTGGTCGTCCACCATGGTACCATTTTTGTCATAAATTTGGTGTATATTTAATTTGTTTCTGCGGCCTTTAACACACGCATGAAAGAATCTGGTGTTCCGGTCCCCATCGGTGTCCGAAGTCAGTCTAGCTTTTTGCCTCCAGAATTCCGTTTCTACTTTCAGCCTGGATTTAAGAAGCGCTCTGGCGAGGTGGAGCGAGGCACGGACAGCCGGGGATCTGTCGATGGCATACGAAAGCCCAGCACGGGTAACGTCGTCCTCCGCTGTCTTGATTGCCTGGAAGATGTCTCCAAAGGCCTCTTTGCTCCAGGATGATAAAGCCTTGCGGGTGGCTTTGAGTTTGACTGCCATCCGAACCAGAGGGTCTGGTTCCGAGACGGAGTTCTAAGCGGCTGCCACGATATTTTGGAATTGGGGGTGATGACACCAGAAGTCAAGGAATCTAAATGATTTTTTTGTAATGGTGTCATTGTTGCTGATCCTGATGAGAAGAGGGGAGTGATCCAATTCGGTGGAGTTCAGATGGAAGATATTAGTGATCAGGCCCATGTTAGACCAGAAATCGTTGATCATGGCCCGATCCAGACGGGAGTACTGCTGTCTACGTCCCTCTTGCATATTGCACCAGGTGAATTCGCTGCCTTAGAAGGGGAGGGGGTTAAGTTTTCGTAGAAGATGAAGTTGTTAAAATCGTCTATCGCTGGCTGGGGGAGCGGTCGGCCGCCAGATTTCTTCTCTCTGCAGGACACCGTGTTGAAATCTCCGATACAGAGCCATGGGAGACCTTGATGGGGGAGACCAGCTACCAACAGGTCTTCCCAAAGTGTTCTACGCTCGGGGATGTCGTAACTACCATGAACGACGGAAAGGATAGAGCGAGACTTGAGGGCCGGATGTTCAATCCAATAGGAGAGGGCCTGAGGCAAATCTTTAATGATGCCGAAGTTGAATTCAGGCGCGAGAAAAATCCAGATGTCATTACATCTAGTGATGGCTTGAGGGAAGCCGAGCTTGAGTTGAGTGGCTTTGATTTCGCTTTGGGGGATTTTTGGTTCAATGATGATTAAGAGGTCGATACGATTAGTTTTCTTGAGGCTGAGGATTCTATTCAGCGTCGGTTTGTTTCCAAGACCTCTCACGTTCCTGGAGATGATGTTAAGCATTTGATGAGTTGGTGGGGGAGAGATGGTTAAGCTTCCTGGCGGACCTTGTTGTCATGGCCGTCTGTTGCTTTTGTTTGTTTTTGTTCTTCTTGGAAGAGGTTTTTTTGCTGGGTTTGGAGGAAGGTTCGATGTCTCTAATGCCTCTGTTATTCCGGCCGGACTCGCTGCAACCATTGATATCTGTCGAGGAGGTGGTAGAATTATAATCATATTCTTTTCGATGGCACATAATGGATTATTATGATCCAGGAATCCCGCTTCCTTAGCATGCCAGAACCTACCGGTTAATGTGAGACAGTTAGGATGGGTGTCGAGAGGCTGAGTTTTTGAATGTTGCTCTGGGCGGCTCTCCGCCTGAGCCTCTCCATGCTGGCCCGGGCGGCAGGTGGAGGGAGAGGAAGGTTGAGAGACCACTGGAGGGGGAATGATAGTGGATTCCGAATGGTTGAGGATTGAAGTAGTGGGTGGCACGTTGTGAACGCTGTCGACTCCTGGTTGAAGAGTATGGGTGTGGTTATGCTGCTCCGTAGAGCAGCCGGCCTTAGGGGAATGTGGCTGGACGTCTCCGCCTGGGCTGGAAGGAACTGGCTCACTTGAGGTATCGGGAGTGCTATCAGGATTGCTGCGTGTAAGGAGTTCAAAAGAATTGTTGAGAGAGATTGCAGGTGGTTTGAAAGGGATGATAGCGGAGCTAGTCAAGACGGCCGAACGGGGGCGTGGTAGGATAGTTGGGCCGTCAATTAGAAGGGTGGGGTTGGGCGATGATGTCTGAGTAACAGTGTCTTGGTCACGGTAAGCTTTCGGAGCACGCGGGTTGCACATGCTGGACTTCTTTAGCTCGGGGTTGGCACGATAACAGTGCTGTGTTGGGTGGCCACTCATCTGACAGTGCTTACAAAAGATGATGTTGTTGTCATAAAGCAGCATTTGGCGGTGTGTTTGATCTCCGAGCTCGATCTCTATGAGTTTGGGGGGGTCGATTGCGAGGTCTAACTCCACGCATATCTTCGCATAGTTGCACTTGGAGAGGTTGTGTGTTTCTTCTACAATAGCTACAAGGGTGCCAAAGGAGCTAGCTATCCGTTTGAGGGTAGCTGTGGGAAAATAGATCAGGGGAAGATTGGAAAGGGTGATCCATGTGGATATTATTTTCGAGTCAACTTTAGGGTTGAAGTTAGGAGTCCATTTGATGATTTTGACGATCTGTGTGCCGATTCTGGAAGTACCCTTGGCTCGAACTACAGAATAGTCTGGATCGGAAGAAAGGTGGAAGAACATGTGCTTGGGGTCGAGCGGAGTGACCCGGTATGCTGCGGAGAGGCCCCATCTAGCGACCGCTTCCCTGACAGTTCTGATTTTTGGGCATCCGAAACCAAATTTGAGGACGAAAGTCTTTGTGTAGAGGTGGATAGGGAGGAGATTTCTAATGCGTCAAAGGGGACGCAGATAGGGTAGCCATCATTGGGTGGCTGGAATTCCACGTCCGACAGCTGAATCTCAACTACCGAATGGGGTAAGGGCCTCCCGCGATCTGGTCGGAGGGCCTCGGTGTAGGAGGAAGCGCGCGGGGGGACCGACGTGCTGGGGCTATTCGAGGGGGTGGAGTCTCCGGGGTGGGCCGAAGCACAGGTAAAGCCTGCAGCAGTGGAGTGCCCGACGACAGCGGAAGCGGTGAGCTAAGGGTCTAATGGGGACGACATCTGCTTTTTGGGGGTGGGGAGCGGGCGCCCAGGGGGGAAGGGGGTGTCTCCTGCTACGCCCGAGAAGGGACTAGGGGCGCACCCCAAGGGTTGCGCCTGGGAGAGGAGAGCTGGCGCACTGCAGGGAGGCACGAAATTAAATGGTTCAAGGAGGTTAGCGGCACCAGGGCAGCTCTGCACGCCCTCCAAGGGGGACAGGGACAGGTGAGCTGACACACTGTGGAGAGGCACGAAAGAAATTGGCACAAGTTGGCGCAGGTGAGCTGGCGCACTGTGGAGAGGCATGGAAGAAATTGGCACAAGTGAGCGCAGGTGAACTGGCGCACTATGGAGAGGCACAAAAGAAATAGACGCAAGGGGGTGACCTGCGCCAGGGCATCTCCGTATGCCCCCCGAGGGGGACTGGGACCTGCGCAGGGTAGCGTATGGAGAGGGCGGAAGGGATACATGACTGACGCTAGGCACGTGGGTTACCACGCCATCCAAGGGGACAGGACAGGAGGGTGACGCGACCCTATGCGGTTGAGGCACCAGCGTAGAGCCCACAGAGGAGATAGAAAATGCTACTTTGGCAACCACGCCGACTGCGGATGCAGGTTGCGCCGAGGGGAGGGACAGATGGTGAGGGGCGCAAGACAGCTTGGTCGTTCAAAGAGAAGACCGCTGGGCGCAAACCATGGGTTATGCCTGAGGCAAGTAGGTTCGCGCCCTGTGGAGAGGATCAGGAGCAGATGGCGCAACAAGGGAAGCTGCGCCAAGGGGATCAGGAGCAGATGGCGCAACGTGGGAAGCTGTGCCCAGGGGGTTCCACACAATCCCCGAGGGGAAGAAGAGTGAAGGGGGGTCACGTGGACTGGCGAGTGGAAGGTATGTCAGAGGCTCGGGACAAGCGCCTGGCACGTGGGTCGACTCGCTCACCGAGGGGGGTAAGTGGTGGATGCGACCCAATGCGAGCAGTGGGCCGGCTCGAAGCCTGATGCAGAGTACGGAAGGGGAGTCGGGCCACCGACGCCACCCACGACGGCTGGGGGAGGGTCAGCCGTGAGAGTCTCATACGAGAGAGGGGTGGCCACCTCGAGCCTGCTAGACGAGGTGGGTCGAGCAACGGTCACGTCGGCCTGCTCCGGAACTGTCGCTGACTGAAAATAGAGGGGCGACGGCATCAGCGACGGGACGGCGTTCGGGTAGGTCCGCACCCACCAACGTCCGATTAGGCTAGCTGGTCTACCGTCCAGACGAGGGAGGGGGAAGCACCCAGGACAGAGGAGGAGGACGTCGGGAGGGTGGCAGCCGCGACGGAGGTGGTGGCTGCCGCGACAGCCTTGGCCTGGGGAGATATGGGTGGCAGGAGCGCCATCGCCTCCTACGGCTAGTTGACGGAGAAGGTCGAGCTTCTAGGAGGGTGTGCTGGAGTGCCGTTACGGCAACCTGTGGCCGACGAGGAGGAGGGGCTTGGCGGAGACGGGAGGAGGGGGCGGGTCAGGGAGAAGGGAAGAGGAGGCAGGGAGCACGGCTCATTATATATATATATATATATATATATATATATATATATATATATATATATATATATATATATATATATATATATATATATATATATATATATATACAGGTGCTTGCTGTTTAGGCTTGCAACAGGAGAAAGGTGGCCAGGCTTGGTCATCGTAAATGACAGATTGGGGTTTAAACAAGGGTTAGACAGAGACAGCTGCTAAGCATCAGAGAAGTTAAGCAAATATAGCAGCAACAATATAGAAAATGAGGGCTTAGCCATGTATAGAAGAGAGTGAGTTGTGTTAGGTGTGAGGCTTTACTTGGTGTATCAAGTGTATAGAAAAGATGAATTCATGTAGTGTACAGGTTAGGGATTTACAGGGCATATAGGATTGGGTTTTGTATCAGTGGGACTTGTTTAGAGAAGAGAGGAAATTCAAGTGTGGTGCACAGGATGGGGTTTACCAAGGACCTGTAACAGGGAGTTAATAACATCAGTAGCAGTGGCTTGTAGGCAGTACTAATATGGCATTGGTTAGTGCCAATGTTACCGCTGTAGGTAATTGGCCAACCTAGGGGAGAAGTAGAGTAGGAGGGTGAGTAAGATAGTATGAGTGAAAGCGGCAGGAAAAGAAGAAGCTGTACAAGCCAGTAGGGCCTGTACATTGGTCTAAATAGGAGATTAGGCCACTGCTAGTAGTAGTATAGGAAAATACCTAACTTAGCACATGGGTATCAGTCAGGGGTAAGTGTTAGGGTGAATGTTATGACAATATGTCATAATTGGTAGTGTGCCAATGGGATGTATGGTATTAGGTAGTAGGAATATAGATAATTGGTTTTACCTATGAGGTGGGGGAGTAAAGGTTAAGGATTGAGTTAGGGTTTTGTGTATAAGGGATATATGTAACACCCATATCCTGAATATGTATTTTGTCAAGCTTGCATGTATTTCAGACCTGTATTTATTTTCTCGGATTTTGGCATGTACTTGTAATTGGCTTGACTTACAGATTTTGGTTCTCGTAATTATGTTTTACCTGGCTTGGTTTTATTTTGTGGAGGAGAATTGGTGTGATTTGGTTTGGTTTGGTTTGGTTTAACATGCATGGAACACCTTAGCCTATATTCAACCCTCATTCCAACACAACCCACCCTCATTAAAACTCTACCTACTTTTCTCTCTCCTCCATAATTCTCTCATTTATTTCTCCATCTTCTTCTTCTTCCTTCCTCTACACAATACCAACACCCATAGGCAAGTGCACCTTGCCATCAAATAAGCACCACTTTTTATTTGTTCATTAGCTAGATTAGGCCATGGTGATCAACTTTAGAACTTAACATTTTGTGATTTGGAGTTTCCATTATTCTAGATCTAAGTTTTTCCCATTTTCGGATTTACATGGTTTTGATCAATTTAAGTTGTGTTTTTGTGGATTTTGATGCTTCCATGTGGAAGAGAATTCAATTTTACTCAAGTTAGAACTTTGAAAATCTAGATTTGGCTTTGATTTGACAAAGAT
Source organism: Iris pallida (assembly GCA_029216955.1). Lineage (NCBI taxonomy): Eukaryota > Viridiplantae > Streptophyta > Magnoliopsida > Asparagales > Iridaceae > Iris > Iris pallida. The sequence goes on along the minus strand of JANAVB010017197.1, from coordinate 3,384,340 downwards.
ATAGAAATTTGAATTCTTGGTGTTCTTCTCGGCCTAGAGTAGCAGCCTGCAGCCTGCGCTCTTTAGCGCAGTACTGGACTGCGCATCCCCTCTCTCGGCCTGCGCTCTTTAGTGCAGCGCCGACCGCGCAGCTTGCCTCTTGGCGAACTGCGCTCAACCCGAGTGCGCATGGATTCATGCGCAGTTTGCTCATGCGCAGTCCGTTCATGTGCAGTCTGCTCATACGCAGTCCGTCCCTGCGCAATCTGACCCTGTGCCACCCATTCCTGCGCAACCTGATCCAGCGCAATCCATCTGCTGTGCCATCCACCCCTGCGCAGTTGGTATCCTGCGCAGCTCACCCCTGCGCAGTTGGCTCCTGGCGCACTTGACTCCTGTGCAATCCAACCCCCTGACCCCTTGCGCAATCCATTGGCTCTTGGAGTTTTGGTTTTATTTCTCTAAGCTTGGCTCTTCTATAGCCTTGTATATTGATATTTTATTAGATATTTTATGCCCATTTTATATCCTTACGCCTTTTGTCATGAACTTGATTTTACTTAATATGTTTGGAATGACTATTGTACATGGCATGGTATGACAAGAACTAGCATAACACGACAGTGACCCGTAGTGGTGCACTCCTGACATGACCAACCTGACTTGATAGTGGCCCGTGGCGGCGCACTCTTGACATGTACTTGACTTGACTTGTACCTGACTTGACTTGTAACTTGTAACTTGTAACTTGACTTGGCTTGATGCTGTTGCGACGGCTAACTTGACTTGTATAATCAACTTGACACCGTAGGTGTTCCTGCTTGCTTGCTAGTGCAATCTACTTGTCTTGTCTTGCATCATGTCTAGGACGTGACTCCCTGGTTCCTACGGTCAGGGATTCACACTGAATATGGATCAGGCTAATGACTAGATCAAAGTGTAGTTCATAGAGAATTTCCAGTCACAGGCAATCTCGTTATCTGGACGCTTTAATTGGACTTGTAGCTTGCCGACGAGTAGAGCACATTTCCAGCACACCGTCGCGTGTTGCACCCTCTAAGTCACCTAAGGGTACATTTGTCTCCCGGGCGATGTACCCACCTATAACTCTCAACCCGCAGAAGGATAACTGGATAGTCTGCAGGGCTTGGGACTGGGAAATTCTCACTTGCATCTTGTTAGTAATTAGGCTTGTGATAACCCTAGTTAGTTAAGTAGTAAGCCGTAGTACTTGCTTGGCCGTGATTGATTGGATAGAGTCTAGTCCCGCTTGTCATGTCCTGATCCTGTACAAGGTTATGACATGACATGACTACTCGTGCTTTACCTTAATCATAATTAATTATAGGTCCTGATTTCTTGTATTTTATCTTGCCGATAAATGGTGGAAGAAACCAAGTTCCGTTCAGACGAAGGGTTACAACCCCGGTCCTTGTTTGGTTTACGGGTTGTAACCTAGTTATCTGAAGAGTTCCATGGTTATCTCATCGTATATCACCTGCCAGGTTTCTCCTTAATAATTGTCTTTATTATGTAATTATTTTCTTATGTTCTGATATGCTGGCTTTTGTTCTTATTTTGTGGCCTCCTTTGTGGCACTTGCTCTTTCTGGGGTTTGACCCAGCTGGTTTTGTGTGGCCAGATTCTGGAGCAGCACCCGAGGATCTACCGAACCTCCAACCCGATGGTGGCGACTAGACGGAACCCGGGCTACGAGTGGGTTTTCTATTTTGTTTCGCTCACTCTATTTGTAAAATTATTCTTTTGAGACGTTTAGCCGACGAGCACCTGTTAGCTCGATGCACTTTACTTACTGTCTGCCTACGGGCTGTAAACATGATTAACAAATCCTAGGGTTGATCATGTATGACTTAACTCTTGCTAGTCCTAGTATTTTGTACGACTAGCTTCATAATCAGCTGATATGTAATATTTGGGATGCCTTTTATTGTATATTTGGTGGTCAAACATCTTGTAGTTATATTATTTGCTTGAGATTGAGATAATAGGCTTGACCTTGAGAGACAGTTGGCTTGTAGTAAACCCTCATATCTAGACAGCCGTGACCGTATAGTTGAGATGTATTCTTTTTCAATATACGTAGCTGGCTATGTACGCCCCCGCTCTCCAGTATTCTGGTTCTGGGGCGTGACAATATATGTTGTATATAGGGATACTAATGTACGTATATACAAGGGTAATGGGATGTTGATACCAATGAGTATGTTGCTATATGCATACCTATATGAAAGGTATTGGTGTATGTTAGGCATGAGGGTATAGGCAATGCATATAGTAGTAGGACATGGTATAGGTAGGTATATTGATATATGTGTAGGTATGAGTCCAAAAACCTAGGTATGACCTAGTTTGACCACGGAGATTGAGTATTGACCTAAAATTGACCTAATATGCATATAGGACCTTAGATATCCATGTTTGACACACTGAAACACTAATTAACATTGATATTCCATATTTAGGTCTTCGAGGCACCTTATCGGATACTGTTGATATTCTACACCGGATCTCAGGAGATTACATTCTTTGATGATTTCCTATTTTATGATATCTTGTATTTAGTGTAGATATCCTTGATATTTTTTGACACATTGGTTACACAGATTGGTATTTTTGGATCCCATCATGAGATGTTATTCCTTGTATATATTGGTGTATCATGTACGAGCTTTGTTCTTGTTCTTGTGTATTGTATGGACACCGATTCCTGTGAAGGCTCGCGACCTTTTCAAAGAATCCCGTGTTGTAATGTGCCATGGTTGGATCTACTATACTAGTCGGGAGTGGAGAGTATTAGCGTAGATATGTGATCAATACCCTCCTTGCATCAAGTCTTGAACCATGAATAGTATTAATCATACACCACACGTATGATTAACCAGGCCATAAACTCTTGTATCAAGTTTCTTAGTCGATTACATGTCGAAACTATTACTCTCTCACATAGATGGTATTATTCTTGATTCTTGTACATGATATATCCTATTCTTTTGCTTTTATGCTCATTTACAGTTTTACTCATGTCTTACTATGTTCATGTACATGTCACTTTACCTTGTATATTCTCTCTATTTACTGCTACATAGTCTTTATCATATTGTTGGAACTATTATTAGAAATGTATCTCACTCCAATCCTGACTGGATATGTTTTTCAGACGACGCAGAGGATGAATGCCCTACCTATTATGGCCCTTCGGATGTAGTAGGCATAGATCGGGCGACTCTGATTCAGGAGGGTCTAGTTCCGGCAGATGAGCCTTATTTAGCGACTCATTAGGCTAGATTTTTACTGGATCTCGTCTCGAGTTGATTACTCATGGCATGTTATTGTTTTAGACTTGTATTTAAGATTGTTGGTTCTTAGACTTTTCGGACTTGTATTTTATGTTAGATTTTTTTTGAATGTTTTATATCATGTTGTTTTTATCTTTTCATGTCATTTATCTTTCTTAGAGTACGTAATATGGTTGAGTATGGATATATTGTTATTACTTGTCCTCCGTTTGGAGATGACTTTCTCGACAGGTTATGATATTTATATTGATAGTCAGTTTAGTTAGACCTAGACAGCGTTCTACCGTCGATGCTGCGGCATAGGCTGGGCCTGTCACGCATTTGTTTCCCTACACTGGGTGCGGGTCATGACACATTTTTAATGGTGGCCCATGCAAGTCGAGAAGGCACAATTAATGCGATGTTGTGGTAGTGCAATGACTTAGTTGTACTACCACGAGCCTGCGATAGGATATAGGAAATATGATATTAGGATGAGAGGATACTCAATCGTAATTAGGATTTCTTGAGAGATTCCTGGGACGACCCCTGAGAATCCCACTATAAACTCTATCCCAAAATTTATTTTCCCTCGTTTCCGTCTGCTCTTTCTTGTATGTTGTTGATTTATTCTTGGTGATCGTTGTGACTTTAAATTTGTATTAAAGACAAATTTATGGACTATATCGAGGGTATATTCTGGTAGTACATAGTAGGCGAGGTGTGGCATCTATAACCCCGATTAAAAAATTATGGATTTTTTAAAATTTTATTTGATTAGATTATGGTTGATTTCTATGATCATAGGATGTCATGCCTACACCCACAGGTAAGTTAGGACCATCTTATGGTTATATAACCTCTAGGTAGGTTATATAAACATTCTATAGCTATTTTATAGTTTATTATAATTTTTAGATATTTTAGATAATTTTTAAATATTTATTTTGTGAAGATTTATATTTTTTTTGACTTTTATGATTTACCATATGGCCATTCAGAGTTATTTTTGGGACCTAGTATTTTATTTAGGCTCTACTAGGTTATAAATATTTTCTAGAATATTCTAGGATTTTTCTGGATTTTTTTTGAATTTTTAGATAATTAAAACATATATAATTTATATTTTATAGGATTTTGGAATTTACTGTGAGGTCACACGATGATATTTTATGTTAAAATATTTTATTTAGATTCTAGACACTTAGAAATATTTTTTATAATTTTCTAGGATTTTTCTGCAATTTATTTTGATTTATTTGGACTTAAAATAATTTTTAAATGAAAGAATTACCCAGTCATCAACCCAGGGGGGCCCACCTGTCGGCGCCCAGGCTGAACAGCCTCCTTCCCTATATATATATAAAATATATATATATATATATATATATATATATATATATATATATATATATATATATATATATATATATATATATATGTTATATTTTAGGTTATCAAAAACCCTATTTTCTTGGCCGAATTTGAGAGCTTTTGATCTTCGGAGTCTCCCAACTTCGCGGATCGATTGCCGCCAAACCAGTAGTGCTTTTTATGCGCTGTTTTTTTATTGGAAGCATATTGAGGTATATGTCTTGAATATCTAATTTATTTTTGTAATTGCTGAACCTGAATTTCTGGGAAATTCGTAGAGTGCTAGTTGTTCGAAATTTGACACGTTTCGGTGTTTTCGAGCTTCCGGGAGAACCAGAAATCCGAATCATGAACCGTTTGAAGTTTCGGAAAGCTAACACAGAGCTCTACGACATATATATTTTCAGAAATTAATTAGTTCATCCAGTATTTTTATTAATTTGTAGAACTTTGTTTTGTCAATGAATCATCGATTTGGTCACGAATAGCCATAATGACGACATCTTTTGACCAAAGCGTGATTTTATGGCACAGTCGATTCTAGCGCACTCGTGGTAATGAGATCTACTAGAGTGCATACTCAAGTCATAGGATTTATGTCGTTTGACTACTTAGTCATCGATACTTCTCGATTTGCGTGCCACGGTTCCTGAATTGGAAACCATAAATTTCCTTGGCTAAAAATTAGTGTTTAATTTAATTCCAGAATTATAATAGAATAAATAAGGTTTTTCGATAATTTATTTCAGAATTAAATAAGATTATTTATGTTAAACCATTAGCCACTTTTTAGGGTTTTATAGTGGGATTTTCATAATCTAACCTACGATCATTTGTTGGTCGGGGTAAATCGGACAACGTCGTGAGTCGCGACTTTATCCTTTTTCGAGCAAGGCAAGTATCACTATGACCTATGTTGCCTTTATTTTATGCTGCATGTTATTCTTTTCCTTAAATTGATAGTCTTATCTTCTATACCATTGGTGCACGAGAGTTATACTTGTTACCGTAACCATACATGTTCACTTAATATTTTCGTTCAATATTCAATGCTCAATGTTCAAAGTTAAAGTTAATGTTAAAGTAATCATGTTTACCTGTGAGAGAGTCGGGAGGGGGAATACAAACTAGTATGCATGTGGTCTACGTAATGTACAATTTTTTTCCAATGTCAATATTGATAGCAGTCGTTGCACCTCACGTACCGACTGCCGGATGTCCTAACCCGTCCACATGCGGAACGCTTGTATTCTAAACACACAGTACACGTGATTTGTTTCGTGTTGACATTTTGCCTAGAGGTTTGTCTTATATTCATCGTTCTCTTATATTGTCTTGTGTCTTAGTTATATCTTCAATTGCTCCAAGTCATAAGTGTACTCTCAGACTATTTTCCAAGATATATTTGTCACGCCCCGATTCGTAAAGTCATTTGTTCACATATTTTATCTCTTGGAATCGTTTGTCCTCGCTTGGACGTGATGCCGTACAAGTCTGGTATTGCACTTGTACAAGGCAAAGATGGTACATAATTGATTTTCTTCAAATAGGAACACATCGCAGCGGCAGAAGCAGATAAATTGAATTTAGTGAGGACAATCTTTCTTATTGAATAAAGTACATCACTTCTTTATAGCAACGGAGATAAAAGGGTAACTTGAAGCCACACAGAGATATATATAACTTTATTCTCTTTATTAAAAATTGAAGAAGAGTACAAGACTTGTATTGAAGTACAATGATTACAACCAATCTCACTTTACATTGAAAGCCAACTGAACAATGCTACAAAGTTTACATTTGATACTTGGATACATTGGATTACAACTCGATATACCAACTTGGCTTACAATCTCACTGGTACAACTGATTACAATGTTCCATACATTATGCCCTTTATAAACAGAAGACATCATCTTGTGTAAGGAGAGCTTCTGTATGCCCAAGAAATCTTCGATGCCGCAGGACCTATCAAGCCAATCTTCGTATGTAGAACATTCCAAGCACGAGCACCTGCCCACAAAACGTGGGTCAGCACATCATCTATGTACTAGCGAGCAGAATCCAACCCACTCGCCTAAACCAACACTAACTGGTCAATTTTAGCAAGCATTTAATAGAATGATCTTTCTACTTGGGGTCTAGCATCAGTTTACAGTTCATGGGCAATAATCATGGTAAAGCATGTAAACATATTCTTAGCAATATTCATGTGGACATATCTATATAGCATTCTTTGGTGCTATCATGCAAAGGCGTCATTGAGGCGCCGTTAACATTAACATCTTCAACATGTTATGACAATTCTCACTTCAAGCATCACTTAGCATGGATGTTATATTTGAGCGCTATTTATAGTAAGGCATCTTTCTAGCATACTGAATGGAACATGTTAAGCAGGAAAGTTAAACCAACTTATATAATATCACAATTATGTGATTTCTTACCGATAGCCGACTTCTCGTACCTGCATCAAATACAGGTTATCCGATATACTTACTCTGTCTGCACAAAATATTCATTAGCATGCATTCCGACTACATGGTCACTGGTGTTGTTAAACCATATGGACTCTTTTTATTTCATTTCATTTCAAGATAATGCGGTCAGCATAGTAGATGGCGAGCCTCTATGCCACCCCGCCTTATCCGTGCTCCCATAGCACTCATCATTATTTCCTTCTAGGCCGAATCGGTCCCCAGGGCCCTAGGAACCGTTCGAGGAAATTATTACTCAAACCTTGTATACAAGTTGTCCATGACCATACGAATGCGTGTCCGACTCGATTGTGAACAAAATCGTATGGTAAAATATATTAAGGAAAGTAAAGGCAACAGTGCATCATTAGTCATATTCAATGACTTATTCATTTCATCATTACCATCATTTCATTTGGTGATCTCAACGATCCCAGCTTTATCATTTCTCATTCATTGCTTCATTGCAATGTATCTCATATCATTCCTTTCTTAAGAGGAACGTAACATTCATTCATTTCATAGGGACATTTATTTATTCATTCATTTCTTATAAGGGACAGACAGCATTTTATATTCTTGCAACCGATATACAGAGAGTACATAATTCTAGTATTTTATTCAGTTTATTGGTTCGATAGCATAGCCAGTTCATTTCTTACTCTATCATTCATAAGGCATCTCATTATTCAAGTGTCTACTTGTTCCAGCAGCTTAAGCATAAGGGGCAATGTTATTAATTCATTCTCAGGCCTCAAATCATATTAGCAGTTCAATGTGTTATACATTCCAATAATTCTCAGCATAAGCATCTCTATTATTCAGCAACTAACATATGGGACATTTAGGGGTAGTTCATAGCATTTCATTACTTTATTTATTAAGCATGAAGGAGTAAGGAGGAGAAAGGACAGTTCCACTCACATGCAATAAAGGGTCCTCATGTTCCGATCACACACAATTCTACTATGCGTAGCTCCACCAGCGAGCTATGTTCCAATACCCATTCCATCTAGCCAGCTAAGAGAGACCGCATCAGTCTCAATTCTCCCGATTCCCAACATAAGTCACGGTCCAATATTCTGATCCCATCCAATAAGTCAACTAAATGCCTCGTGCGGAGCGGGGCATTACATAATATACCACTCAAAAAGTTTCGTCCTCGAAACTTAAGGAAACAACTCTTCTACTAGATTCACTTAGTCACAACGAGTTATTCATTCAGCTTCGATTCAATATTCATTTTAGCACACTCGATCATCTCAAAATAGCTATCCAACTGTACAATTTAAATCCATCAACGATTCGATCTGTCTATCTCTTTTTCAATTATTTGTAACTTCTCATTGATTTACTAATATTTTCCTTGCGTTTCTATCTTGGTCGCAACATATCACTTCGTTTGGATTCATACACATATTTTAGGCGTCCCCAAAATATATGTATTTCAGCCAAGTCCGCGCTAGTGCGATAATTTCTTCCCATAATGTTATCTCAGTCGCAACCAATCACTTCGGCTGGATCCATACACATATTTTAGGCTTTCCCAAAACATATGTACTTTAGCCAACTTTCATGTTAGTGCGATTCGATCAGCCACGATATAACTCTCTTTTCTAAATCCGACTTAGCATACTTTCAATTGACTTATTGCTTTATTCACTTTGCCACAATCACTATCTTCTAGGCCACAATACTTAATATCAGGGACAACTTGGTTAAGCTCTATACCCAAGCATAAGATTTCTAACATTCGATCAAGGGTCTAACTTAGAGCCAATCACATCAAGAGTTCACAACATGCAATCATATTCCTTTCCAAATCCAACAATATTTCTCACTGAGGCAATTCATGTTTTCTAAAGGATACAATCTGACGTCACCCACTATCGATCACCCAAGTCAGGGTATAATTCTATGCAATGGTCAAGATTAACTTAGCTACCCGACTATAGGTATACTCAAGTCTTACCTTACGATTGCAATTCCCACTTATGGCCGACATAAAATCCTCTAGGGTCAAACATCTCTTAAGGCACAAGTTGAAGCATACATTCCCTTAGGTCAATACTCATTATCACTGTCTCTCATTCAATGCCACAAGGTCATCCTATGGGTCTCCAATGGTCACCTATTATTCAGTCAGTCTCTAAGGTTAGCTACACTGATAGCTAAACTTAATCGTTCAGGTGACTTCCCTAGAGTGGATGGCTACTAGGGTTATACTAGTTTCTTATTCTTAAGGCCAACAAGCAACCAACAGTTCTAAGGAAATCTACCCAAACTTATGGGTATTAACTCAGTCTGAATAACTAATCGCCATTGTTGGCTATGCCAACAATTAGTCATGCAGTCCACGGTTTCTAGGGTCAAGTCTATCTATCTAGTATCTTCCTCAAGGAAATAATTCCCACAGAGGCTCACTCTAGACTTACCCAATGATCGACTAAGATCGATCTATCAACATTACGGTCAATTCCCAACCCGACATATGATTCACATTATTCTAATAATCCATCAAATAAATTCCCAATGATCCAAATTTCTATTCCAATTCCTTTGTACCCATACGAACCCATAAGCCAAGGCTAACTATTCAAGGGTCATCGATTCCGTTAGTCTCAACAGGACTATGGAACCATACTATTCAGTCCGTATGACAGAGTCACACCACAAAGTCATAAACCAACAATCTATATCCCAACTAACAATCACCTATACCAACATTATCCAACACATTGTAATTTCTCATTTCCATTCATTTTTCAATCATCAAACTATCTTACGGGCATTCTTAAATCTCATGCAGCAATGGTCGAGTAGTTCATCCCATTCTATCCGACAATTTATGTATCACTTAACCATCCTCTAGGCAACAACAGTATTCAGAGTCACTACTTGTTATTTTTCTAGTGCAATTCAATTCCTCAACATACATGCACATATGCAACGACTATCCTTTGTTGATCAATATGGATTAACATCTATTACACCTTAGGGTCAAGACACAGATCTCTAATATTTCTTTGGTTCACCGACAATATTTTTAAAACTTTCAGCTTAGCAACCAACATTGTATTAGCCACATATAATTTGCATCCACCCAATCGAAATCAACATTCAGATGTTCTAAGACACAACATTCTCTAGCCAAATCCACTTACTTATAGCATACTAACTATCTTACTAGTCTGAGTCATCACTCGACTAAAAAATTTTTAACCAAGCCACCGATTACAATTTCTGACCATCTCGCTACCCTACATCATCACCGTCAAGGGACACTCGAGTCATCTAGCAACAATACATGACTCCCAGCTAAGTCTCGGCACTACTTAGTACCCATAGATAGTCTCATTGCTATCCTATGGAAAGGTCAACATACATCCCGTTCTGAGGAGGTAGAGGCAATATACCACTCAGAAACGAAGCCATCCTTAAATGATACCAACTCAATTCTATTCCGGACATTCGTGATCTACAATGATCACAATACTTAACCAACATCTCGGGGTCTCAATATCACAAGCTAACATTCTTAGGGTCTCGAAAGCAGTAGCCAGCACACATGAGTCAATTCACCAATTCTGTTGAACTCATCCATCAATTATTTCATTCCTAATTCTTTTCCAATATCACATGTAATTCTCAACTTGTTGCAGCATACATAGCCACTTTTCTTTATTACCATATTCAAAACAGCATTCATAATATAGATACTATGACATCGAGTCATTGTTGGGTTATTTGTGTCCAAACCAACAACAATCATTCATTCAGGGGCATCACAATGTATATAGACTTATTGTATAGAACATCCAGTGAGCAGCCAAGAGGATCAACAAACTTTCAAGCACAAATAACATAAGGATGATTACCGAACAACAATAGCATAATCGCGGAAGCAATCTTTGATTTAATCGCGGAAGCAATGTTGAGTGATCGTGGAAGCAACTTTGGTTAATCATCGATGCAACTTTGATTTGAAATGAATCAAAAAAGAGACCAAGGACGTAAAGTCATGCTCTGATACCAATTTGTCACGTCCCGATTCGTAAATTCATTTATTTACATATTTTATCTCTTGGAATCGATCGTCCTCGCTTGGGCGTGATGTCGTACAAGTCTGGTATTGTACTTGTACAAGGCAAAGATGGTACATAATTGATTTTCTTCAAATAAGAACACATCGCAGCGGCAGAAGCAGATAAATTGAATTTAGTGAGGACAATCTTTCTTATTGAATAGAAGTACATCACTTTTTTATAGCAGCAGAAATAAAAGGGTAACTTGAAGCCACACAGAGATATATAGAACTTTATTCTCTTTATTAAAAATTGAAGAAGAGTACAAGACTTGTATTGAAGTACAATGATTACAACCAATCTCACTTTACATTGAAAGCCAACTGAACAATGCTACAAAGTTTACATTTGATACTTGGATACATTGGATTACAACTCGATATACCGACTTGGCTTACAATCTCACTGGTATAACTGATTACAATGTTCCATACATTATGCCCTTTATAAACAGAAGACATCATCTTATGCAAGGAGAGCTTCTGTATGCCCAAGAAATCTTCGATGCCACGGGACCAATCAAGCCAATCTTCGTGTGTAGAAAATTCCAAGCACGAGCACCTGCCCACAAAACGTGGGTCAGCACATCATCTATGTACTGGCGAGCAGAATCCAACCCACTCGCCTAAACCAACACTAACTGGTCAATTTTAGCAAGCATTTAATAGAATGATCTTTCTACTTGTGGTCTAGCATCAGTTTACAGTTCATGGGCAATAATCATGGTGAAGCATGTAAACATATTCTTAGCAATATTCATGTGGACATATCTATATAGCATTCTTGGTATTATCATGCAAAGGCGTCATTGAGGCGTCGTTAACATTAACATCTTAAACATGTTATAACAATTCTCACTTCAAGCATCACTTAGCATGGATGTTATGTTTGAGCGCTATTTATAGTAAGGCATCTTTCTAGCATACTGAATAGAACATGTTAAGCAGGAAAGTTAAACCAACTTATACAATATCACAATTATGTGATTTCTTACCGATAGTCGACTTTTTGTACCTGCATCAAATACAGGTTATCCGATATACTTACTCTGCATGCACAAAACATTCATTAGCATGCATTCCAACTACATGGTCACTGGTGTTGTTAAACCATATGGACTCTTTTCTTTTTATTTTATTTCAAGATAATGCGGTCAGCATAGTAGGTGACGAGCCTCTATGCCACCTCGCCTTATCCGTGCTCCCATAGCACTCATCATTCTTTCCTCCTAGGCCGAATCGGTCCCAGGGCCCTAGGAACCGTTCGAGGAAATTATTACTCAAACCTTGTATACAAGTTGTCCATGACCATGCGGATGCGTGTCCGACTCGATTGTGTACAAAATCGCATGGTAAAATATATTAAGGAAAGTAAAGGCAACAGTGCATCATTAGTCATATTCAATTACTTATTCATTTCATCATTACCATCATTTCATTTGGTGATCTCAACGATCCCAGCTTTATCATTTTTCATTTATTGCTTCATTGCAACGTATCTCATATCATTCCTTTCTTAAGAGGAACGTAACATTCATTCATTTCATAGGGACATTTATTCATTCATTCATTTCTTATAAGGGACAGGCAGTATTTCATATTCTTGCAACAGATCTATAGAGAGTACATGATTCTAGTGTTTCATTCAGTTTATTGGTTCGATAGCATAGCCAGTTCATTTCTTATTCTATCATTCATCAGGCATCTCATTATTCAAGTGTCTACTTGTTCCAGCAGCGTTAAGCATAAGGGGCAATGTTATCAATTTATTCTCAGGCCTCAAATCATATTAGCAGTTCAATGTGTTGTACATTTCAATAATTCTCAGCATAAGCATCTCTATTATTCAGCAACTAACATATGGGACATTTAGGGGCAGTTCATAGCATTTTATTACTTCATGTATTAAGCATGAAGGAGTAAGGAGGAGGAAGGATAGTTCCACTCACATGCAATAAAGGGTCCTCATGTTCCGATCACACACAATTCTACTATGCGTAGCTCCACCAGCGAGCCACGTTCCAATACCCATTCCATTTAGCCAGCTAAGAGAGACTGCATCAGTCTCAATTCTCTCGATTCCCAACATAAGTCACGGTCCAATATTCTGATCCCATCCAATAAGTCAACCAAATGCCTCGTGCGGAGCGGGGCATTACATAGTGGTCTCTTTTTATATCATGTTATATTTATCCTCTCCTTATTGCTATTCTACGTGCTTGTATATTATATTGTGTAGTGTAGTGTTATGGTAATCTTGTTCCAATCCTGACTGGATAACTATTTTTTTCAGCTTTAGACGACGTAGTTTGCCCCAAGGTTTATGGTGCGTATCTTGGTGACACTAACGTTACCAATGGGCCGGTTACTTCTACTGATGCAGAGTAGCATATTTCTTTCTTATGCTTTTTCGTGTTATTCTTAGCTAGTGAGCTTAGCGAACTTTAGTTTCAGTGGTTTTATATTTATTTTAGCGGGTTTGTCCCCGAGACTATTTTGAGTTGTAGTGGATCTTTCTTTAAATTATTTATTGAGACTTGAGTTTAATCTTTTGTTATAACTTAGTTGTGGATGATAAATGTGAACTGTGTATTTGTATGGATAATGCGTATCATAGACAGCGTACTACCGCTGACACTGCGGCGTAGGCTGGGCTTGGACACGTCTCGTATCCGAAAAGCGGGTACGGGTCGTGACAAGTTTTTATGGTGGCCCCTGCAGGTCCGATTTCGCATAAGGTTGCGAACTCACGGTTAGTACTTCAACTTAGTAGTACTAGTTGTGAGCCTGCAAATAGAATTGAAGATAGGACTTATAATAACTTCTAGGAGAGTTACATCATCCACATATAGTATTAGAGTCTAGGATCTCATCCACATACCTGACCTTCTTTCTCGATTCCATTTTCAAACTCTCGTCTGACTTTCTTGATTTGTATCTTGCTTGATTCCTTCTGTCGTAATTCTTATCTCTTCTTTCGTGCTTGATAAAGGTTAGGAAGGTGACTCATGCTATGAAGATATGTTCCATTGTCCCATCACATTACGACTTTATCTTTTATAGGTTAGGTAGAATGACACACGACCTAACACTCCCTTTGACCTTAACCACGGCCTTAGACAAGAAAACAATAGGACGAATGTATAGGTACAAACACCGAATGAGTTTAGATTTTATTTGAAGAACTTGAACTATTCACACCTTCTTCATCTTCTCGTGTACTCATAATTCTAACATCTTGACTAATGATGCTATAATAGCCTAGTTTTGCAAACTCATCCATTTATCGAGCTTGTTCAAGACATATATTATCTGGGCATGTCCACTAACATATTGTCTAATCAGAACCGGTGCATGATGGTCTGATCAACCTAGTGCACTTGGTTCGCTCTTCACATGATTATTCTACATGGATTGAGATATAGTTAAAATTTTCCTCTAAGATCTCAACCGCAACGATCTTGACAACTCTCTTTTGAACTATTCAATCGCCCTTGAAACCCATATTTGCAAATCGATCCCATCTTTCTTGAACTCTTATTGTTTTTCGTCACCTATTTTGAAAAAAAAGCAATCGAAGACATGAAGTATTCTCCTATGGCCATGATAGTTTGATTTCTTTTTCAATAATGACCCTCCCATGACTTACCCTAAGAATTGTCATTAGATTGCCATAGAAGATTGCTTGCATATATTACTATATTTAAGTATAAACTTGTTTGTTTGATTTTTGAGGACAAAAATATTTTTAAGCGAGATAGTATGTGGCATCTGCCATCTCGATTAAAAAATTATAGATTTTTTTAAATTTTATTTGATTAGATTATGGTTGATTTCTATGATCATAGGATGTCATGCCTACGCCCACATGTAAGCTAGGACCATCTTATGGTTATATAGCCTCTAGGTAGGTTATATAAACATTCTATAACTATTTTATAGTTTATTATGATTTTAAGATATTTTAGATAATTTTTAAATATTTATTTTGTGAAGATTTATATTTTTTTGACTTTCATGATTTACCATATGGCCATTCGGAGTTATTTTTGGGACCTAGTATTTTATTTAGGCTCTACTAGGTTATAAATATTTTCTAGAATATTCTAGGATTTTTCTGGATTTTTTTAAATTTTTAGATAATTAAAACATATATAATTTATATTTTATAAGATTTTGGAATTTACTGTGAGGTCACACGATGATATTTTATGTTAAAATATTTTATTGGATTCTAGACACTTAGAAATATTTTCTATAATTTTCTAGGATTTTTCTGGATTTTTTTTGCAATTTATTTTGATTTATTTGGATTTAAAATGATTTTTAAATAATTTTCTGAATTAAATAAAGAATTACCCAGTCATCAACCCGGGGGGGGGGGGGGGGGGGGGCACCTGTCGGTGCCCTGGTTGAACCGCCTCCTTCCCTATATATATATATATGTTATATTTTAGGTTATCAAAAACCCTATTTTCTTGGTCGAATTTGAGAGCTTTTGATCTTCGAAGTCTCCCAACTTCGCGGATCGATTGCCGCCAAACTAGAAGAGCTTTTCATGCGCCATTTTTTTTTGTTGGAAGCATATTGAGGTATGTGTCTTGAATATCTAATTGAGTTTTGTAATTTCTGAACCTGAATTTATGAGAAATTTGTAGAGTGCTAGTTGTCTAAAATTTGACACGTTTTGGTGTTTTCGAGCTTCCGGGAGAACCAGGAATCCGAATCTTGAACCGTTTGAATTTTCAGAAAGCTAACACAGAGCTCTACGACATATATTTTTTCAGAAATTAATTATTTCATCCAGTATTTTTATTAATTTGTAGAACTTTGTTTTGTCAATGAATCATCGATTTGGTCACGGATATTCATAATGGCGATATCTTTTGACCAAAGCGTGATTTTGTGTCACAGTTGATTCCAGTGCACTTGTGGTACTGATATATACTAGGGTGCATACTCAAGTCATAGGATTTATGTCGTTTGACTACTTAGTTATCGATACTCCTCGATTTGCGTGCCACGGTTCTTGAATTGGAAACCGTAAATTTTCTTGGCTAAAAATTAGTGTTTAATTTTAATTCCAGAATTATAATAGAATAAATTCGGTTTTTAGATGATTTATTTCAGAATTAAATAGGATTATTTATGTTAAACCGTTATCCACCTTTTAGGGTTTTAGAGTGGGATTTTCATAATCTAACCTATGATCATTTGTTGGTCGGGGTAGATCGGACGATGTCGTGAGTCGCGACTTTATCCTTTTCCGAGCAAATCAAGTATCACTATGATCTATGTTGCCTTTATTTTATGCTGCATGTTATTCTTTTCCTTAAATTGATAGTCTTATCTTCTATACCATTGGTGCACGAGAGTTATACTTGTTACCATAACCATACATGTTCACTTAATGTTTTCGTTCAATATTCAATGTTTAAAGTTAAAGTTAATGTTAAAGTGATCATGTTTACCTGTGAGAGAGTGGGGAGGGGGAATACAAACTAGTATGCATGTGGTCTACGCAATATACAATTTTTTCCCAATGTCAATGTTGATAGCAGTCGTTGCACCTCACGTACCGACTGTCGGATGTCCTAACCCGTCCACATGCGGAATGCTTGTATTCTAAAATACACAGTACACGTGATTTGTTTTGTGTTGACATTTTGCCGAGAGGTTTGTCTTATATTCATCGTTCTCTTATATTGTCTTGTGTCTTAGTTTTATCTTCAATTGCTCCAAGTCATAAGTGTACTCTCAGACTGTTTTCCAAGATATAGTAGTCTCTTTTTATATCATGTTATATTCATCCTCTTTTTATATCTTGTTAGACAAGTTGTTCGTAAATCTAGATGGACCCAACTAGACTTGTCATGACACCATTAGTGAATCCATTAGTTAGTCTTGGTGCACAAATTAATTAGAGAGCAATGAGTAAGAAAAATCCTTCTTTTAGTTAGTAGAACCTATCTTAATTAAATCCCTTCCTAAAATAAACCTTCATAACTCGTTGTGAGGGCTTTTTAGGCATTTTACATTGCATTTAGGGTTGGAGAGTATGGCTGGTTATACACCCTATAAAACTCCTCATTTTATTTATTTATTAGCCTCAACAAACCCTAGTTTGCCTCCTCTCCATTTCCTTTTCATTTGAGAAGAAGACCCAAACTCCACCATTCCCAAATTGATTTCCAACCCTTTCAAATTATCAACCCAAGGAGGCTAGATCTTAGATTGAAGCTTTGGAAGAAGTAGAGCTTGAAGGAGGTGTCCACTCTTGAAGCTTGTGTCCACTTGTGTACACTAGTGCCATTACATTGGAAATCTATCTTCCAATAGGTAAAATCTAAATTTAACCATTGTAGTTGATTCTAATTAGTTTCATTAGTCATTTAGAAACCACCCATGCATTAAGGCTACCCATGGGGAGAAGCTTGGGCTTCATTGGACCCATTTGGAGACTTTTACATAGGATTTTTGTACCATTTTTGGAAAAATTCGAGAATGGTATACCAAGTGTTTGTCATCAAGTGATCCAATTAGGTTTGTTTGAGTGTTGTGAGGCTAGTTACGTGTCCACAATTGGATACGGTAGGACACTGAGTCAATTTGGGTTTTCTTGACTCCTACACATGTGGTGCACATGCTCTATTATACATGACACTTGACACTAGCTTAAAAATGCCCAAATTATGTTCTAGTATATATATTAGGCTTTCCTATAAAATTTGGTAGAATTCAGACAAGGTTTGATAGAGTATCTTAGGCAAATCGTAGACTTGTGCACCAAGTGTTCGATACGTGTTCCTATAGGAATTTTTATGTCCTATTTGAGTTGAGATTTTGGATACATGTCCTAAATAGGATACGTGGTGTGATGTCATGATATCACATGAAACACACGGTAAGATTTGGGTATACACGTATATGTAAGTATATTAGTATGTATGTGTGTATAGAGAGTAAGTGCACATAGGATGTGAATGTGCTTTTGGTGAACCTATGAAGGGAATTAGTTGAGCTACAGTCCCTTTATGGACTGTAGATATGCATCCAAGTATCAATAGTGGGTTGTGAATACATTACATATATGTGGGGAGGGTATGGGATACTTAGATGATAGGAGATGAGTGTTAAGTGACTAATCTTGGGTGTCTATATTTTTGTCTTTACTTTGTACATTAAAGAGGAATGGATTTGGGTTTAGACGTGTGTATCAGTCATTGTGACTGATATCAGTTGGGGAAAATCAGATGTGTGTGAGTCCATCTACCTATATAGATACATAAGTGTAATATCCATGTATATATATGTTATGTAACATTTAGGTGTATGTATAAATATTGACATATATGCATTTTAGTGGTGATATCTATATCTATGTATATATAAATATATATTAGTGTTCATGGTATAGGGATGTATGACTATACCTATTCTATGAAAATCAGTTGTGGGAAGGGGGTAATGACTACAATATAGAGAGAGGTATAGATAGATGATGGATAGAGAAACAGTTGACCATATAGAAAGTTAGACATATAAATAACTGCATGGGTATATATTTGGATGCAATGATAGATAGCAAATTGGTAGATGGGTGAATAAATTACACTACAAGAAAAATACCTTTTTATGACGGGTAAAAACTGTCATATATGACAATTTATGACAGTTTTTTTGAAGCAGGCAACCATCATGAACACGGGTGTTATAAAAGTTTAGAAAACCGTTATATATGATGTACACTTATATGGCATTTTTTTAATAAAAAATGAGATAATTAAGTCAATTTTATGTAACACTAAATTTGAAAACGACAATAATATTATCATTATATATAACATATGTGTCCGAAAGCGTTATGACTAAGATACATATACGTAATGCTTTCTAAATTGATCTGGTTCTGAAACTATTCATAAAACGTACATGAAACGTTATAAAAAGAACTTATACATAACACTTTCTAACGTTCTGTTCTGGTTATTCACACACATATATATCACCTGTCAATGCTTATAATTCAATGCGTTATAAAAAGCATATTAATTTTCTGAGACAACAGAAATATGAAATTTAACTAACATTTGAAACATTTCATTAAAAATATCCAAATATTACACCATCTTAATTACATTTCAAAATATATCACTCTTTTTTTAACTTTTGTTTCACCAACATATCACCATTACATTTCAAAAATCCAAAATATATACATCTTTTCCTTTAAGGGTACTAGACCATATTTACTTTCTAACGTTCTGCTCTGGTGTCCATTCTTCAGATTCCACCATATACAAACTTGACTCTTCACCTCTTAATCCAACCTGCACTTCTAAACACTACAACAAAAATACCTTAGTACGATGGATGCATGAAGTCATCAGTTCAAGATCGTCACATCAATTAATAAATAATAAAAACCACAAAGTAATGATAAAAGTAAATATGGCAGGTAATTATATTCTACTAGAACTATTTGAATTCTCGATAATGTCAGACAAGTTGACCGAATATCGAAGAAATGAGCAAAAACTAGCATCCCCAAAATATCAAAATCAGACAAAGGAGATGAATAAGTAAAGGAGTTGGCTTAATTAATGATAGAAACACAATCATCAATAATCATATAACACTTTAGCAATGGACCAATAAAAAATTACATAATAAGCACAACTTACCAATTGATACAGATCGAGTGCACCTTGCATAACTACAAAAGAGAATTCCAAATTTCATTCATTGGATAATCAAAGTATTTATCAGTTTTTACAATGTTTGAAGTCTCAGTTTACTTACGTGTAGCAAAGGTTGTTCGTAAGAGACTGCAGGTGATCAGCTGTGAACTTGTTCTCATCCCACAGGACATGGTAGTGGGCAGGACGGCTTGTACCCTTAACAGTTAGCAATTGATATATCAGAATACAAATGCAATATATACTTGACAAAAAAATAGAGAAATTGCATGCCTATCAAATATATTATTAAAAAGATGACAACTATTGTATGCAGGTGACACAAGGAATTAGAAAGATTTCAACACGCGTGCAGGTGACAGCAAGAACTCACCTTCCATATTGCATCAAGTTCGTAGAGCAATACTTGGTAGAATTGTACAAGGTTAATAAGGTAGCCAATGCGGTAACATTTCTTGTATACCTTCGAGTGTTGTTAAATAAAAATAAAGGGCTCACAGGCACATCACATATGTGAACATAGCATAGATGATGAATTCATTCAGGTGGATAAAAATATCTAAGAAACCATGTTAGGTTACCTGGGAAGCGTACTATCCTTGAAAATATAATTAAAAATGGCTGATAAAATAGATTCACAATGTATAAATTTCTACCAAAAAGATGAGGGAGAATATGATGGTTCGCTATGATGAAAAGGACACTGTTGTCTGTGAAAACATTGTGATATAGATGTCATTGGCCAATGTTGTCATATTTTATTCATAATATGTAGTAAAATGATAACAATTTTCAAGTATCAGTAAAAAAAAGAAATCTAGTATCAGTAAAAAAATGCAAATTACTTAGTTAAGAGTTCTTTAACTATTCAAAAATTCTTTAACAATTCAATTACCAGTCAAGACAAAGTTTAAATCTTGTACTTTGATATGAATATGTGATTCTCTAACCTGTTTCAACCTTTGATATGAACTATTCAAAAAGGGAGACAAAGAAGTTCCTCTCAACCAAGTTCAGTATGAAGGACTTGGGGGATGCATATGTCATCTTGGGCATAAAGATCATCCGGACAGACACTGGAGTAGCGCTGTCACAATCTCACTACATTGAGAAGATGCTCACACGCTATGGGTATAAGGATCTTCCAGGGATCGATACGCCATACAGGTGTGATCAGAAGCTGAAGCCAAACTCGAGGGAAAGCGTCAGGCAGCTGGAGTATTCTAGCATTATCAGAAGTTTAATGTACGCAACCACTGCCACAAGGCCTGACATAGCTTTCGCCGTAGGAATGCTGAGTCGGTTCACAAGCAACCCAGGGGTTGAGCACTGGAAAGCTGTGAAGCGGGTGATGAGATATCTCAAGAAGACTCTGACATATACACTACACTACAACGGGTATCCGACAGTAGTGGAAGGCTTCAGTGATGCTAGCTAGTATTCAGAGGTAGAAAGCGAGAGATCCACAGATGGATATGTCTTTTCCTTGGATGGAGGTGCTATATCGTGGAAGTCGAAGAAACAGACTATACTCTCTCGTTCCTCCATGGAATCTGAATTCTATGCACTTGAAACTGCAGTAGATGAAGCAGAATGGCTTCGGGAGCTCATGTATGATCTTCCAGTGGTTAGGGCTCAGATACCGGCGATACTGATATACTGTGACAACCAGGCGACTGCGGCGGTGGCATCAAATGACCTCTTCAATGGAAAGAAGAGGACTATGCGGTTGAAGCACAGGGCAGTACACGATCTTATCAAAAGAGGTGTAATTGCAGTGATTGATGTTAGAAGTCAGGAGAACCTGGCAGATCCGTTCACAAAGGGCCTCAAGCGCCAGTTGGTCGATGACACAGCTTGTAAAATGGGCTTGAAGGCATTCTGATAGTGTGTCTTTGTAATCCTACCATAAAGTTTTATGCTATTAGTTCAAAGAGAAATCTACTAGGCATCTAACTTTTGGTTCAAATGAGGTTCACTGACTGGAAAACTATCAGGTAACAGTGGATACTTGTTCTCTGGAACATGGAAGGGATACGGACCCATAACCTCTGTTGTCTACTATGTATTTTCTGCAGAAAAAATAGATCCTGTGGAAGGTTGGCTTAAACGCCTTAATGAGTTCTCAGGCAGAGTGAATGCCTGGTGTGCTTTATAGGAAGCACGATAGAGCAGCACTACAAGGAGTGAAACTCCATGCTACAGGGGGGTGACTCCACCATGAGGTTTCCAGGTCTGGGGTAATGCCT
Organism: Iris pallida; assembly: GCA_029216955.1. Lineage (NCBI taxonomy): Eukaryota > Viridiplantae > Streptophyta > Magnoliopsida > Asparagales > Iridaceae > Iris > Iris pallida. Next base: position 3,362,182 of record JANAVB010017197.1, on the reverse strand, counting down.
CGGCTTTGTAAGCCAAGTCATAGCGACGTAGCACCGCAAATAGACAGGTAGCCTAATGTTGTATGACGTAATTAAAGAGTTGTAGACAGCACTACAAAGGGGAGGATGGCCCCATGTTACAGTGGCACGACACCACGATGAGGTACCCAGGTAGGGGTAAAGCCCCGGCCTTGCAAGCCATGTCGTTGCGACGTAACACTGCAAGGAAGCCTTAGGCTTCATGCTGAGTAGATTGGCACTACAAAGAGGCTGAGACCTCATGCTACAGTAGTATGACACTACGATGAGGTTTCCAGGTAGGGATAATGCCTCGGCTTAAGGCCATGTCATAGCAGCGTAGCACCGCAAGGAAGCGCAAGGCTTCATGCTATGTCTCTTTAATAAAGAACTCACCTATAGTGTATGGAAAGAGATATCAGGCCGTTTCTTAAGGGTAAACTTGTAGACGCCCAAAATTATACACTGAAACCAGGCTGGCACAGGGCCTTTAATGTGCAGCCAGAAGCACACGTAACTACACTTTGTGAGTGGGAAGAATTACAATTGTGGTGCAGAATTCAAGGCGTAGTCCATTCTTGTATCACATTGTTATTTAACCCATGCGGGAAGATTAAAGTCGTCAGCGACATCTATCCTAATGCAAAATGGACAGTTACTGTAGAAAACACTCAACCCTGGACACATATATCTTGCGATATGTGGGGGATTGTTAGTACTTTTTTTACATAGAGAGAGCTTGCTCTCAACATGCCTTGTAAAAGTTTAGTCCCACATCAGAAATGCACCATGAGTTATCTCAACATATATACTTGGTTGTGTTGTTGAGAGATGCACATGGGGTGGTGACCCTAAGGAGGGAACCATGTGGGTGATTTTACTAGGAGGTAAGAATAAGGCTCCAAGGATTAAGCATTAATGCTTTTGTCATTCTCTTGGATTAATTCCATTTGGAGCTAAGCTCCAAAGGGGCTTAGCGACTCGGACTCGGGCTCGGGCTCGGGCTCAGACTCGGGCTCATGGGCTCATGGACTCGCACCAGGATGACTGTGCAGTCTACAAGTCAGTTATGGAAAGACTGATTCAATGCGATTAATTCAGATCCACTTTTTGTGGGATTTAATTCAATCTTTCCATAAATTTGAATTAATTTCGTTGCCATCTTTGTGGGATTTAATTCAATCTTTTCATAAGATTTGAATTAATTTTGTTGCTATCTTTGTGGGATTTAAATTAATTTCGTTGCCATCTTTGTGGGATTTGATTCAATCTTTCCATAAGATTTGAATTAATTTCGTTGCCATCTTTGTGGTACTTAATTCAATCTTTCCATAAGATTTGAATTAATTTTATTGCTATCTTTGTGGAATTTAATTCAATCTTTCCATAACTGAAAAGGCGGTTAGGGTTTCCACCCTCTCTCTATATATACTCTCTTCTGGCCTCCTTTGTGAGGGACTACGAATTTTATAAGTCAGAAAAGAGAGAGAAAGAGAGGGAGTTGTTGCCACCATTGCAAGTCCATCCGAGGAGTCAGAACAGAGGTGACTTCGAGCGTTCCATAAGTTTTTCAACTTGCTGGTTCCTGGAAGTAATTCGTGTGGGGCGAATCTTGATTTGAGCAACGGTATTTTGACACCCCAGCAACTTTTTTTCATCTCATCTTTTTCTACATTATTGTAACTCGTTCTGTCCCAATTGCAACACGTTTGCAAGGAAGAACGAGAGATATTCTCTTCTCTATTTCCCTCCTTCATATTGTAATCTGGCTATTTGGTTTTTTGCATCATCGTAGATCTTGAGTTTGATCACTGTAAAGTTTTTTGTGTGACATCTCAGATCTCGATTGCATCAGTTTTCCATCTTTGGTCAAGCCCCGGGTCTAACATATATATATATATATATATATATATATATATATATATATATATATATATATATATATATATATATATATATATATATATGCTCGTATAACTACATAAGAAAAGTGCATTGAAGAAAAATCACCAAATGAAACAAGGACTAACTACAGAAAAGCAACCAACCGGGACATGGAGTCGGTCTCAAATTTTTTCTTTACCAAATTTATCGAAAAAGAGACCAACAACTAGGGGTGTAAACGGGCCGGACGGACACAGACAGTCCACTGTCCATGTTCGGTCCAAAAATGAAAATGAGTTCGGACGGACGGACACGGACAATCCACTGTTCGAGTTCGGGCCGGACGGACACGGACAACCACTGTTCGTTAATTCAATCAGACGGTCCACGGACAAATGAAATATATTACCAAAAACTGTTATTTATCAAGATACCTTGATAGTTGGTACAAAAAATCAAGTTGAAAGAAAATACAATTGAAGGTTATAGAATGCAACAATCAATAGTAAAAGGTTAACAAAAATCGAGACCGAACAACAAAAAATTGATGCAAAACCAAAATAATATGACATAATTGATGCAAAACCAAAATGAGTCTCCACTATCGGACGGTTCGCGGACAAATTCGGACCGGACATGGATATGACCGTGTCCGGTTCCGATTTTTAAACGGACCAAAAAAAAGTCCAAGTTTTGTTCGTTAATCAATCGGACGGCCCGCAGTCGAACCATTATCGAGCCGGACACGTACGGACAACGGACTACTTTGTCCATTTTATACCCCTACCAACAACGTCACTATCGGACCATATCGACAACAGTTAGTATCTGTTCAGGACATGTCAAAGTCGAGTACGTCCTGTCTGGCTACAACTTGTAACATACAAGCATACTCTTTCCATAAGTGGTATAATATGGTCCTTTTGGAGAAGTACTATAGTACTTCTGAACTAGTAACTTGAATCAAATTTTTGGCAGCTCATATGTAGGAATGCTAATAAATGAGCCAACCATTACAATCTAAAATAGAATGCCTATATGGCTATACCCATGTTGGACTCACTGTAATATATTTTTTATTTTTTTTATGAGCATTAAGAAGGCATTAAGCATGTAAAGGATTGTCTTATTTGGCTATTGCCAGGGTGTATATACATAGTCAAAGTGTAACTATGTTGATAAGCAATATCAATACCATAAGACTTTCACTAAAGGTGTATGTATATATGCTCCTAGTTTATACAAGGTTTCACTATAAGGTGTCTGTATATCCATTCATGTCTTATCCAAGTTTGATTATTCCACGTCATCACCAACTTTAATCTGTATTAGTAATATGTTAATTGCTCTAAGAGTGGTCCAATGGATCCATTTATGAATGCATATGTTGAAAGAATGCAAGCAACAACAAAGGGAAAATTTTATTTTGTGCTTTAGTTTTTTCAACTTGAGTATGTTGGAAAATCATGACAAGTAAGAAATCAACTTATGTTTCTGTTTGTTAAAAAATGGTAAACAAATATTCTTAAGGGTGACAATGTACAACCCCCAAAGAAAGCAAAGACTTGCATAAAAGCCCATCTCAAGCAATGATTTTAACACATTAGAGCAAATGTCAAGAAATTAATCTTATTAATACAATCTCCTTTTCCTTAAATAACAAATCAATCTGATATGCCTCTTAAAGGACCAAGCAGGCTATTTCTACAATGATCAAGAAATTTGATAGAAGTGGTTGACAAGATGATAGAGGTTGTTGACCATTAACCACAACTGCATGGGATATAAAATGAAGGCCTGAGAAGAACAACACACACACAAGGAGACCCAAAAAAAACTAGTAACTAATGAAGTATACCTTGATAGTTTGAGCGCCTCGAGACATTGTCGTAGCTACTACAACGATCAAAAGATGATGAAGTGTACCTTGATAGTTTGAGATTATCCGAAAGCTTCGTGAACAACTTCTTCACCAGCTTGACAATTTCCTTATGCTTTACAGCACCTGTAGAAAAATAACCTGGCAGCATAATGCCCAAAAAATTGTTCAATTTGTTTTGAAAACAAATTTATTTCCAATATTTATAACGACTTCCTAATAAAATTACATGCTAGCATGGAGTGCCATTCTAGGAGTTGTGTATTGAGTTGAGATATAGTCCCGAAGGTCATCCTAAGTGATCTCCTGATGTTCACTTCAGACCCAAGGATCGTTCTGCCTAATGGAGTATATTGGAAGGAATTGATTCACATGAACCATGTTGAGATATAGTCCCGGTAAAGACACAAAAGCAATTTACATAAATTATTCTTAGTAAATATGTGACTGGCTCTTTCAAGTCATGTAACGTTGTTACCCATCTATTCTATCAACCATATTCTTCAAAATGATCGTTACCCCCATCTATTCTATCAACCATGACAATTTAGGAGCTATCCAAGCTAATATAACTATGAATTCTGTGTCAAAATTTTGAGATGAGACCAAAATAGAGAAAATCCAACACAAATTTTAGCACGTTACCAGTGATTTCGACTAAGTTTGGAGATGATATAAAAACAAAGAACAGAGAAAATTTTAAAAATAAGAATAAACATCAATTTCTGTAGTAGAATGACCAATTTAGGAGGAGCAAAAATGCACTAGACAATTTCTACCAGTAGTTCGAACTGAAACAAAATTGATGTAAAGGCTGATTGAAGCAAATATTATAACATGACGATGCGGCATGTGATTTTATTGCTACCTAACACAACAAAAAATATTATGGTAATGGTAAATGGTGTCATGCCTGTAGGAGTTAAAAGAAACCTTGTAACAATTGCTGCAATAATTAGATTTTTTTTCCTTTTATTAACAACAGTCAATAAATTACTGGAAATGACTCTAATTCTCATTGCAATTAATCGCATCAATGTCAACCAAAAATTGAATAAAATTAGGATTGCAAGCTTACCACTTGTGAAAGTGCACAACAATCAGACCGTAAAGCTGATCGGCACGATGAACAGTCCAAGAAGGAGAGATTCACCGGGTGCTTCTGTGGTAGTAATGCACGGGAACAAAACTTAACCAGCACTTACCAAAAAAAATAAATAAACAATCAAAAAAATCCCTAAAATAACACCAAGAAAACCAAGAAAAAAGAAATAATCACAGATCGTACGGATGAAAGGAAGGATGATGAGGAAGATCCAGAGCACGAAACCCACGTCAGTCGAGACGAAGAAGTGGGAGATGGGGCAGACGTCGACGACCATGGAGCGACGACAACGGTGAAGAGGAGTTGGACGGCGTAGATCTTCCTTGAACGCCCACCGGAGCTGCGGCGCCTCCAGCATCGTCGGGTACAACAAGCATCGGTCGGACTCCACGTCTCCGGCGCCTCCGTCCTTCCTGTACTGAGATCTCGACCACAAGATAATCAAAAGTAAAAAAGTTAGGGTTCTAGCTGGAGAAAGTACAAAGAAATAATTAGGCTTTGGAAAACCTAGATCTAAAAAAAGAAGAAAAATATCACCAAGGCAAGGCCATTGGTTGCACCAAGTCTGGCCCTCTCCTTTGAAGGCAGTGTAGTGACATACAAAAGAGGCATGCCTAGAGAGGGGGAGGGGAAGAAGGGGAGACCTGGAGATAGTGAGGGAGAGGGAGAGAGATCAGATTTAGGTCTTTTGTTCTTTTCGGGGGAGGGGAGAACTGAAAAGAGAGAGAGAGAGAGAGAGGGGAAGTGAAAAAAGAGAGCGGGCTGATATTAGATTTTTGATCTTTTATAACATTTGTATTTATAACTGTTATTTAAGTATATACTAATTATAACGTTTATATGTGCAAAACGTTATAATAAGCCAAAAACTAGTCCAAACCGTCATATTAAGAGGGTTTTCTAAAATGCTATAACGTTTATATATAAAATGTTATAATAACATTTTTACAAGCGTTATTATGGTATTTTTCTTGTAGTGAAAGAGGATAGGTATTAGTGAGTTTCAACAGCAGGTTGTTGCTGGGAAGTAGAAGAATGAAGAGCAACAACAACAGGAATAACAAGCAATGTTGCTGTTGTTGGGTGCATTAGTAGAGTAGAAGAGGAAAGCCTACGTTGTGACAGCCGCCACTGTAGGGATTAGATTGGGTGAAATTGTGTGTAACAGTGATGGGGGTATCAAGGTGAAGGATAACGTAGTAGCAGGGGAAATAGGGGTATGCTGACAGAGTTTGGGGATAATGTATAGCAGGTTTAAATAGGAGTTGGGAATTAGGATGTGTGGCAATATATGTACATGTGTGCTATTAGTGTATGGGTCGATGTATACATAGAGATATAGTGTGAGGATGGGGGGACAACAACAATTTAGAGGAAGGGGTGAAACATGGGGAATATATATATCTGGTTGAACCCCTACCTATAATTTTTAGCTTTAATTGTTAATATGCTGATTTGGTTATTCCAACTAGAATAGAAATGTTTTCTCATATGAATATGTGGTTCAGGAAATAAGTTTGCAAGAAGAGCCTAAGACATTGTCTAGCTGGAAGGGTACAAATGTCCTACTTATAGTTAGATGTGGATCTATATATGTGTGTAGACTTGGGGGGTAGTTAGGAAAATGCGGATATGTTTATGTATTGATATATTGATATAGATAGATAGACTGTTAGGTTGATATATAAATGGATAAATGGATATAGAGATAGTCTAATAGATAGATAGGTTGACAGGTAAGCAAATAGCAATAAGTGAATTACCAAAATGTTTTAGAACTTTTCCTTAAGCCCCAGAACTCAACCAACAATACCATCTCCTAACTGAAACAACTGAACTGCCAATATGGTGTCCAGGTTTGGTGCAAGTGTAGGGTATTCAGGATAATATGGTACCTATGTATACAGGGGTGAGAATGGGACTTTGGTGGATAATGACCGGGGGGGAGGTCTGTTGTAGGCAGGGCAGTGCTCTGCCTGCCTGAAAGTAGGGAACAACATGATTTGGGTTTTGTACTGCTGTGCAGTTATGGGGCAACAACAAGTACATGCTATTTTGGCTTACAACAGGAGAAAGGTGGCAAGGCTTGGTAATCACAAATAACAGGTTGGGGTTTAAGCAAGGGTTAGGCAGGGGCAGTTGCTAAGCATCAGAGAAGTTAAGCAAATATAGCAGCAACAGTATGGAGAATGAGGGTTTAGCCATGTGTAAAAGAGAGTGGGTTGTGTTGGGTGTGAGGCTTTACTTGGTGTATCAAGTATATAGGAAAAGAGGAATTCATGTATGTGTACATATTAGAGATTATCAGGGCATATTGGATTGGGTTTTGTATTAGTGGGACAGGTTTAGAAAAGAGAGGAAATTCAAGTATGGTACACAGGATGGGGTTTACCAAGGACCCATGACAAGGAGTTAACAGAATCAGTAGCAGTAGCTTGTAGGCAGTACTAATGTGGTAATGGTTAGTGCCAATATTACTGCTGTAGGTAATTTGGCTTACCTAGGGGAGAAATACAGATAGGAGGATGAGTGAGATAGTAGGAGTGAAAGCAGTAGGAAAAGAAGAAGCTATACAGGCCAATAGGGCCTGTACAATGGTCAAAATAGGAGATTAGGCCAATGCTAGTAGTAGTATCGAAAAATACCCAACGTAGCACATGGGTATCAGTTAGGGGTAAGTGTCAGGGTGAATGTTATGATAATATGTCATAGGTAGTGTGCCTATGGGATATATGGTATTAGGTAGTAGGAATATAGATAATTGGTTTTACCTATGAGGTGGGGGAGTAAAGGATAAGGATTGAGTTAGGGTTTTCTGTATAAGGGATATATGTTGTATATTGTGCTACTAATATATGTATATACAAAGGTAAGGGCATGATGATACCAATGAGGATGTTGGTATATGCATACCTATATTAAGGGTATTAGTGTATGTTAGGCATGAGGGTATAGGCAATGCATATGGTAGGAGGACATGGTATAGGTAGGTATATTAATACATGTGTAGGTATGAGTCCAAAAACCTAGGTATGATCTAGTTTGACCATGGAGACCGTGTATTGACCTAAAATCGACCTAGTATGCATATAGCACCTTAGTTATCCATGTTTGACACACCGAAACACCAATTAATATTGATATTCTATATTTAGGTCTTTGAGGCACTGTATCAGATACACCAGATCTCAGGCAAGTATATTATATGATAATTTTCTGTTTTATGATATCTTCTATGTTTCTTGTATTTAGTGTAGATATCCTTAATATTTTTTGACACATTGGTTATACGGATTGGTATTTTTGGATCCCTTCATGAGATGTTATTTCTTGTATATCTTGGTGTACCTTGTACGAGCATTGTCGTTGTTTTTGTGCATAGTATGGACACTGATTCCTGCAAAGGCTCGCGACCTTCTCAAAGAATCCCGTGTCGTAACATTCCATGGTTGGATCCACTATACTAGTTGGAGGCGAGGAGTATTAGCGTAGATATGTGATCAATACCCTCCTTGCATCAAGTCTTGAACCTTGAATAGTGTTAATTATACACCACACGTATGATTAACCAGGCTATAAACTCTTGTATCAAGTTCCTAAGCCGATCACATGTTGAAACTAGTGCTCACTCACATAGATGGTATTGTTCTTGATTCTTGTACATGATATATCATGTTCTCTTGCTTTTACACTCATTTACAGTTTTACTCATGTCTTAGTATGTTCATATACATGTCACTTTATCTTGTATATTCTCTCTATTTACTGCTACATAGTCTTTATCATATTGCTGGAACTATTATTATAAATTTATCTCGCTCCAATCCTGACTGGATATGTTTTTCAGACGACGCAGAGGACGAATACCCTACCTATTACGGCCCTTTGGATGTAGTAGGCATAGATCGGGAGGCTCTGATCCAGGAGGGTCTATTTCCAGCAGAGGAGCCATATTTAGTGACTCATTAGGCTAGATTTGTACTGGATCTTGTCTCCAGTTGATTACTCATGGCCTGTTATTATTTTAGAATTGTATTTGAGATTGTTGGCTCTTAGACTTTCAGAACTTGTATTATTTTATGTTAGACTTTTTATGGATGTTTTATATCATGTTGTTTTTATCTTTTCATGTCATTTATCTTTCTTAGAGTAATGTGATTGAGTATGGATATATTGTCATTACTTGTCCTCCGTTTGGAGATAACTTTCTCGACAGGTTATGATATTTATATTGATAGTCAGTTTAGTTAGACCTAGACATCGTTCTACCGTCGATGCTGCGACGTAGGCTGGGCGTTGTCATGTACTCGTGCCTCTACACCGGATGTAGGTCATGACAAGAGTGGTATAGTCTTGATTTGAAAGCTTTTGCTCGAGAAAAAATACTTAAGAATAGATAGAGAAGAGAATGAATGAGTGATTTGAAATAGTGGGAATTCTCCTCTATTTATAGTATTTTTGCTGACCGAACTCGAGCAGAGTTCGGACAGAGTTCGGATGCATGAATCTCGCAAACGAACGTTATAGGCAAATTTGGTGGAACTAAAAATTTAAATTCACCCGGGCCAAACTCGGGCCGAGTTCTGGCCGAGTTCGTCCAGAGTTTTGTCTGGGTCAGAACACTTTGGTTTTGGGCCAAATTTGCGTAGCCTTTGGTCTTTTTGAAATTTTGGACTTTTAGGATTTAGATAGGTAGGCTTATTTGGATATGTGAATTGAGAATAACCTAAGCCAGTATCAGTCCTGATCAACCTCATAATATATTTCCTAGACTCAATAAAATTAAAAAAATACAAAAGAAAATATAAAAAGTCTTTATCTTGATTCCAGTACGAGATTGTTCTTGATGGTGATGTGATGTCTATACTTGGAAGTAGTAATATGTAGATGCAGTAGATGTTCTTATTCTTTGAACCCTGTAAACCTTTAATAGTTTGTATATTTTGCGTATCGACCAAAGTGAACGTTGATTATCAAAATCAGGTGTGATCATTAACCAATAGGCAACAATCTCCTCCATTTTGATAATTGATAAACTTTGAGTCTATACCAAAATATAAAAAATATACGTAACTTTGAAATATATACCTGACTTGTTCTGAATCGCGGGAGAATTTTGGTACTACTCTTTCACCCCCATTGTCAAGTACTCAAAATATTGCTCCCCCGTAATGAGTGAAGCCAACAATAACAAAAAAGAAGGACAGAGTAATATCCACAAAATATATGAATGAACCAAGTCAACATTCTTAAGAGAAATAGCACCAGTAGTAGTAGTAACGAAATATGAGTAATGGAAACTAACTAATATAGCATCAAAAGAACTACTACTACTGAAAATGAGTTCAAAGTACATAAAACAACTAAAATTGAAATAATACAAAATACTACATAGTCCAAACAATACAAAATAAATGTGTCACTACACATGATCATAATCATCAAAACATGTCCACAAAAAGCTACGCCAAAACAGAATCAAGCATCAACATCACCACCGGAAGCATCAGTTGGAGGATGGGGATCAACATAGGCTGTCGTCGGATCGAAGAATCCGAAAGTGAGAAGATCCTTATGTCTCGGTCCATCGAAGGCGAGAGGATGGAGAATAGGAGCTGGAGCCGAGGGATGATGTGCCAATGTGTACTGAATGTCCGCCATACTATTTCTCAAGACCTGAGCCTGAAAAATGTGATGATACTCAGCATCTGTGAAACGAGTCATATAGGTCTCGTGTCTCTATCCCTGGAGGGTGACAAACGCATCAAACCTCTGGAAGAACTTGTCTAAGTGGCCTAGAGCATCGGCTGGAGCTACGGCTGGATCAGGGGCTGGATTAGGGGCTGGAACAACACCGGGTGTAAGTGGAGGCTAAGGGTACTTTCTAGATCTAGTCAGCTCAGAAGGTGATCCAGAAATGGGACATATACCTAAGTTGATTTCAAACTTCTGGAAGATCACCATGAGATGCATGGGATAAAGGAGGTTGCGGCCTGCCCCCCGACAACTGATCATATTATCAATAATAGCCTTTGGAATAGAAAAGGTAACTCTAAAGTGAATGTGGTACATGGCCGATATCTCTAAGAAGGTGACCTTATCAGTAGATCAGGTTTTAGGTAGCATGGCCGAATAAATAATGCGATAGAGTTCATAAAACTGCTGGTTCAGGTGCTTTACGAACAACCGAGACCGTGGGACTGGACCCGGATGATACATAGCTGCCTTGAATGACTCAAGGGTCCTATCAGGAGGAAATTGAACTTTGCTAATCTCGACTAGAGCTTCACCGTTGTCAGGCATATGAAAGTACTCACTCAAATCAGTCGAGTTAAACTCAAGTTCTTTTCCACCAACATAATAGTAAATATCGCGTCTGCTTCTTGCATATTGCAATAGAACATCCAAACAACATTATCATAAATATCACTCAAAGTTGCAAGAAAATCTCGGAGCCCTAAGTTTTCAAAAGTAGATGCATACTCCAAAAATATAGTTAACTTTATCGATTGACTGGGACAAATGTTCCGGTATCAAAATTAGGTAAAACAAAAGTCAAAAAATTTCGAAGACGAAAATAGATTGGTATCAAAATCCTTGTCGTCATCGGGACGAGCCGGACTAAACACGTTAACGGGTTCATACTCCTGTCACTCCCATTTTCTGTTATACGTATTTCCGTATGCGTATACGAGATCTCTAATGTTTGTCAGGTGACCCGTAGTTGGACTTGACTTGCTAGTCTAGTCTTGGTTGGTCATGACTTGGCTTGGTTTATTTTGGTTTGGCTTGGTTTGATTGGGCTTGGTTCATTATGAGAAAACCCTCCCCCTTTAAAGCCCAACCACCTCTTATTTCTCTCTCTTCATTTATTACTTCTTCTTCTTCCTCCATAACTCTCCCACCAACCTAGAGAGCTTAGGTAAGTGCAACTTGCTTCATGATGGATCTTCTATTTTATTGTTCTATCTTCTTCTTTACATGATTCTAAGCATCTTTAGAACTTGGAGTTTTTGGTTTGGACGGATGGATTTTTGTAGATCTAAGTTTATAGCCTTTTCAGTTTTTTTTGGTTTTGATCTACCGAACTTTATTATTTTCAAGTTTTGATTGTTCTATATTGTAGAAAATTCGATTTTACCCAAAATGGACCTTTGAAAAGTTAGATTTGACTTATTTTGAGGAAATTATGGCCAAAATAAGATTTGGACATCTTCTATGTTCATCTGACCTGGTTCTGGCAGGGACGATAAATAGTGCCTGGCTGCACTGCATAGTACCACATAGTGCCTATTTTGGCTTTTTTTGCTATTTTATGCCTTATTTGGCTGATTTGTGGCCAGAGTTTCTTCCAACTTCTAACATGAAAGTTCTAGATCTTTTCCTTGGCTTCAAGAATATATTTCTAGCTATTTTATGCAAGTTTCTCTTATTCATGATAATGTAAGGATAGAACACAATAGTGGCCTATTAAGGCGTACTCTTAACAAGTAACAAGTAACATGACATGATAGTGGCCCGTTATGGCGCACTCTTAACAAGTAACCTTGACATGATAATATATGATAGTGGCCCGTCGTGGCACACTCTTGACAAGTAAACCTAACATGATAATCTTGATATGATGTCGTGACGGCTATCTTGACTTGCTACGTAACTCTTGTCTTAACACCGTGGGTGTTTGTGCTTGTATAAGCTACATCTCTCGTTTTGCATCATATCTAGGACATGAATTCCTGGTTACCACGGTCAGGGATCCATACTAAATTTGACTAGGATAATGACTAAATTGATCAAGTAGTTCATGAAAAGATTTCCCAGTTACAGGCAGTCCCATTATCTAGGCACTTTAATTGGACTTGTAGCCTGCCGTCGAGTATGACACATTTCCAGCACACTGTCATGTGTTGCACCCCCAAGTCACCTAATCCAACTCTCTCAACTTGCAACTGGATAACCTGGATTAAGTCTATAGGGCTTGTGGCTGTTGGAACATCTCAATACATCTTGTTAGTAACTAGGCTTATGATAACCCTAGTTAGTTAAAGTATCAAGCCGTACGCTTTGCTTGGCCATAAATGTTGGATGGAGTCCAATCCTGTCTAGTCTTGTCTAGATCCAGTACATGGCTATCTCAGGACATGCTTGTTTATGCTTTACTCTTAGAATTAAATGGCTAGAAACCCGGTTCTGTTCAGGCGAAGGGTTACAACTCCGGTCCTTATTTGGTTTAAGGATTGTAACCTGGCTTCCGGAATAGTTCCTCTTCCTCTCGTCATTTGTTGCCTCATTTACATTTCATGTCTTCTTCTTATTATTCTTGTTGATGTTCTGACATGCTGGTTTTAGTTCTTAAGTAAAGCCTCCCTTGTGGCACTTGCTCTTTCTGGGGTCTGACCCAGCTAGTTTTGTATGGCCAGATTTTGAGTAGCTCCCGAGGATCTCCCAGCCTTCCTGCCAGATGGTGAACACTAGACGCAACCCTGGCAACGAATGGATTTTATTTTGCTCTTTCACTCTATTGTAAATTATTCTTTTGAGGTATTTAGCCGCCGGGCAAGTATTAGCTCGTGTTGAATTTATATTTCCTGTCTGCCTCAGGGTTATAACATGATTGACAAATCCTAGGATTGATCATGTATGACTTTAACTCTTGCTAGTCCTCGCATTTCGTACGACTAGCTTCATGATCATTTGTATATGAAATGTATGGGATGCCTTACTATTGAATATTTGATGGTCTAACATCATGTAACTATTATTACTTGCTTGAGATTGAGACACTAGGCTTGTTCTTGACCATAAGAGACTGATGTCTTGTAGATAAACCCTCATACATCTAGACAGCCGTGATCGTATATCGAGGTGGATTACACTTCTATATACGTAGCTGGCTGTGTCTGTCCCCCGCTATCCAGTATTCTGGTTCTGGGGCATAACACGGTTTAAGTGGTGGCCCATGCAGGTCTTATAAATCAAGGTGTGAGGGTTTTACCGAATATATGTCTCAATCAGCATTCGCCCTTGATCTCTACTTGTGCTTTCCAATCTTCCTAAAATCTTGGCCTGATCACATGCTTATATCCCTAATCTATCCCAGCCCTTCCTTATTGTTTCTCATATCATTTCTTCAGTGACATAGTTTCTGGTCCTACCGATCAGCGAGGTGGAGCACCTCTAGTGAACCAGCAACAACCTGGGATCAAGCCCAACACTCTGGAGCAGCCTCCCGAATCATGCATTCCGGGGATTCAGAGCCTCCAGTTCAATCCGTCCAGCCTACAGAGCCTAATAATGGAACCATGGTGGGACTCATCCGAAAATTACTTGCATCACAAGATCGTCGGGGCGATGCCCTGCACTTGACAGTACAATATGCCATGGTCAGAGTTGGTTACCAAGTGAACAACGCGGCCAACAGCTTCAAGCGCTTGAACCCTCCTTTCTTTGATGGCAGTGAAGATGCTATCGCTGCTGATACGTGGCTTCAGGACATAGAAGTTATCCTGGAGGCAGCCAGGATTTTCGAGGAAGAGAAGGTGGCCGTTGTGCGCCTACAATTATTAGACTTAGCCCGCACCTGGTGGGCGATATTAACAGTTGGATTAGCGACGCCTATTTTGTGGGCGGTATTCAGCGACAAGTTCCAGACGAAGTATTTTGATGCAGTAGCTCGGTATGATCTGCAGACGAGATTCACTAATCTCAAGCAGATGGGAAGGATGGTTGATGGATATGCGGCCGAGTTTTCTAGACTTAGTCGGTTTGCTCCCATCTTGGTGGCAACCGGATTGGACCGAGATTCACTAATCCCGTCTTAGTCGGTTTTCTACAGTTTTCTAGACTTAGTCAGTTTTCTAAATTTTTTAAATATTTTAGAAGATATTTTTGGTATGTATTTGGATGTGTACTAATATATATATATATATATATATATATATATATATATATAAGCTAAATAAGCTTTTAGAAGAGAAAAAAAAATACATTTGTAGGCACTGTTCATCCTCTTCCCACCCGAGCCGAGCCCAGCAAGAAAGGAAGTTTTGAAATTTTTTTTTCAAAACCCGATCAATCCTTAACCAAATCTTCACCAAAATCTTTCAAACAAAATTCTACTCAATCATAATAAGATTCTCCACAAATTCATATCCAAATCCTGATCAAAATCCTGATTAGATTCGACCAAAAATCAGATTTAATTTTCGGTTATAAATATCAAAAAAAAATTCTATTCCTTCTCCATACCATCGCACGCCCCTTGTTCCACGATCCTCGACTTTGGAGAGCCCCTGCGCATCGTTCTTCGCCTCTGTCCCGACCTCTTACACGTACGCACCGCCGCAGGAGCAGCCGCCGGCCACCGCCGCAGCACCGGAGAGCCCCGGAAACAGAGCCTACCACTCTGTTGAAGACAGCAAGGTTCCTCTATTCCATGCTATTTTTCTATTAATCCACTCGATTGTCCTCCGATCTATAAAGTCCTATAGAAAGCCTACCTAACCATCTCGAGCCTTAGTAAATTAGTTTTTTACGAAATCAAGAATGGTTTCAAGTTAAATAGACTCGAAATCTCAGAAAAACCCACAAAACCGAAATAGGGATATTGGCAGTTTTGTATTCAAACCTGAGTTTTAGAAGGCGAATCATTGTCAGGATATTAGGTATTCTCAAAAACCATATGAATAGACTTTTAGACAACTTGTAGCACATTGAATGCCTATTTTTAGTTTTAATTTTTGTTTATTAATTGGTGAGTTAAATCAGTTTAAAAATCCTAAAAAATCAGTTTTTTAAAACCTTAAAAACTTCGATACGAGGTCCGTTCCGACAAACCGGACGACCCCATCACAAATCGAAGGTACCGAAAGGTGCGTATCGACTTTGTGTACGTGTGGGCTTTGATGGAATTCAAATTGGTCGCGTGTGCGTGACGAATTTGACCTGTATCCGTCGAAGAACGCCGTATCGGCCATTTTCCAAATTTCCTAATTACTTTGTGCACACTCATCAAATAGTGACAAAACTTGCGCCATTGGACTCAAAATATTTTTTTGGTCCTGTGAGCCAAGTTTGGTTCAATTCTGAGACCGTTGACCGGATCGCTATTTTGCGGGCCCTACGATCCGATTCAACGGGCGATTTTGTGCACGGCTCATCAGAATCCAAAATTAGACATACTGTTGGGTTCGTCTTCTCAAATCGGATCCGTAGACATAGTTTGATGACTTTAGAGACTGTCGGTTCTGGTACATGTTTCGGTACAAAGCGGGTCTAACGGCGGACATCGTTTTGACCCGAAATTATAATTTTGTCCCTGCTCCAGAATTTGACTTTCGGACAGGCATTTCCTAGGTATATCTTTTACACCGGGAATGTTTTTGATGTTTGTTTCAGCATCTGGGAACGTTTGTAGAGGTTCCACTCTTGTACTCCTTCTCACTTGCCGATTTCGTCTACTAGACGTCGTCAAAACACCTTCCAACCACCAGGCAAGTATACCTTTCTATATTTACTGTCATATTATTTATTTTCAGCATTTATTTACTTTGTTTCATATTTTTGTTTTATTTGTTATAAACTGTGCGTCCAAGTCACACTTGGGTGCAAGCGACTCTATTAGTCATTTTTTTCGTTGCTTTATTTTATTTGATGTATGTTGACTTAGTTTTAGCAGAATACCTTCTTATTGTGGGATACCCTTATATCTCTATTGGCCATGACACTTACACTACACAGTTTGAGACATGCTGCTAGGGGCACGGCTTGCATATTGACTGGCCATCTCTATGTAAGAAGGCGTGTGACGGATAGATGATCGTAACTGCTATGAATAGGGTATAGAGATTCAAGCAGTTACAAAGCTGGGCGAGTTATGGATATGACTTGGTCAATGTGGAGAACATTGGGGGAGGACAGTCGCTAGTGCGTATGGGAAGCCAAACAGGTAAACCATAGTTTTCGAAAGGAACTATGGCGATATATATTTACAGATACACTCTGACGTTTTGGACGTTACGGCCGGATACGTATGACTGGATGCCATTTGCGTACTTATAGCCTAAAATCCCACCTATGCGCATGAAAGTTGTCCTCTAAATTGCATAATAGATGGTTAGAATTTTCTTTGCATATTGGTGTCTAGGAGGGTCTTTGCATATTATTATTATTCTGACAGTTCATATTAGCATGTTCTTCCTGTATCTTGTTACCTCCCTCTGAGGACCTGGTGATCTCTCCAGGTATAGACGACGAGCAGTATCTTGACATGTACGGTTCTGGACTAGAGTCTCCATTTGCAGTCGAGGAGGTCTCGCCTTCGGAGCCTATTTGATTCTATTCTTAGTTGATGGACTTATGTAGTTGATACTCTTTTTCGTATTCATTTCAGTTGATTTCTTTCAGTAGCTTGGTAGTAGATTTGTTTTCGCCCGACAAATATTTCTCTTTATTTTGAGTTGAGATATTTGGTTTGTTATTTCTCTTATTTATCATTGTGGATGAGATATAGATACTGCCTATGACCATGTTATATTGTTATGAGCTGGAGCTTTTTTATTACAGCTCATGTATATACACGTAGATTCCATAATTTGGAGTAGTCTGCGTATGCATACAACTGGTATGTACATATTTCCTAGTCCTACGTATATTGGGACTGGGGCATTACATGTTTTTGTGGTGGCCCATGCAGGTCGAGATAAATTGTTTGGTTACTTTACCGTACCAAGCAAGCCTGCATATAGAAATAGAGTTTAGGAATCTCATCCACATGCTTAATCACCTTTCTTGATTTTAAAATTTTCGGATTCTCATTTGACTGCTTGTCTTGCAACTAGCTTGATCTTATCCTAACATAATCTTCGTTTTTGTGCCAATAGGATGAATCTTCGTAGTGGTTGCTCTACTCCTCTCACCATTACTGATGGGAACACCACTGCTCAAGAAGGACCAGTGGGTCAGCCACCCATGACCCCTACCACTCCAACACCATCCGGACTGCAGCATGTGATGACACCACCCACTACTCAACAACAAGTCCCGGTATCCCAAGTGGGACAGACAGGACCCGAAAACCCTGTATCTCAAGGAGAGTACCTGCCACCCCCGCCACCTTATCCACCTCAGTTTCCACCACAGATTTTACCCCCATATCTACCTCAATATCCATCTCCACATCCACCATCATATCCACCCCAGCAGCCTCCACAGTATCCACTATCATATCCACCCCAGCAGCCTCCATAATATCCACCACAGCAGCCTCCACAGTATCTACTACCATATCTACCCCAATATCCTCCACAGTTCTACCTCAGTATCCTCCCTCATACCCACCACAGTATCCCCTTCCATATCCCTCATATCTTCCGCAGTACGGGCCACAGTTTGTGCCCCAGATGCCATACATGCTTCCGCAGCAGCCCATGACTCAGGCTGGTGGGACTACTACAGACCAGATCCTCCAGGGCTTAGTACAGGCCAAGATGCAGCAGAGCGAGGCTATTAGGAGGAGTTTGGAGACAACACTGACCGATCACGCTAAGCCTCTGTGGGTACTATTGAAGGGTTCCGCAACATAAATCCACCACTCTTTAAAGGTACTGAAGACGTCATCTGAATTACCAATTGGTTGGTTAAGACGAAAAATCTCTTGAAGGCTTCAGAGTTATCTGCAAACCTATGGATGACGGCAGTAAAGTTACAGTTGGAAGGAAATGCTTATGATTAGTGGGTCGCAGAGGAGAGACGGCTAGGAGTTGATCAGACATGGAAGAAATTCAAAGAATTGGTTAATAAGAAGTTTTTCTTCGACACTGCCAAGGACGCACTTTATGACCAGTTCCTACACTTGGAACAAGGAAGCATGACAGTTGATGAATACGATGCCGAGTTCAGTCGGTTGAGTCATTTTACTTTCGAATTAGTTTCGACAGAGTTGGAGAAGGCCAAGAGATTCTATAGAGGGTTGAGCATAGAGCTTCAATGACACACTAGTTCCGAGTCCCGAGACTCACAGGCAGCAGTATTGGCCGAAGCAAGGACTCAAGAGGCCATAAATAAGAAGGCACAACAACGACGATCTGTTTCGACCGTTACATCAACGAAGACTACACCAGCATGGCCCATAAGACATCCCGCGACACATCAGCAGCCTAGAGCTTCCCCACAACATGAGGGAATTATCCACCTGTCATTATTGCGGTAAGAAGGGACATTTTCAGAGCGATTGTCGTCGCAAGTTGGGATTGTGTATGGTTTACGGGTTAAATCAACACCAAGCTCGAGATTGTCCTTCTAGACAGCAGCAGATGCAGGGAGTAGCATTACCAGTACTAGGAGGAGAAGCACCATGTCCGCCAGCAGCCATTGGATATCCTAGGGGCAACCAAAACTCGGGACAAGTCTTCAGTATGATCACCGCGATGCCACCAACCCAAGGAGCCATAGATACAGGTATGACGTCTTAGTTAAAATTTACCATTGCATGACCATGATCATAGAATGACTTAAAATTTTATGGCATAAACCTTGATAGATATAGAAACACGAGGGTATCCTATATAGTTAGAAACCACACAAGTAACCCTTGTATGTACCATAGATCATTCCACTTCTTCGGTTTGTATGTCATCGTAGTGCCCTGCTAAAATGCGGAAGTGTGAGGACGACATACACGACTATTTCTCTCATCTGTACGAAAATCATGACACGAACTTCGCGCTCGATTCTCCTTCCGTCTTGCATTTTGTTCCATATATCGTACGTTATCTCTAATTTCGAGGACGAAATTCTTATAAGTTGGGTAGGATGTAAAGCCCCTGAATTTTTATAAATTTATTTTTATTTTTTAAAAATATATTAGCCATGATTTTTTTATTTTATATTTTTTTATAATATCTTTATGAATATAGTCTTAGTCATGGATTAGTTTTGTGTGTAGGATGACTCGAGAATATGGCACGGCTAGTGTAGTCATGTGCCATGACTAGCCTATTTGCTATATACCTTGCTAAATTAATTTATTTTGATTTTTAATTGTTTTTTAAATTATTATATCGTACATTGGTTATCTATTCCATGTTTTACTATTTATTTATTTATTTATTTATTTATTTAGTTATTTATTGGTTTTTAAAAAGGATTTGAATTAACTACTATTTGTAATAATAATAGTTAGGTACTCACCCAAATACCCATATTATGTTTTGATTGTTTTATGATTATAATTATTTACATTATCATCAATATTATTAATATTAGTACTAATTTTATTATTAGTGTTATTAATAGAAATAAATATATATATATATATATATATATATATTTATATATATATATATATATATATATATATATATATATATATATAAAGCTAAATAAGATTTTAGAAGAGAGAAAAAATATTTGTGAACAGTGCCTACGACACTGTTCATCCTCCTCCCACCCGAGCCGAGCCCAGCAAGAAAGGAAGTTTTGAATTTTTTTTTTCAAAACCCAATTAATCCTTAACCAAATCTTCAGCAAAATCTTTCAAACAAAATTCTACTCAATCCTAATAAGATTCTCCACAAATTCATATCCAAATCCTGATCAAAATCCTGATTAGATTCGACCAAAAATTAGATTTAATTTTCGGTTATAAATATCAAAAAAAAAAATTCTATTCCTTCTCCATACCATCGCACGCCCCTTGTTCCACGACCCTCCACTTCGGAGATCCCCTGCGCATCGTTCCTCGCCTCTGCCCCGACCTTATGCACGTGCGCGCCGCTACAGGAGCAGCCGCCGGCCACCGCCGCAGCACTAGAGACCCCTGGAAACAGAACCCACCGTTCTGTTGAAGACAGCAAGGTACCCCTATTCCATGCTATTTTTCTATCAATCTACTAGATCGTCCTCCGATCTATAAAGTCCTATAGAAAGCCTACCTAACCATCTCGAGCCTTAGTAAATTAGTTTTCACGAAATCAAGAAGGGTTTCGAGTTAAATAGACTCGAAATCTCAGAAAAAACCCACAAAACCAACATAGGGATATTGGCAGTTTTGTATTCAAACGTGAGTTTTAGAAGGCGAATCATTGTCAGGATATTAGGTATTCTCAAAAACCATATGAATAAACTTTTAGACAACCTGTAGCAGATCGAATGCCTATTTTTAGTTTTAATTTTTGTTTATTAATTGGTGAGTTAAATCAGTTTAAAAATCCTAAAAAATTAGTTTTTCAAAACCTTAAAAACTTCGATACGAGGTCCGTCCCGACAAACCGGACGACCCCATCACAAATCGAAGGTACTGAAAGGTGCGTATCGACTTTGTGTACGTGTGGGCGTTGACGGAATCCAAATTGGTCGCGTGTGCGCGACGAATTTGACCCGTATCCGTCGAAGAACGCCGTATCGGTCATTTTCCAAATTTCTCAATTATTTTGTGCACACTCGTCAAATCGCGACGAAACTTGCGCCATTGGACTCGAAATATTTTTTGGTCCTGTGAGCCAAATTCGGTTCGATTCTGATACCGTTGACCGGATCGTCGTTTTCCCACGATCCTATTCAATGGGCAATTTTGTGCACGGCTCATCGGAATCCAAAATTAGACATATCGTTGGGTTCGTCTCCTCAAACCGGATCCGTAGACATATAGTTTGACGACTTTAGAGATCGTAGATTCTGGTACGCATTTTGGTGCAAAGCATATCCAACGGCGGACATCGTTTTAACCCGAAATTACGATTTGTCCCTGTTCAAGAATTTGACTTTCGTTCAGGCGTATTCTAGGTATATCTTTTACACCGAGAACATTTTTGATGTTTATTTCAGCATCCGGAAACGTTTGCGAAGGTTCCACTCTTGTAGCTCCTTCTCACTTGCCGATTTCATCTACTGGGCTTCGTCAAAACACCTTCCAACCACCAGACAAGTATACCTTGCTATATTTACTATCATATTATTTATTTTCAGTATTTATTTACTTTTTTCATATTTTTGTTTTATTTGTTGTAAACTGTGCGTCCAAGTCACACTTGGGTGCAAGCGACTCTATTAGTCATTTTTTCGTTGCTTTATTTTATTTGATGCATGTTGACTTAGTTTTAGTGGACTACCTTCTTATTATAGGATATCCTTATATCTCCATTGGCCATGACACTTACTCTACACAGTTTGATACATGTTGCTAGGGGCACGGCTTGCATATTGACTGGCCATCTCTATGTAAGAAGTCGTGTGATGGATAAATGATCGTAACTGCTATGACTAGGGTATACAGACTCAAGCAGTTACAAACTGGGTGAGTTATGGACATAACTTTGTCAGTGTGGGGAACATTGGGAAAGGACAGTCGCTAGTGCGTATGGAAAGCCAAACAGGTAAACCATGGTTTTCGAAAGAAACTATGGTGATATATATTTGTAGATACCCTCTGACGTTTTGGACGTTACGGCCAGATACATATGACTGGATGCCAGTTGCGTACTTATAGCCTAAAATCCCACCCATGCACATGAAAGTTGTCCTCTAAATTGTACAATAGATGGTTAGAATTTTCTTTGCATATTGGTGTCTAGGAGGTTCTTTGCATATTATTATTATTCTGACAATTCATATTAGCATATTCTTCATGTATCTTGTTATGTCCCTCTGAGGACCTGGTGATCTCTCCAGGTATAGACGACGAGCAGTATCCTGAGGAGTACAGTTCTGGATTAGAGTCTCCATTTGTAACCGAGGAGGTCTCGCCTTCGGAGCCTATTTGATTCTATTCTTAGTTGATAGACTTATGTAGTTGATACTTTTTTTCATATTCATTTCAGTTGATTTCTTTCAGTAGCTCGGTAGTGGATTTGTTTTCGCCCGACAAATATTTCTCTTTATTTTGAGTTGAGACATTTGGTTTGTTTTTTCTCTTATTTATCATTGTGGATGAGATATATATACTACCTGTGACTATGTTATATTGTTATGAGCTGGAGATCTTTTATTACAGCCCATGTGTGTACACGTAGATTCCATATATTGGAGTAGTCTGCATTTGCATACAGCTGGCATATATGTATTTTCTAGTCCTATGTATATTGGGACTGGGTGTTACAGAGTTTTCCTTTTCCAGAGGCAAAGTTGAACCTTCTGCCCCAGTTTTGCGAATGGCAGTAGCAGAGGTAGTTCGGTTTCCCAGAGTAGTAGAAGAGTTTTTTGATGTATTTTCCGAAGAGCTTCCAGGTATGCCACGGGAGAGAGAGATAGAGTTCACTATCGACTTGATTCCAGGGATGACACCAGTATCAGAGAGAGTCTATAGGATAGCACCCTCAGAGTTGGAGATTTTGTACAAGATGATTGAAGAACTCAGAACCAAGGGATTCATTCGTGCTAGCGGATCGCCTTGGGGAGCCCCGATGCTTCTTGTGAAAACAAAGGATGGTACGTCAAGATTATGTGTTGATTATCGTTGTCACCACCATATTTTTAGCTTGAGGGCATTTTGGTTATTTTAAAAAATTTGAATTTAATTTGATTTGTTTGAGTGATGGTTGTTATTTTTTACCTTGCTAGTTGAGACTTTGGAGACTAGCGTAGATGTTGACTTTGACTATGGTGACTTGGTTAGCATGGTGGGACCCTAGTCTAACTTAAGTCGACCCAAGTTGACTTGTTGGACTTAGTTGTATGAAGAGATTAGGTGTTATAGGTGCTTGAACTAATAGATAAGAGATTGATCCATTTAGCCTTGCACTTGGCCCAAAGCCCATTAGTCATCAACCCTAACCCTAATTCTTCCTATTTGTGGCCGGCCTAGGGATCCTCCCTCTATTTAATGCCTCTTCATTGTTCTTGCCTCTTTTTACATCATTTCTATATTTGGCAAGAAAGATGTATTGACCATTCTTTAACACTTCACAACTTCTTCATTTTAATTCCTTTTTGACTCTAGTCTCTTGCATTAGGACCTAATCATTGCCTATTTACTGTTCATGATGAGAAATCATAGCTTTTGAACAATTTGGGGCTTTGTGTTGCAAGAAGGATTCTTATTTTTGAAGTTTTTCATTGAGTTTGACACTCAATAGGTAAACCCCTCAAACCACTTCATTTTCTTGATTTCTCTGCATGGTTGCATAGATCTAGGAGTCCCCTAGCAGTAGGTGAAATTTGGTAGGATTTGGTTTCGTTTTTTTTGTCTGTATCGGACACGTATTAGTGTGTGTTCATGAGTGTTTGATGAAATGCCCAAGAGGATATTTTATTACTTTTTTTCAAAACTAATTAAACAAATTTATAGATCTATATATGTGTTTTGGTTTTTGTGTAGACTGAGGTGGATTTTGTGCCGTGTCCGTGTCCAAAATGGATACGAACACGCTGCACGACACTCCGGTCGAGTGCCCTGCTGCTCGGGGTGGATTTCTTTGTGTCCGCACCACTTGGACACGTGCCATTAGACACACAGCAAGGGGGTATGACTGACATATCATTCCCCAAGTGTCGTGTCAAATGGTGGCATGTCGGACACGTATTTCATCGTGCACTGGTTCGACACAGTGATTGTACGCGTGTGAAAACACGACTGATACGCGTGTCGTATCGCGTGTACACGTGGCCGTTGTGTCTCGTGTTGTGTCGCATGTGTAGGCCTACACGTGGTTTACACGTGGACATGAGTATGAGACGTGTCGTGCCTCGTGTCGTGTCCACGAGAGCTTGGACTCGTAGCACGACACAGTGTGTCTGTGTGTGTATTTCGTGTGTTTTGATGGATTCAACACGTCGTGTCCTATTGTGTGGATACGACACATACTGTATGATACCTATACATTTACACGACACACATTTGACTGTCAATTTGATGTTTTGCTGAGATTATGAATCGAATTTAGCTTTTTCGATGCTCTCTGATACTGGGTGTTTTCTGAGCATGTTCATGAGTTTTTTCAGAAATAAAATTATAATTTAATTAAATTATTATGATAATTAGATGTTGTTTAATATGTATGCAATGTCTGAATTATGTAAGATTAACTAGGAATCAACATTGATGCATGTGGGTTGGTGATTTGAGTTTTCGAGCTTGGCTGATATTACATGTCTGATACATTGATTCTTTGTTAATAAATGTGTTCTCTGTGTTAGCTTCATTTCACATATTTGATTTTAAAACCTGAGTTTAAGTTTAATTTTCAAATGTAAATTGAATATAGGTTGAACCTGAGACTTAGCTGGCTTGATACATTATTTACATTAGGTAATTCTGAGAATAACCCTATCAATTATTAACTGAGATTTAGGTTTTGCTCTTCATATTTTGTAAAACCTGAGTTTGATATAGGTTATAATGATGTTGTTGTATATAGGTTGATGTTGGTTTGTTGATTCTGAGATCTGAGTATATATATATATATATATATATATATATATATATATATATATATATATATATATATATATATATATATATATATATATATATATATATATAAAAAATATATATATATATATATTTTGATACTTTCATGAAATTTGGGTTTAAGTTTTGATTAATGTGATATGATATATTGATGATATTATGATTGTTCTCTGTTAACCCCTTAAACTGAGCCCTATGATATGTGTCCTTCTATACACTATGAACCTGTGTGTAGGTTTCAATTGACATGCTTGTCTTAACCTATGCTATGTATCATCCCTTTATATGAAGCCCTTAAATGTCTAAACACCCATTAACTGCCTTGCATGAAACCCCTTGACACATAACCCATGTCAACACTATGGCATGTGACACACATTCACACCCCTTTGTATATGTATGCAAGTTGGTACTTTACCTTGAATGTAGGCATATAGCCTATATATGTATGCCTATATACATATTGTATGTATATCTATATGTATATGTATTTTTGTGGGTTGATAGTTGGTTTTGACCTTGTGATTGTGTTTGAGTGCTAGTCTAGGCTTGGTTAGGCTTAGTGAGACTTGTTGGGCTAGGACTTGACCTAGTTGACCTAGTTTGACTAGTGTAGTTGACTAGAGTTGACCAAGGGTTGACTTTAGTCTAGATTGACCTCAACATCATGTAGAATGCATTATAATATTCTATATTACAATTCTGGACATGTTGTGACCTGTGTTGCTCTGTTTAGGACTCATCTACTCTGTCTGGACATATATATTCATCGGATACGCATGATACCAGGCGAGTACATTCTCTGACCATTTCATACTTGCTAGAACTTATATTCCTGCTTTAGATTACTTTACTTAATGCTGTCACGACATTATCACGGATTGGTACTATATGGATCTCTTCATGCGATGTTATCCCCCTCGGGAGCATCGGGTACGTCATGTCATGTGCGTTTCACTTTCATCATGTACTCCTGTACTTTTATCATGCATATATACTCATGTGAATCATGTACTCTTATGTTCACTGAGCCCTCATGTATAAACTTCACGTACACTCATTTATGAGCCCCCATGTGAAGTAATGTATAATAACATAACTTGATTGGATCTTTGTGTATTGATTAGGGACAGGGGAGTATAAATAGTCATGTGGACAATTCCAAAGTAGTGTAGTCATGTACAAACTTTCATATTTATTATCAAGCTGTTCACATGTCTATCTTGTACTCTAAATCACTAGTTCATTGTTAGTTCTCTACCTATAGTAGATATTTATATTACAGTCATCTCTTTTTATATCTTGTAATTCCTACAGTCATTTATGTATCTTACTCTTCTGCATGTTTATATTTTCTAACACATTATGAACTGCGTGAGATGTACTGTGCTCGCTCCTATCCTGACTGGACCTGTTAAAAATATTACAGAAGACGAGGATGAGGCGTGTTGTACTACCTACTACAGGGCAGCATTAGAGGACACCTATGACTTGGACCTCCAGCAGGATCCATTACCTGCTGACGACACCCCATAGTTTAGCTATCTTATTTCAGTCGTATCTCATCTCGATATTTGTATTTGAGATTTTGTGATTATGTAGATTTGTAGAGTTGTTAGAGTTTATCTTATACCCTTTGGATTCTCTCTCTTATTGTATTTCATCTGTAGATTATGTTGATATTCCTATCTATCTTATCATACATCTTTCTTAGCTGTGATTGAGATTTGTACTTTATATTGTTCCTCCATTCGGAGAGTATAACTGTGCAATGTACCTTAAACTGTTAGAAGCATGTGACCTAGGACAGCGTTCTACCGCCGATACTGCAGTAGGCTGGACGTACCCACTTCTTGTGCCCTTATACTAGGGTGGGGTCGTGACAATCGTACCTTAAACTCTATAAAATCAGAACAGATATCCTCTACCAAGGATAGATGATTTATTCGACCAACTCAGTGGAGCGGCAGTATTCTCGAAGATTGACTTACGGTCGAGGTACCATCAGATCAGAGTTAGAGAGCAAGATATCCCAAAGACAGCATTTAGATCAAGATATGGACATTGGGAGTTCCTTGTTATGCCATTTGGAGCGACCAATGTGCCAGCTGTATTCATAGACCTCATGAATCGCCTTAGGTCATAATAGTAAGACGTCCCATACATTTCATATATAGATGATCATGAAGCTAGTCATACAAAATGCGACGACTAGCAAGAGTTAAAGTCATACATGATCAACCCTAGGATTTGTCAATCATGTTACAGCCCTTAGGCAGACAAGAAATATAAATTCAACACGAGCTACCACTTGCTCGGCGGCTAAACGCCTCAAAATAATAATTTACAATAGAGTGGGAGAGCAAAATAAAACTCACTCGTTGCCAGGATTGCGTTAGTATTCACCATCTGGCAGGAAGGCTGAGAGATCCTCGGGAGCTACTTCGAAATTTGGCCATACAAAACCAACTGGGTTAGATCCCAGAAAGAGCAAGTGCCATAAGGGAGGCTTCACTTAAGAACTAAAACCAGCATGTCAGACATAAACAAGAATAATAACAAGAAGACATGAAATGTAAATGAGGCAACAAATGACGAGAGGACGAGGAACTATTCCGGAAGCCAGGTTACAATCTTTAAAGCAAACAAGGACCGGGGTTGTAACCCTTCGCCTGAAGAGAAGTCGGTCCTAGCCATTTAATGCTAAGAGTAAAGCGTAAATAAGCATGTCCTGAGATAGCCATGTACTGGATCTAGACAAGACTAGACAGGATTGGACTCCATCCAACATTCACGGCCAAGCAAAGAGTACAGCTTTATACTTTAACAAACTAGGATTATCACAAGCCTATTACTAACAAGATGCATTGAGATGTTCCAACAACCACAAGCCCTGCAGACTTAATCCAGGTTATCCAGTTGCAAGTTGAGCGAGTTGGATTAGGTGACTTGGGGGTGCAACACATGACAGTGTGCTGGAAATGTTCCCTACTCGACGGCAGGCTACAAGTCCAATTAAAGCGCCGAGATAACGGGACCGCCTGTAGCTGGAAAATCTTTTCATGAACTACTTGATCAATCTAGTCATTATCCTAGTCAGATTCAGTATGAATTCTTGACTGTGGTAACAAAGAATTCATGTCATAGACATGATGCAAGACGAGACATGTAGCTTATACAAGCACAAATACCCACGGTGTCAAGATAAGAGTTACTTAGCAAGTCAAGATAGCCGTCACAATAGCATATCAAGATTATCATGTTAGGTTTACTTGTCATGAGTGCGCTACGATGGGCCACTATCATGTATTATTATGTCAAGGTTACTTGTTAAGAGTGCGCCACAATGGGCCACTATCATGTCATGTTACTTGTTAAGAGTGTGCCTTAACAGGCCACTATCGTGTTCTATCCTTACATTATCATGAATGAGAGAAACATGCATAAAATAGCTAGTAACATATTCTTGAAGCCAAGGAAAAGATCTACAACTTTTATGTTGGGAGTTGGAAGAAACTCTGGCCACAAATCAGCCAAATATGGCATAAAACAGCCAAAATAGGCACTATACTGTCTGGCACTATGCAGCCAAGTACTATGCATCTATGCAGACTGGCACTATGCAACCAGGCACTATACAACTATACGGACTGACACTATGCGACCAGGCACTATGCATCTATGTGGACTGCTACTATGCGGCCAGGCACTATGCATCTATGAGGACTGACACTATACAGCCAGGTACTATACATCTATACGGCCAGGCACTATGCATCTATATGGCCAGGCACTATGCATCTATACGGACTGGCACTATGCGATCAGGCACTATACATCTATACGGACTGGTACTATACGACCAGGTACTATGCATCTATGCGGCCAGGTACTATGCGGCCAGGCACTATGCATCTCTGCGGACTGGCACTATACGGCCAGACACTATGAATCAATGCGAACTGGCATTATGCGGCCAAGCACTATGCATCTATGCGAACAGACACTATACGACCCGGTACTATGCATCTATGCGGACTGGCACTATGCGGCCAGGCACTATGCATCTATACGGACTGACACTATTCATCGTTCCTGCCAGAACCAGGTCAGATGAACATAGAAGATGTCCAAATCTTATTTTGGCCATAACTTTCTCAAAACAAGTCAAAATCTAACTTTTCAAAGGTCGATTTTGGGTAAAATCGAATTCTCTACAACATAGAACAACCAAAACTTGAAAATAATAAAGTTTGGTAGATCAAAACCTAAGAAAAACGAAAAGGCTACAAACTTAAATTTATAAAAATCTATCCGTCCAAATCGAAAACTCCAAGTTCTAAAGATGCTTAGAATCATGTAGAGAAGAAGATAGAACAATAAATTAGAAGATCCATCATGAAGCAAGTTGCACTTGCCTAAGCTCTCTTGGTCGGTAGGAGAGTAATGGAGGAGGAAGAAGAAGTAATGAATGAAGAGAGAGAAATAGGGGGTGGTTGGGCTTTAAAGGGGGAGGGTTTTCTCATAATGAACCAAGCCCAATCAAACCAAGCTAAACCAAAATAAACCAAGCCAAGTCATGACCAACCAAGACTAGGCTAGCAAGTCAAGTCCAACTACGGGTCACCTGACAAACGTCAGAGATCTCGTATACGCATACGAAAATATGTATACAGGAAACGGGAGTGACAGGGCCGGATCCCAGCTAGCGGTAAGCTGAAGACTAATGCATTACATCGCTTTAGGCTATTTATGCCTGTATGACAGAAGGGCCCTTTCGTCTTGTTTTCAAAATTTTAATTAATAAATCTAGGAATATCAAATTTTAAGTAATTTTATTAATCATAACACATTATGACTCGAAAATTCAAGTATGCCTAACTAACGACGCAGATAATTAAAACGGTCTTCAGCTAGCAGTTTTGTGAAAATGTTTATTATTGATGATCTATGTCAATAAACTCTAAGCATATGTCCCCATTTTGTTGGTGATCACGCAAGAAATGATGACAAATTTCTATGTACTTTGTGCGTGAGTGACATGCTGGGTTCTTAGTCATGTTAATCGTGCTAGTGTTGTCACAATAAATAAGAATCTTTGTATAGTGCAAGTTGTAGTCTTTTATGGTTTGTTTCATCCATAAAATCTGAGCACAACAACGTCCTACGACAATATACTCTGTCTCAGTAGTTGATAGCGCTACAGAGTTTTGCTTCTTGCTAAACTAGGAGACTAAAGCTTTTCCTAGGAAATGATATATACCACTAGTACTTTTATGGTCTACTTTGCATCCACCAAAATCAGCATCTGAGTAACCGATAGCATCCAGCAAAATTAGCATCTAAGTAACCGATTAGGTTAAAAGATGTAGTTTTGGAATTCCATAAGCCAACTATAGAAGTTCCTTTAAGGTATCAAAAGGTATGTTTAACGACGCATATGTGTGATTCCTTAGGATTAGTTTGATATCGTGCACAAATACAAACACTAAACATAATATCAGGACGACTAGCAGTTAAGTAAACTGCCTCGATACTTATACTAGTCGACTGGTTTGTCGATAGGTTTTACATTATCGATAGTTTCATCAATGTTAAGCCATGTTGATGTAGCCATTGGTGTGTCGATAGGTTTTACATTGTCGAAGTCATACTTCTTCAGTAAATCCTTCTTGTACATAGCTTGATTGATGAATGTTTCCTGCGAGTGCTGTTTGATCTGAAGTCCTAGAAAGTAGTTGAGCTCTCCCATCATACTCATCTAAAACTCACTTTGGATACACTTAGCAAAATCTTGACATAGTTTTTCGTTAGTAGACCCAAAAATAATGTCATCTACATAAATTTGCACAATTCAAATACTAACATTTGAAGATTTGATAAATAAAGTTGTATAAACTCTTCTTTTCGAGAAACTATTTTCAAGTAGGAAAGTACTTAGGCGTTAATACCAAGCACACGGTGCTTGTTTGAGTCATATAGAACTTTTCTAAGCTTGAAAACATGATCATGTTTTTGAAAATCCTCAAAACCAGGAGGCTATTTCACAAAAACTTCTTCCTTCAAACATCCGTTCCAAAATGTACTTTTCACGTCCATTTGAAAAAGTTTAAAATTATAAAAACATACAAAAGTACAAAACATGCAAATGGCTTCTAGTCTAGAAATAGGAGCATATGTCTTATCGCAATCAATCCCTTCTTCTTAATTATAATCTTGTGTCGCTAGACGTGCTTTGTTGCCTAGAACTTGTCCATCCTCACTAAGTTTATTTCAGAACACCCATTTGGTACCAATTATCGATTGACCAATAGGTTTAGGAACATGTTCCCAAACTTGGTTTCTCTCAAATTGATTTAGTTCCTCTTGCATGGCATCAATCCAAAAATCATCATTAAAAGCATCTGATACTGTCTTAGGTTCTATTTGAGAAATAAATGCTGCAGTTACTGCTATATCTCTAGTAAAAGAACGTGTACTTACGACTTTAGATACCTCGCCTATTACGAGTGTTTCTGGATGGTCTGGCATAAACTTCATCTTTTTATGTAGACTTTCCAGATAGCCCTCGTTGGTTGCAATATCTTTAGGTGTCTTGAATTTGTTCTGTACATCTTCATTATTAGTGTCGCTAGATCTGTGACTATTGAGCTCATCTAGTAACGTTAATCGATTCTTTAACAATCATAAACCTTTTATTAAAAATCCTATATCCCTTACTCTTGGCAACAACAATAGACATCTCTATTGTGCATCGTGTTCGTGTCCACCTATTTTCTTCCACCATTTTTATTTTACATTTACTTCTTTCTTTCTCGTGTCCGACACACCGGACACTCGACTCGATCCCTGTGTCTGTGTTGACACGCCGACACGAACAATATAATCACCAAAAATACCATCCAAAACCCTAACTTGTCCTACCCCGGCCATCCTCGCTCCTCCTCGCTGGTGAGCACCCCACCAGATCTCCGCCTTGGATAGCAATCTCGATCCCGACTTGCCTCTACTGACTCAAACACCACCGTCTTTTCCATTGACGACCAGAGACAATGCTCTTGACCTCGCCAAAACCACCATCTCGCTATGTCGACTCCTCTGCCTGCATGCCCCATCACCAAGACTGCCACTATCAGCCGTGTTCCTTCACCGGTTTGTCACCATAACCGCGGCCAATGCCGCCACCAACAGGACCACCTACAGATGCCACCACCCACAAGCGTCATCGCTACTGCCTAGACTGAACCCTCATACCTTCTCCTTCTAGCCCTATCATGTCGCTGTCGTCATCCCACTGTCGTAACCACCTGCTCCCCAACCGACAGCTATGGTGCCACACGACCACTTACTTGTTCCGGTCAGATCCCCGCTGCTGATCGAGCCCGGGCGACCATAGCCTTCCTCCATCATCATCAACGCTACCACCACTTCCAATTTTCTTCCTGCAGCCCTACCGACGATCCACCACCACGAAACCAGCATCACACATCGTGCCCGTGGACCATCAAAGCCACCGTACCTCCAACATGGCTAGGTTAAGTAGGATCGTTGAGCACCTCTAGAGGGAGGAATAGAGTGTGTGCGTGTGCAACGAAAATAATCACCTCTTAAAAATAAGTAGTTATCGACTATGACAAATATAAGAGACAGTAAATAAATGCAGTAAAGTAACAGATCAGAGAATCAAACTTAGTGACACAGCAATGTATACTGGTCTCCCTCTGAGAGGACTACTCCAATCTTGAGTACTCTTGTTTGATGTTAATCCACTATTTACAAGCTAAATGAGAGCATGTAGTCCCTTACAATACCGTGCTTGGTGACGAGTGCACGATCAAATCCACAAACTTGATTTCAAAAACTAAAATGTTTTCTGAATTACAATCTCTGATATAACTCTTCAGAACCAAAACGCTAAATTAAACAGAACTGTACTGGCTTTGGCTAAGAGTGGTATAGGCTTGATTTGAAAGCTTTTGCTCGAGAAAAAACACTTAAGAATAGATAGAGAAGAAAATGAATGAGTAATTTGAAATGCTGAGAATTTTTCTCTATTTATAGTGTTTTTGCTGATCGAACTCGGGCACAGTTCGGATGCATGAATCTCGCAAACAAACGTTATCGATAGATTTGGTGGAACTAAAAATTTGAATTCACCATGGCCGAACTCGGGCCGAGTTTGTCCAGAGTTCTGTGTGGGTCATAACACTTTAGTTTAGGGCCAAATTTGCATAAGCTTTAGGATTTTTGTAATTTTGGACTTTTAGGATTTAGATAGGTAGGCTTATTTGGATATGTGGACTGAGAATAACCTAAGCCAGTATCAATCCTGATCAACCTCACAATATATTTCCTAGACTCGTTAAAATTGAGTTTATACAGAAGAAAATATAAAAAGTTTTTATCTTGATTCCAGTACGAGATTGTTCTTGATGATGATACGATGTCTGTACTTGGAAGTAGTAAGATGTAGATGCAGTAGACATTCTTCTTCTTTAAAACCTGCAAACCTTTAGCAGTTTGTATATTTTGCTATCGACCAAAGTGAACGTTGATTATCAAAATCAGGTGTGATCATTAAACAATGGACCAACAAGTATTAGTAAAAAAAGGTGCCACTTGAGGTCGCTATACGTCGCTAGCTTTTACAAAATAGCGACGTTTAGCGATGTTGTATTTATGGGGTCGCCATTTTTTAACGTTTGCGTCGTTTAGCGACGTCTAAAGCCAACATCGCTAACAATTTAATAAACACCGGACCAACAGCTTTTCCCCTATCCAAAATCAATGAAATTTTTCCTAAAAAAATTTTCCTCCCTCCCCGCTGCTCCCCCTCGACCACTACTCCGTATCCCGTACCCCTCTCCACCGCTCCTCCCCTTCGGCCATCGCTGATCCCCTATGGCCACCGCTACTCCTCCACCATAATGTTGCTTCCCCCATTAGGCTTCCTCTCCACCAGGCTCCTCCTCCTCTCAGGCCACCCCTCGTCGATCAATGCCCTCCTTTCTGGCCACAACCCTCCTTGATCAAGTAAACCCTAACCCTAATCGGACACACACATACGGACGCAAATACAACTTTTCTAAGCTGGGTAGGTTGTAAGCCCTGTGATTTTTGGAATTTATTTTTAATTATTTTATATGGATATTTTAAATATTAAAGTCAATAATGACTATATTAGTAGTTTACCGTAGCTTTAATTTTAGAAGCACAACAAATATAGTTTTCTCAAATTCAATTCCATATTTGAATTCTAGACTCGTCTACCTTCAATTTGATATATCATGTCCCACTCAAATTTGTTCCCCAACATTCTTTTTGCTTCGTACAATTTTGGGTCAAGTTAGGCCATTTGATCATTTATTGTAATTCTAGGCCCAACTTCCAATTTGATTTCGAAACTTGACATAGATCGAAGCCGTATGGTCCAATATTTGGTTTTCACCCATTTTGAGTCTATAATGCACATGCCTAAAGTGTACCATCCAATCAAGTCCCATGTGCAACTTATTTGCAAATGGCATATGAGACTCATTAAATTGATTTTCGGATCCAATTTGACTAGTAATGCTACTCGGACCCTAACCTAGTCAACAATACTAGTTAGAGCCTAACTAGGATTAACAAAACCAAGTATACATGTATTTAAGGGAATTTAAAGATTAAATTGTAGCCATATGCAATATTCCCTATCTCTTTGACTTGGTTAAACCACTATCCAAATTAGAAAACCTATTACTAACAGTATACTTTGGAGAACCAAATTATATCCAAATTAGATCAAACCAAAGCCCACGTGTAACCCCTCGTCCCAAAATTTTGATAATATATTTTTATTTATTTATTTGAATTAAATGGTGATTTTTGGAATTTTTATAAATAATTACTTAGTTAATTATTACGGTAGATGACTTTAGCCATGGTGGAGTTTTGGAGTACAAGGTGACTAGAAATCATGGCACGGATAGTGCAATGGCATGCTTCGACTAATGTATTAGCCATGGTAGAGAAGGCCGAATCATAGTGATGTCCTAACTAGAAAAACCAGACCAAGTGCGACTTAACCAATATAGATATTTTAATTATTTATTAATTGATTTATTGACTTGTAGAAGAACCGGTTGTACCAAACTAGTTTGGACTGGACCCGAACCAAGCCCAAGCCCATGTACTCGGGTAGTGTGTCTAAGGACATCTATGTAGATGTAAGGTTGGTACCTATTTTATTTTATATTGTGGCCTAGTAGGCCATATTACAATTATGGTTATATTCAAAGTTTTGTTATAATATATATAAATATTTTTTTTTATATAATATATATAATATATAAATAATGTTTTATTGATAATACAGTAAGTAATTCCCTTAACAAATATGTTGGATTTTGGGATTTATCTAGATTATATATACATGTGTATATATATATATATATTATATATATATATATTTTATATATATTTTATATATATATATATTTATATTATATATATATATTATATATATATTTTATATATATATATATATATATATATATATATATATATATATATATATATATATATATATATATATATTTATATTATATATATATATATATATATATATATATATATATATATATTATATATATATATTATATATATATATATATATATATATATATATATATATATATATATATATAAGTAATTCATGATATACAAATTTAGGCTTTATACTAATAAATATATACATATATATAATGATCTAACTGCATTTTATATATAGAGTAGTATATAAATTGATATTTCAATATTGCAAGTATGGATTTTATTTGTAATATTTAAATTGCTTACATTATGATTCATAGTGTATACGTATATATATATATATATATATATATATATATATATATATATATATATATATATATAACAAGGATATAATAAAAGAAATTAAAAGAAGAAAAGGAAAACAAATAGGTAGGCAATCCCAGCCCGACCAAGACTAGCCCAACCAGTCGGGCCAAGCGGCCACATGCCCATATTCAAAACCAACCAGCAGAGACACCCCCTGCTTATTCCAGCCGAGCCTACCTATACGATGGATACATGCATCTATATATATCGAGTAAGCGATAGAGGGGAGTTGAAACCCTAACATCTCAACCATCTCGACCTCACCCCGACGACCAGACGCAACCCCAGCCACCGTACGCCACCGCAGCAGCTCCTGTGCACCGCCGGCGGCCGGCCAGGCCGCGCTCGTACGAGGGCAAGACATGGAAGAACAGCAGCCACACCGCCAGGTACCCACTTTCGAAGCCCCGTTTCTTCATGAATACTCCATGAAAGTCGATTCTGTAAAATGTTGTAGGAAGCCTACATAATCCACTCAGATCCCTAACAAATAGAATTTACAGATGGGTAATGAATCTCTCAAAAAATTGAGACGAATTCGACCAAAAACTACTGTTTCAGAATAGTAAGGATCATTCAAACATCCAACTTGGCAGACATTTTTTGAACTGAACATTAGAGAATTTTGGAAACAATTTAATGACAGTCCTAGACAATATATACGGCTACATAACCCAATTTATGGAATTTGATTTCATCGACTGTACGTCGAGAAATCGGATTCCCAATTGGGCAAAAAACTTGTTTTCAAATATTAAAAATATCGAAAAACTCTCAGATACGACGTACGTTTCGCCAATCCTGGCGACGTAGCCACGGATCTAAAGAATCAAAAGGTGCGTAATGGCTTCGTGGACGTGTGGATTTTGACAAAAT
This sequence comes from Iris pallida, assembly GCA_029216955.1. Classification (NCBI taxonomy): domain Eukaryota; kingdom Viridiplantae; phylum Streptophyta; class Magnoliopsida; order Asparagales; family Iridaceae; genus Iris; species Iris pallida. The sequence continues at coordinate 3,325,135 of JANAVB010017197.1, read as the reverse complement.
TCAAATTGGTTGCGTGTGCGCGACGAATTTGATGTGTATCCGTCAAAATTTACCGTATCGGCCTCTGTGCATGTTCGTTAGATCGAGACGAAACATGCGCCAATAGGACCGTATCATTTTTCTGGTCCTGTATGCCATGTTTGGTCCAATTCTGAGACAGTTGATCGGATCGCCGTTTTGTGGGCCCCACGGTCCGATTCAACGGACGATTTTGTGCACGACCTGCCGGAATCCAACTTTGGACATACGGTTGGGTTCGTATCATCAAAACAAATCCATAGACATATAGTTTGATGACTTTAGAGGCCATTGACTCTGGCATGCTTTTCGGTGCAAAGCGGGTCCAACGACGGACACCGTTTTGACCCAAAATTACCGTTTTGCCCCTGTGTCCAGAATTGGACTTAAGGATAGGCAATTCTAGCTATTTTGACTATTCTGAGAATATTGGTAATGTCTATTTCAGCATTTGGAGACTGTTTTATGAGTTTGACTGTTGTGGCACACCGAGTGGTTTGGATTATCGGTTTTACCAACAAAGGACCACAGACGAGTACAGTTTATTGTTTGTTTTCGATATTGAGCTTTACTATACCCCATTGTTGTCAATAGACATGATTTTCGTCTTTTATGTTTGTTATATTTTGTCGTGTTGGGGAGGTGAAGTACCAAGGATGTGTGATCTGACCTTATACAGAATATACCGTGATTTATTATTGCATTATATCGTGTAAACCGTGATTTATTATTGCTTTATACCGTATAGACAGTGTTTTATTATTGCTTTATACAGTATAGACCGTATATATTATACAGTGTCGATATCGTAGACTGTGTCGTATAATTGTTCCGAGACCGATCACATATCAAAGGTACATCAGTCAGTCGGTGAGTATTGTCTTTGTATTTATTTACTGTTTTCCTTTGTTTAGTTTTATTTGTCTTTCTGTGTTTATTTTTCAAATCATATATTTAAAGGCTAACCTCTGTTGTATAGTCATTTTTATATATTGAAACTGCATTCAGTAAATTGTACTCGTTCTATTCCTGACTGGAAACCAATATTTTTGGGTTAGCTGTGGCTTCACTTAGCATTGGGAGATACGGGTGTACTTGCAGACGAAAATCTAGAGATTAGCTAGATAGATGAGTTATATCATTTTAATATTTGTAAGAGTTTATATTTTCTGCAAATATAAAACTTGTGAATATTGTAAGTTAAATTAATTTTGTGAATGAGCATTATTTGTGATTTTGAGCATTGTGGCTATACAGCGTTCTACCGCCGACACTGCGATGTAGGCTGGCTTGGACACACATCATATCTCGAAAAGCGGGTGCGGGTCATAACAAGTTTTTGTGGTGGCCCATACAGGTCTGTTTTTGCAAATCATGCGAACTCGTAATAGTACTTAAGTTAGTCGTACAATTGCGAGCCTGCGACTAGAAAATGCTCATTCACGAGTTAGGGTTAATTTAATTTAAGAGAATGACTAGGACTAGGAGTCCGTTATACAAATTTACCGATGGGTAGTCTAGGCCATACAATTTAGATGAGGAGTTATTAATTTTGATAGTTTGTCAGATCCCCATAGGTGCACTATTACCTCTTGATATGACGATATGATCCAATGTGGATAGATTATTCACTTAGTTAGACAGGGCTTCATAGAGTTAATGATCTAACCTTGATAAATTGTTCAATTCTTTCTCGTTGCATCTTTAGATTCCTATTTGATGTTTCCGCCTCATAAGATTTGCGATTCTATTACCTCCCTAACGGTCATCTCACTTCGCTCGCCTTACTTCGCAGTTTCTTTCAAAACCTTGCCATTAAGACTGCCACTCCGCACCTTGCTATTCATTCTTGCTTTTTATGTCTCAGAATCCATTGACAACGGATTTTACTACCATTCCCATTTTTGGGCAACTTTCACGCTCTTCTTTGCCACTGCATGACTAGATCAGATCATACAGACAGACAAAAAGACAACAAAAGAAGATGAAAATAGTGGATATCATCCTCATATCTTAGTCCGAATTGCCTATTTAGTTCCTATTTTGCCCTAAGAATTATTATTTTTTATATAATTTCTGATTATGTTATCCATATACGAACCTCGAATTAGTTTCAATTCAAAGTTTTTTCTCAATGGTTTGAAAACACATGGAATAGATATTAGAATGGTTGTATTTCTTTTGTCTTCAGTTATTTCCTCCCTTTTCAATCTTTTATTTTAAGGGTTGTGACTGATAGGACAAATACTTACGCTTTATTTCATAGTCAACTTGTTTGAATCTCTAGAAGCTCATGAATTTTTGTAGATATAGTTAAAGGAATGTTAGTTAACTCATAATGGTAGGACAGCAGCGTACTGTCGCCATTCATTTGAATTATGGAGACTATGGATTCACTGCAGCCAGCAGCGAACTGGCGAGGCACGACCCCTAGAGTTGAAATTAGTTTAAGAAAATATAGGTTATAGGATATTGCTAAAACTATGGCTAGTGGTCCTCTTTTGATCGTAGTTACTCTTGAGTCAATATTGGATAGAGTTAAGAAATGGTCGATTTTGTATCATAATTGAGTTACGAAACCAAGGGTTTACCACAGCTAGAGTATACGGGCGATGCATAATCCTCGGTGAAATGACTTCAGACATGATTACAAGTTTAGGATATTATAGAGAATAGAAAAATCCCCTGTGTGTCCTATAAGATCCAAATCCAATACTAGTGAAAGTTCTGTAAGTTGGGTAGCATGTCTCCCAACCTAGCATTCTGTGGTCCTCGTGATCTATTGACGAGGTAATTGACTGACGCTAATAGGTTTACCTAGAATATAGAATTTAGAGGTCCATAACCTATTAGTCGACCAAGGCCTTATAGATAAGAAGATAGTAGAAAGATTGTATAAGCAAGATACCGGGTAAGGTTTTCATTCTCTCAAAACTCGAACTACTTGTTCCTCCTTTCAAAAATCTCGTATGCTTGTATTTTGACTATCATGACCAATGCTGCTATTACAGCCTAGTTTTGTAAGCTTACTCTTTTATCGAGCTTGATTCAAGACATATGTTTATTGGGGACGCCTGCTAACATATTGCCTAATCAAAATTGCTGTATTACAGTCTGATCAACCTTAGTGCACTCGGTTCGCTCTCCCTCTGATTAACCTACGTGGAATGAGAGGTAAATGTCTCTAGGATCTCATCCGCGACTGTATTGACAATTTCTTTTGAATTATACATTCGCCTTTGAATCATGTAATTGTATTCAGTAACATCTCCCTTGAACTCTTTATTGTTTTTGTCTTTCACTAATTTGGAGAGACGAAAGCTCATAATTGGTAGAGAGATACATAGTATCCCTATGGCTATGATAGTTGTATACACAAGTGTAGCTACCATCGGCCAGCCATGTGACTAGAACCTTGCTTTGAGTTACTCGTTCTCCTCTTAACCCTCAAACTACTATTGGGACCTCCTAGCCATCTGAATTCGAGAATGATTAGGATTTTACCCTTAGTCAAAATGCCAACCTAGGAGACTATCTATTCTCAAGAAACCAATTGTTGTGAGTCTCTAATTATTTGCTTGAAGTTTGCTTTAACTATCAACCCTTAAACCTTAACCCAACCCTTCCTCGACCCAAGCCCACAGTCTAGACATGAGATGTGTTGACAAAGGATAAGGACAATCATTTACAATGACTATGACAGACACTCATCTCGAGATTGGTTTCCAACAAATATTACCCTAGTTATGTAAATTTTATTATTAAGACCTTACTAGTTTTGGAACACCACAGTCACTAGCTTAGCCAATATCATAGCTTAAATACCCTGTCATATTATGATCTACCAGTTATCAACAGTAATACATGATCACTACAGCCTATACTACTAGAACCCTTGTGACAATAGTCTGGCATGCTTGACACAAATAGAAATTTACGACTCAGTTGTTAGAAATCTTTTCATATGATGTGCCTTAGAGTTGGTTACCCCGTTGACAACTCTTGTATACTATGGATGAGTAGATCATTCTATTTTAACGACCAGGTGTCATTGTACACACTCACTTTCCATTTATTGAGAAACGACCCTTGACTTGACTTCTATCTACCGTATCCCGTTACGTCGTGCCTTATTCTTTATTAACAAGAGTCGAGGTACAATACCCGGACTTTAGAATTCTTCTAACCTCATTATTCCTAAAACTATGTCCTAGCTTCTAAGGTGAGTAGACTGTAAGTCTTCTAGAAGTTTGGGGTATGCGAGGATAACCGATTGATTAGAATAATTTCCATTAGGATAATAATTAGTGCCCCATGGACTTCCACTTCCATTTAGATCATTTTGTATCCTCGGCCATGTCATTAATATTTGGAGCACGAGACCAGCTGTTACCTTCAAAAAAATTTCACATACAAAATCTAGACGAGTACACATTTATCTAGGTATATCATGTCCCACTCAAACACGTTCCCTTGTACTCAATTTTTATGGTACGACTTTCAGGACAAAATGACTAGCTATAACCCTTACCATAATACCCGTATACTTTCCGACTACAATTAGAGACTCAACCTCGACTCAAACCTTTTGATCCAATATATAGTTGTGATCTACTTGAAGCCCACGACGCACATGTCACTAGTGTGCCACGCAATTGTGTCTTCTCGTGCTACTTAAACACAAAAGTCACTGAAGACGTATTTTTGGGCTTTAAGAACCTACTTGACCAACCTGACTGGCAACTAGCTCAACCACTTGGGTAGAAACCTATTCTAGGTTACCCTAACCTAGTAGAAATAGTTTTATCATTGGGATCTTGTCCAGTCAATATACATTAAAATCCAAGGTTCATCCAACCAGCGATTGATGTCCAATTAGGAAACCCATTAAGACCCAGTAAAATCCATCCATACATACCACCATATTTGGACTATAAAACCGAACTATTTGAAATAGGTCCCTACACCTATCATGTAGTCCCCAACTCTTAAAATGTGAAGTCATTCATAACCCTTATTCCATCTACCTAGAAGTCGCGATACGATCTTGTGTTGCATTTATATCCCTTGCTCGTGTGTTTAAATAACCACGGAAAAGATCACAATCTTGATTTCTTAAATTTTGTTCTATTATGGAACCTTGTTTAGATTAATTTCGAGAATAAAACTTCTGTATTTCACGGATTGTAAGCTCCTCTAAGAAATGAAGGGTTCATCGATTTAGCAAGTGACTGGACTAGAGTAGCCCAATCTAGCAAATAAGTTAATGGTTCATAAACTTTCTTTCCATCTGCACTGTTGGATACTCTCTACCGCTCTTGAAACTTCATAAATTGCTCTCGATTATTCTTCCTTATCTTCCTGTCCTTCCTATTGCAGAGCGACGAATGGTCATCCTTATTAGAATTTACCAATATGTTTTAGCACTTGTGCAAATTTGTTGCTTGTTAAAGTTTGGATTGCTTGATAAATAGGAGAGGATTATAGATGCCATATACAATAGATATCTATTGGTAGCAATTTTAGCAATTAGATGGAAGGTTATAAAGTTTTAGAGACATACCTTAGAGGGAGTAGTGTTACCAAATGTGGGTAGAAGTCCTCGGGGTTTCGTAGTTACAAGGTGGCAAGGAGGAAGATATAAACTATTTTTTTTAGGAATTAAAATTTAAGGAGATTAAGGTAATAATAGATTTTCTTTTTGAATTTAAAGAATAGTTATGAATTAGAATTTCGAGGACGAAATTATTTTTAAGATGGGTAGATTTGTAACCCCTCTTCCCAAAATTTTGATAATATATTTTTATTTATTTATTTTAATTAAATGGTGATTTTTAGAATTTTTATAAATAATTACTTAGTTAACTATTACGGTAGATGACTTTAGCCATGGTGGAGTTTTGGAGTACAAGGTGACTAGAAATCATGGTACGGATAGTGCAATGGCGTGCTTTGACTAGTGTATTAGCCCTGGTAGGGAAGGTCGAATCATAATGATGTCCTAACTAGGAAAACCAGGCCAAGTTACGACTTAACATTTATAGCTATTTTAATTATTTATTAATTAATTTATTGACTTGTAGAAGAACCGGTTGTACCAAACTAGTCTGGACTGGACCCGAACCAAGCCCAAGCCCATGTACTCGGGTAGTGTGTCTAAGGACATCTATGTAGATGTAAGGTTGGTACGTATTTTATTTTATTTTGTGGCCTAGTAGGCCATATTACAATTATGGTTATATTCGAAGTTTTGTTATAATATATAAAATATATAAATAATGTTTTATTGATAATATAGTAAGTAATTCCCTTAACAAATATGTTGGATTTTAGAATTTATCTAGATTATATATACATGAGTATATATATATAGAAGTAATTCATGATATACAAAATTAGGCTTTATACTAATAAATATATATATAATGATCTAACTGCATTTTATATATAGAGTAGTATATAAATTGATATTTCAATATTGCAAGTATGGATTTTATTTGTAATATTTAAATTGCTTACATTGTGATTCATAGTGTATACGTATATATCATTATATATATATATATATATATATATATATATATATATATATATATATATATATATATATATATATATATATAAAATATATATATATATATATATATATATATATATATATAACAAGGATATATACGTATACACTATGAATCACAATATATATAACAAGGATATAATAAAAGAAATAAAAAAGAAGAAAAGGAAAACAAATAAGTAGGCAATCCCAGCCCGACCAAGACTAGCCCAGCCAGTCGGGCCAAGAGGCTACAGGACCATATTCAAAACCAACCAGCATAGACACCCCCCCCCCCCCCCCGCTTATTCCAGCCGAGCCTACCTATACGATGGATACATGCATCTATATATCTAGAGTAAGCGATAGAGGGGAGTTGAATCCCTAACATCTCAACCATTTCGACCTCACCCCGACGACCAGGCGTAACCCTAGCCACCGCAGTAGCGCTTGTGCACCGCCGACGGCCGGCCAGGCCACGCTCATGCAAGGGCAAGACATGGAAGAACAGCAGCCACACCGCCACGTACCCACCTTCGAAGCTCCGTTTCTTTGTGAATACTCCATGAAAGTCAATTCTGTAAAATGTTGTAGGAAGCCCACAAAACCCACTCAGATCCCAAATAAATAGAATTTATAGATGGACAATAAATCTCTCGAAAAATCGAGACAAATTTGACCAAAAACTACTGTTTCAGAACAGTAAGGATCATTCAAACATCCAACTTGGCAGACATTTTCTGAACTGAACATTAGAGAATTTTGGAAACTATATAATGACAGTCCTAGACAGTATATACGGCTATATAACCTAATTTATGAAATTTGATTTCATCGACTGTACGTCGAGAAATCGGATTCCCAATTGGGCAAAAAACTTATTTTTAAATATTAAAAATATTAAAAAACTCTTCGATACGACGTACGTCTCGCCAATCTGGGCGACGTGGTCACGAACCGAAAGCATCGAAAGGTGCATAATGGCTTCGTGGACGTGTGGGTTTTGACGGAATTCAAATTGGTTGTGTGTGCGCGACGAATTTGATGCGTATCCATCGAAATTTATCGTATCAGCCTATATGCAAATTTTTCAATTACTTTGTGCACGTTCGTCAGATCGAGACAAAACTTACGCCAATAGAACCGTATTATTTTTCTGGTCTTGTATGCCATGTTTGGTCCAATTCTGAGACAGTTGATCGGATCGCCGTTTTGTGGGCCCCACGGTCCGATTCAACGGACGATTTTGTGCACGGCCTGCCAAAATCTAACTTTGGACATACGGTTGGGTTCGTATCATCAAAAAAATCTACAGACATGTAGTTTGACGAGTTTAGAGACCATTGACTCCGGCACGCTTTTCGGTGCAAAGCAGGTCCAACGATGGACACCATTTTAACCCAAAATTACTGTTTTGCCCTTGTGTACAGAATTGGACTTAAAGGCAGACAATTCTAGCTATTTTGACTATTCTGAGAATATTGGTAATGTCTATTTTAGCCTTTGGTGACTGTTGTGCGAGTTTGACTGTTGTGGCACACCGAGTGGTTTGGATTATCGATTTCACCAGCAAAGGACCACATGCGAGTACAATTTATTGTTTGTTTTTGATATTGAGCTTTACTATGCCTCATTATTGGTCAATAGACATATGATTTTTGTCTTTTATGTTTGTTATATTTTGTCGTGTCGGGGAGGTGAAGTACCAAGAATGTATGATCTGACCTTATACAGTGTATACCGTGTAGACCATTATTTATTATTGTATTATACCGTATAGACCGTAATTTATTATTGCTTTATACCGTGTAGACAATGTTTCATTATTGCTTTTTACAGTGTAGACCGTGTACATTATACAGTGTAGATATCGTAGACCGTGTCGTGTAATTGTCCCGAGACCGATCACATATCAAAGGTACTTCAGTCAGTCGGTGAGTATTGTCTTTGTATTTATTTACTGTTTTTCTTTGTTTAGTTTTATTTGTCTTTATGTGTTTATTTTTTAAGTCATATATTTAAAGGCTAATCTATGTTGTATAGTCATTTTTATATATTGAAACTTCATTCAGTAAATTGTACTCGTTCCATTCCTAACTGGAAACCAATATTTTTCAGGTTAGCTGTGGCTTCACTTAGTATTGGAAGATACAGGTGTACTTATAGACGAAAACCTAGAGATTAGCTAGATAGATGAGTTGTATCATTTCAATATTTGTAAGAGTTTATATTTTTTGCAAATATAAAACTTATGAATATTGTAAGTTACATTAATTTTGTGAACGAGCATTATTTATGATTTTGAGCATTGTGGCTATACAGCGTTCTACCGTCGACACTGCGACGTAGGCTAGGACATACATCGTATCCCGAAAAGCGGGTGCGGGTCGTGACACCACATAACGTAACCGAAACTGCTAACTCGACCTGCATAGGCTACCAAAAAAATTGTATCGCCCCAGTCCCAAAATATGTAGGACTAGGATATAGTATACATGCCAGCTACGTATCGAGAGGACTCCAGCCCAGGTCAAATACGTATAAGCTGTCTGTTTATTCTAAATCAATCTATCAAAAGAACTAATATATCTCAATCCACATGATAATGCTAAAATGACGAATAAAGCACACTAAGGTTGATCAGACCACAATAGACTGACTCTAGAGTAGATAAATGCATTAGAGTGGATCCCCAATAATACATTTATCATGAACAAGCTAGAAGAAAAATAAAGCTTGTAAAAGACTAGGTTACAACAATAGCGAGATTCAAATATATTATAGAATATAAATAATGAAGAGAATAATAATAGCAACCATAAAATATACCTAAAATCTTAGTGCAACAACCATCTTCCTTCAATGTATCAAACCTTCATCTAATATCTGGAGATATCACCAGGTCCTCAGGCGACTAGTAAGATACATATAAATATGCCACTAATAACAATATATAACATGCAGGGGAAGGATAATGAAATAAAGATAGAATAAACGCACAAGTAATGACACAAGAGTATAAGAATGATACTAGTCGTGGCTATAAGGTAAAGTCGAGTAAAACTGCAACACGACGCAAGCTAATGGTCAAATAGAAAGCAACACGGGGCGTACTAACTATTTATATAAAGTCCCTACCGTAGCACGGTGCGTACTAACGATCGAGAGTAGTCATTAGCTAGGTACTAATAACCTCGGGCAGGATATAGGGAGCAGGTCCTATATAAAGTCTCTATCGTAGCACGGTGCGTACTAACAACCGAGAGTGGAGAATAAGTCACGTATAAAGTCTCTATTGCAGCACGGTGCATACTAATGATCGAGTGAGAAAAATAGGTAATGGTACACAATAAGGCACTGACACGAATAACTATGAAAGTATATAAAAAAATAAAAGATAGGTGATATGGTGAACATAGATATACAACACGACAGGCATCAAGTATATAACAGGAAAAGAGATATTTGTAGCACCGATTGTAGGAACGAGTTGTAAAGTACAATACTCTAGAGGGGGGTGAATAGAGTAGGCAGCAGAAATTAGCTATTTAAAAATGTTAGTAACAAGATCACATAATGTATATATCACATATATGTAAATAAAAAGTAGAGAGTAGAGAGCAAACACAAATATAAGGATGTATACTGGTTTCCCTCTTGTGAGGACTAGTCCAGTCGGAAGAACTCTAGCTTCCAGTTGAATCCACTATGCAAAATCACCACAAGTTTTCATCCAAAGTTCTTGCAACTTCTACAACGCGAGCTTTGATCCGAAGTACTCGACCAACTTCAGTTGTGAAGTATCTTTATTCAATCAAGCCTCTGATTACAATCACTCTGAAACTTCTAGACCGTTTCGCACTGGCAAATCGACTAGAGGATTGTAACTGGCTTGAGATTTGAAAATGAATAGCTCGAAATACTATGGAAGAAGTAGTAGGCTTGTAGAGAAGATATATGAAAGTGAATTGGTGTGTTAAAATGATCAAAATCCTTCTCTATTTATAGTTTTTTCAAAGACAGATTTCTGAAAGAATTCGGGCAGACTTCGGACAGCACTCTATGAGAAAATCTCGTTAGGATCCGTAAATGTGGAAAGACCAAGTTAAAAAAGCAACGTTCACTAACCGAACTCTGGTCGAATTCGGGCCGAACTCGGACCGAATTCGCTTGGAGTTCTGTCAGGATTTTTGCAAATTGGTTTTTTGGACTTTCTGAAAAGTCAAACAGTTAGGAAGTAGTGAGAACGCGTCTTGGGTAGCCTATTTGCCAGTACGATGCAGTGTACATCGTATTTCTAGACTCAATAAATATAAAAAATTACATTGATGAAATAGGAAAACCAAGAGCCCTTTGATGACGCCTTTCTTCAAATATTTGAGCAGACTTGAAGACGCCTTTTTAACTTGACGGTGGTCGTCCAAAGATAAACATGTCTGGAAATCTGAATTCCTTTCGGTGGCTTCGCCTCCGAACCCCCACGGCAGGCGCTACCCCCCTCGACCCCTGTCTGCTGACCGGGCACCGGAACCCCCGATACGAGGCCCCGGATAGGTCGTTAGGCGGTTCAGAGAAATCTTCTTGTATAACGTCGTCTTTGGCCCATCAATAATTTTCTATTGCATATATCCTGGTTTGACAAAACTTGATCATGCTTATTGTATGTCTACAAGTACATGTTAGACAAACAAACCAATAGCAATATTGATATAAAGAATATTTAGGACAATGATAATATTAGGACAATGCTAAGTTTTAAGTAGCAACATGATAGTGATTACATGAATATTAATGACGTCGTTATGTTAAACTTAATTGATTAGCCATATTCAAAAATATGATATAATCATTGGGCTAACAATATTTACAATAGTGAGAAAGAAAATAATGCATATAAAATAAACTGTATATAGGGCAAGATATACTTGCGTGGTGGTAGCACGTAGAACCAACACTATCTAGTCAATCAACGAGCCACAAAAGTCAAACTCTCGCAACAGTATCGGGATACTGAAACAGACATCACCAACGTATTTGTCATAAAAGAAATGTGTTTGACTGCCCAAAAGTCCAATTCTGGATACATGGGCAAAATGGTAATTTTGACTCAAAATAATGTCCGCAGTTGGACCCATTTTGTACCGAAAAGCATGCCAGCATCTATGGTCTCTAAAGTCATCAAACTATATGTTTACGGATCTGATTTGATGATACAAAACCAACCGTATATCCAAAGTTGGATTCTGGTGGGCCGTGCACAAATTCGCCCGTTGGATTGGATAACGGACTCGTCAAAATAGCGTTCCGGTGGACCTTCTCAAAATCGAACCAAACTTGGCTCACAGGATCATAAAAAGGACACGGTTCCTATAGCAAAAGTTTCGTCTCGAGGTAACAAACGTGCACAAAGTAATTGGCTAGTTTACAAAGAGGCAGATATAGTAAATTTCGACGGATATGCATCGAATTTGTCGTGCACATGCAACCAATTCGAGTTCTGTTAAATCCCATATGTCCGCAACATCTGAAGGCACCTTTGTGGTTCGCGACAAGTCGCTCGGATTGTTAGGATGCACGCCGTATCAAGAAATTTCTAAATTTGAAAATAGTTTTTAAGGGTTTTTGGAACTGATTTTATTTATAAACTAATGAACAAAAAATTATGAATAAATAAAGCTATTCATATTGGCTACAACTCCGTTCTTTTAGAATTTCAAAATTCTCGATATCCGATGCAGAAATTGGCTTCCAAAATAGCATTTCGGAACAGTTTCTAACGTCCAAAAATTGAGTTTTTTTCTCGATTTTGGAACTCAATTTTTGTCACGTACATCGCGAATTAATGAAAACTACCTAATGGGATTTGAATGTGGTTAGGTTGTGATTGTACTTGAGAAAATGGTGCACAGAATGATCGTACAGTGATCGAGAAAACATGCCACAAAATCGGCTTGCTGGCTGTCTACTAATGTTCTATGCTTCTATTGTTAGTTTGTTTCGTGCGGCAACTTTTGCGCACGGCTGCTGTCGTCGCTGGACGGCGACACTCTGGTGACACGTTGTAACACCCAGTTTTCCAAATGAGGATAATTTTGAAATTTTGTGATTTTAATTATTTATTAATGATATTTAATTCATGACATGATTTTTGGTGAATTTTAATCATTTAAAACTATTTTTAAATAATGACTTATGATTTGGTGTCTTGCTAGTGTAACCCTAGAACCTAGCCTTGTGATTAGGGTATTTCATTTATCATTTCTAGTTGAGGGGTATTTTAGTCATTTTTGTAATTTTGGAAATTATTTGGAATTATTATGTATTATTTAGATTTATTAGAATTAATATAATTTTTAGAGATTTTTAGTATAATTGATTTTGGTGTTTTAGTTGACTTTGACTTATGTTGACTTTGGAGACTAACCTAGTGGCTAACCTAGGTCATGACTATGTGATTAGGATATGGAAACCTAGGTTGACTTAAGTTAGTGATAATTAACACATTAGAATTTATTTTGGGAAAATAGTATTTCAATTGATTACGAAATGACTTGTGATTCCACAAGTCATGATTAGTGATTTTGGCCCATGGAAGCCCATAGATCACCATTGGAACCCAAACCCTCACCCTAATCAGCCCATGGCAGCCAACCTAGGGTTCCACACCCTATTTAATGCATCTTCCATTTGCTCTTGCCTCTTTTATTAATTTCTCCAAGTTTTGAAGAAAGAGGTTTGTCCATTCTTTTCCAACCCATAGATTATTCATTTTAATTCCTTTTCCACTCTAGTCTTTTGCATTAGTTCCTAATCCAGCTCTACTTCATGTCCATGGAGAAAAATCTCAGGTTTGGACCAATTTGGAGTACTTGGCCATCAAGAAGAAACCCCCATTTTTGGAGCTTTTTATTAGAATTTCAACATATAGGTAACTTCCTATTCCTTCCATAGATTTTTTATTTCTTTGCATGAATAGGAAGCCCTAGGTGTCCTCTCTCTGTTGGTATAGGTTTTGCAATATTTTGTGTCCGTTTGGTGTCCGTATCGGACACGTATCAATGCATATAAGTAGGTGTTTGATGAAATGCTCGAATGGTTTAAACCTTTGTATTTTCTAAAACAAATTACATATTTGGGAAGCCCTTGATGTGTGTTTTCAAAACCCTACTGACTGAACACGAATTCGTGTCGTTTTCGTGTCGGAAACGGCCGTGGACACGCTGCACGACACAGTGCACAGGTGTCCTGATGACACGTACTGTTTTCTCCACGTATTGGACACGTGGAATCGTGTCATTTGACACAGAGGTGGGGGCCATCACTGACAGACCCCCCCTCGAGTTTCAAGACACTTCGTATCGTGTCGGACACGAAAACATGTGCGCACTGATTTTACACACACTGTGCACGCGCGGGAAAACCGCACTGACACGCACTTCGTGTCCAGTCCTGACACGACGAGGACACGAATCAGAGTGTCGACCCTCTAGACATATGTCCCCCTAACCCTAGACACGGGCACGAGGTTTGATTCGTGTCGTGTCTTGTCCTAGACTTGTACGAACACGTGCACGACACTGCCTTGTCAGTTCAGTATTTTGTGTGTTTTGACTTATTGGACACATTCGTGTCCCGTTTTTGGACACGTGAAGGTTTGTGAGACACGTGCACGTATGCTTGAATGATTACCAACCTTTATATTATAACATTAACTGGAGTTTGGTGTTAATTTTCCAGTATCGTATATTCCTCCGGTACGGTCTGTATCAGAGTTGTTGCTCTCTGTTTTTCTCACTTGATTCATGTATTTAAATGCAAATTCTTGTTATTTTATAAAGTTTGATTTGCTGTTGGTTATCTAACCATATTGCTATGCTTAGTTTCGATTTATGGTGATTAGGTTGGTAGGGATGTTCGGATTTCCAGTTTTTCCCAAACTGCGTTCATATTTACAACATCTTTCTGGTTTCAATATTTAAGTTAAATTTCAGATGTTATGCAATGCTGAACTGTTAACTAAGGTATGCACATATCTGTTGTTTTAGTTCATAAGTTAACTGGTTGAATTAAAACTGAATGGAAGTTCGAGGCCTTGGGACTGAGTTAGTTGAGTTAGCATGCCAACTTGGACTGAACTAAAATTCCTATTGTAATCTGTTTCAATTGATGTTTAGATAGTCATGAATCATCCCTGATTTTTTTCAAGTATGTTAAAAACCAATTTAAATGATCAATTTACATGTTTTTACACATGTTAATATGGCTGGGTATGTATGGGGATGTGGGGTTATGTTGGTGTTAGGTCTTGGTTCTCGAAATTGATTTTTGGAAGTTATTATGTCCTATTTACACACACATGTGCACACACACACATTGTTTTATGTCCTATTTACACACACATGTATAACTAAATCTCTCTTTTCCCTAAATTCTGATACCTTAGTATTCAGTCTCATTTCTGAATTTTTTTCCAGATTTCATATTTCGTTTTTGTCTTCATTTTTTAACCCATTAAACACTGTTAATTGCAAGTTATTAAATCCCTAATATGTTCACCTAGTTGTTATCTAAGGGTATGCTGAATTTTGGTTGATTTGAAACTGTTTTTGTTCAGAAATCTGGGATTCAATTAGGGGGA
Source organism: Iris pallida (assembly GCA_029216955.1). Classification (NCBI taxonomy): domain Eukaryota; kingdom Viridiplantae; phylum Streptophyta; class Magnoliopsida; order Asparagales; family Iridaceae; genus Iris; species Iris pallida. The sequence goes on along the minus strand of JANAVB010017197.1, from coordinate 3,309,926 downwards.
CTGTTTTGAATTGATAAACTGTTTTTTGGGTTCCTGTTTTACTGAGATTTAGGGACTGTTTTAAATGGTTTGTGTTAACTGAATTATGGGACTGTTCTTAACTAAAATTTGGATGGGTTCCAATTCCTGAGAATTAGATCCTATTAAAATTTTGCTAACACACATTGGTTCACATCCACCCCCTTTAAACTGTCACACAATCACACACCCTTTAACTTGATGTAAATCTGAACACCATGACACTCACATTATTACCTACTAGCCTATGTTACACCCTCACATTGCCTCCCCACATGTTATACACACACACCCTCTATCCTAGAAACCTGTCACACATTTTCTTTCCTCATACCCCTCAACACATACACACACATTCTGAAATTTACTCCACACTCACATACACAAAACCCTTTAACCTATCACGGTTTTCCTATGTGTCTGACACACACACTCATAGCACACACACATTAGTTCCTCCACACATTTTTTCTTTCCTCTTATTCCTGTCACATTCACACCCCTTATTCACTCACACACAAGGTATAAATCTGAGAACACAAAATGACACACACACCCATGAACACATACACATGCTCTTCTCTCTCTCTCTCTCTCTCTCTCTCTCTCTCTCTCTCTCTCTCTATATATATATATATATATATATATATATATATATATATATATATATATATATACTATACATGGCTAAATGTGTTAATGTGGTAAATAGAGTTTTCCTATAGTTATATATACATATATGTGATATAATATAAATATTGATTTTGCATATATAGATAGTATGTATATAGACATATAGGAATTGGTATGTATATATGGTACTTGGTATATGTGTTGCCTAATGTATGAATTTGACTCATGGCCTGTGTAGTGTAGCCTATGGTATCCTTGTGTAGTCTTGTGTATGTGGAATATGCACATGAGTTGGGTTATGTGAACCTGTGTTACTTAAATGGTGTGTGTTTGCTCTGTGACTTGAGAATCATGTTTGATTGGCTAGTATAGGCTTGGTTAGGCCTAGTGAGACTTGTTAGACTTGTTTGGGCTAGGACTTGACCTAGTTGACTAATGTGGTTGACTAGAGTTGACCAAGTGTTGACTTTAGTCTAGTTTGACCTAGACAGCATGCAGATGCATTGTAGATTACAATTATCATTCCATGTATACATCTTGACTTGTGTTGCTCTAACTAGGAGTCAGGTATCTCATCTCGGACAGTACACTTACTTCAGACATTCAGTTACGAGGCGAGTACATTCTCTGATCATTTCATATCCTGCTTAGAATTATTTTCTGCATTAAATTACTTTACTTGATACTGTCACGTTGGTCACACGAATTAGTACTATATGGATCCCTTCTTGAGATGTTATCCCTTCATGGAGCATCGGGTACTCTATGTTCTGTGCGTTTCACTTACATAGCGTATCATATGCTTCTTTGGTTCTTTGATCACTTGTGACATATACTCTTATGATCACAGAGTCTTCTTTGAATCCTTATTCCATTTATGGGACTACTATGTACCACCCTTCGGAGGCTTATCACCCTTTGGGGGCATATCACCCTTTGGGGGCATATCACCCTTCGGGGGCTTATCACCCTTTGGGGGTATATCACCCTTTGGGGGCTTACCACCCTTCGGGGGGTGTTACATAGAATCATAACATAACCTGGTTGGATCCTTGTGTATTAATTAGGGGATACGGGGGAGTATAAATAGCCATGTGAACAATTCTAAAGTAGAATAGCCATGTACGCCTCTTTAGTATAGCCATGTACAAATCAAGCCGTTTACATGTCGACTTTGTGCTCTAAATCACTAGTCACTGGTAGCTCTTTACTTATAGTAGATATTTCTATTATAGTTCTCTCTCCCTGTTTACATACTGCATTTCTTCAGTATCTATATCTTACTTTACTGCATGATTATATTTTCTAACCTGCTGTGAACTGTTGAGATGTATTGTGCTCGCTCCCGTCCTGACTGGACCTGTTGAAAATTTTACAGAGGATGATGAGGAACCCTGCACCCCTTACTTTGGAGCTTGCCTAGATGACACTCGCGACCTGGACCCCTGGGGAGGTTCAGGCAGCTGCTGAGGACGATACCTTGCTTAGTATAGATAGCTTAGACTGTTTCCTTTTCATGTTTAGTTGTTGTCCTGGATTCCAGAGTTGTATATATTTTAGAGATGTTGAGTTTTGTTATTCATTTCTGTTGTACCTCAGTGGAGGATTTTCTTATCTATTTGATCGTGCTACATTCTACCTTAGATTGTGATTGAGTTATACCTCTGTGTAGGCCTCCTTATGGAGAGTATTCATATTATGTTAGTTATAGTCCATGACCTAGAACAGCGTTCTACCGCCGACACTGCGGCATAGGCTGGGTGCTGTTACGTTCTCGTACCCTCACAGTGGGTGCGGGTCGTGACACACGTGCGAAGGTCGGGGAGGACGCGGGGTTGTCATCGATCGTGTCGAGGAACCCGTGCGTCTGACGGGTGTTGTCGAGTTACGGACAAGTCGGTTACTAAAGGCGACAAAAATGGCATGGGCCATGGGTCTCTGTCGGACACGGCCGGAGTCGAAGCACATGCACACCTGTGGGTACAGTAGAAAAGCAAGACTGGGTCGACCGTACAAAATTTTTGGAAGGTCCTGGATGTAGGAACGAGATGTAAAGCGCTATACTCTGTAGGGGGTGAGTAGAGTAGACAGCAGAAAATTAGCTATTAAAAAATAGTTAGCAACATGATCACATAATATCATAAATATGTAGATGTAAAAGTAGGAAGCAGAGAGCAAATGCAAACACAATGATGTATACTGGTTTCCCTCTTGTGAGGACTAGTCCATTCGGAAGAACTCCAGCTTCCAGTTGAAATCTACTATAGAAAAATGGCGCAAGTTTTAATGCGAAGTTCTTACAACTTCTACAATGCAAGATTTGATCCAAAGTACTCGACCAACTTTAATTGTGAAGTGTCTTTCTTCAATCAAGCCTCTAATTACAATGACTCTGAAACTTCTAGACCGTACCGCACAGGCAAATCGACTAGAGGATTATAACTCGCTAAGGATTTAAAAATAAAAGCTTAGAACACTTTGGAATACCGTAGTAGGCTTGCAGAGAAGAGAAGAGAGGTGTGTTGGAATAATAGAATTTTTTCTTTATTTATTGGTTTTCCAAAGACAAAATTCGGGCAGAATTTGGACATAATTATTTAAGAGAATCTCGGCAGATAGTTGTTGCATCTGTAACTATGGGAAGACTGAGTTTAAAATCATGCGTCCACTAACCGAACTCGGGGCGAATTCGGGCCGAACTTGGGCCGTATTCTATTGGTCTAGAGTTGATTTGGTTAGGGTTTTGCAAATCAGATTTTGGGCATTTTAAAAAGTCAAGCAATTAGGAGCTTTTGTAAATGGGTTTATTTTCAAAATAAAGGATATTTTAAAAATATTTTGGTGTAGCCTATTTGCCAGTACGACTCGGTGTACATCGTATTCTTAGACTCAATAAATTATAAAAATTACGTTGAAAAATGGAAATACAGACTCATTGACAAAATAGCTTCATGTCTCGAATGGTAGCAGTAGCAGTTCTCAGCGGTCGTCCAAATAGTTTATATCGAGACAGAGTTAGATCAATTATTAAAATTAGGTTTGACCATGACCAATGGGCCAACAATCTCCTCCATTTTGATAATTTACAAATCTTTACCGATATAACATCTTGATCTTATTTTGACAAAAATATCAAAATTTGAAAAGGAACTATTCTGTTTTGTACTATCTCCTAAAAACAATCTTGTATCCTGCAATAGACGTTAGATCTATTTTCTCCCCCGTTGTCACTTAGCAAAATAATTGCAAAGAGAGAAGCTCCCCCACAATTTATGCTTAAGAAACAAACGTTGATGAATTACAAAAAATATATAAAGAATAACATATATTTTACAGGCAATTCTATGAATGAAGCATAAACTAAGATAAAAAAATGCTACACATAGAATAAGAAGTGCATACTAAGAATAAAAGAGGATAATACACACTGAAATAGTAAATGCATGCCAATAAGAGTTTGAAATATATCAACTCAGTAAACAGTCACAGTGCTAATAAAAGATAAAATACTATCTTGGAATGTCGGAGCATTTCCACGCATACGTAGACAAATATAGAGTCTAATCAGAAACCATCTAGAAAAAATACAATAACGTCTAGATCAAAAATCCTCAGCATCTAAACAGAGTCATAAACAGAGTCATCATCGTCATCGCGATCAGCATCGCCACCATGTCCAAAATGACCAGCTCTAGAAGTGTCAGCTCCATGAGAAGGGTGTGGAGTAGCAACAGAACCATGGTACCAGTCATAAGTGTTACCGGGCTTCAGGAAGTGATGAACCACCTCATCCTCATAGCGGTAGCCAGAAACAATGGGATCTCATGGAAGAGTAGACCAGTCTGGGCAAAACACAAATCCGCAAAGGAGTTTGCCAGGGCCTGAATCCAACTAGCATCTCGAAACTCATGTTCCTTTAATGTGTCGGTCACAAACACTTGCAAAGAGTTGTGCTCATCCAGCTGAGCACGCCGCATATCAAATAAATGCTGGTGGAGACCCACAAAAGACAAAGGGTAATCCTGAGGTGGTAGAGGTAGTGCAGTGGGAGGAGCGGGAGGAACAGCTGCGCTGCGATGAGAGAGCTGAAGATACTTGGGCTCAGAGTCACAGGCACAAGTGGATAAATCAATGTCAAAGTGATAAAAGATGATTGGAAGAATCATCGCATAAGCAAGGTTCATGTGCCCTTCACGACAACGACCCATCATCTGAATAATCGTCTTGGGGACATAAAAAGGAATCCCCTTATGAATATGATATAAAGCAGACATTTCAAGGGTGAACACATCGCCCTTGGAAGTGGATTTGGATAAGATAGTGGAGTAGACGATGCAATGCAATTCATAGAAGAATAAGTTCAAATGTGCAGCTTTGAACTTTCCAGTACGAACTCGATCAGGAGAACAAAGATCATTCTTGAAACTATTTAAAGTCATGTCTCCGAGAAATTCAAATTCAGTGATATCGTCTAGCGGAGCACCTTCATTTGAAATATCAAGGATTTTCGCTAGGTCGGCATCATTGAATTGAATATTAATCCCAACAATACGGATCTTAATAGTGAAAGTGTCAAAGATAAAATTTTAGTAAAATAATCGAATAGCATTAGTTGCAATTGGAAATGAGTGAGTGACAAGGTTGTGCAATCCTAATGCTTGAAAGTAAGTTCTATGGGATGAAGAAATAGTCCACTTGATCGGTGCGCCGGGACATATGTTGTGAACTAAGAAATCTGCATACCATAGTAAGGATTGATCATAAGTTTCAAAGAAAAACTCATTGAATGCCTCGTCGTCCGATTGGACGGGCGAAAAGAGCGATCCTTGGATAGGATCTGAAGACGAGGCTTCTTTCTTAGCCGTTGTCTTCTTTCTTTTGAAGGGGTTGTGAATCCTAGGTATAGTTTCTAGAAAAGTATAAAAATTTAAAAAATTGAAATCAAGAGAATGAGGAAATTATACCTTCTGAGAATTGAGTATGTGGAAAAGAATGATATTTTACACACGAATCCAATATTTGGATGAAAAACTCCAAAGGATTTGAGAGAAATCAAAGTTGAAAAAGTTAGGGTTTTGGGAGCTCGTCCACGGTTGCTGCTCTATTTGTAGGAAGAGAGGGTGATGAATAGAGGGACCATATTCAAATCTGACTTAAAACACCCGACACCAACAGAACTCGGACTGAACTTGGTGCGAGTTTGCCTGGGGTTAGGTTGAGGTATTTTTGTACAGAAATAAAATAAAATACCACTTTTTGTTCATCAATCCTTTTTAATTATTTAATTCCAAGTTTAGTTATTTTAAATTTCAATTAATATAATTAATAATATTTTAAAATTAAATTTTGTTACATAGCAACTATTTCAGATTAGCTGTAGGGGTACTGTCCCAGCTAACGGAGATTCACCGAAGAATGCTTAAGTACCGTTTCGCTTCGACCATGGTTATGGTGACAGACAGACCCTTTATAGGCTTGTCTCGAAAATAATTTTTGCATATTAAAAAATAATTAATAAAACAAAATTAATTAATATTATTGACATCTAAAATTTCTAATTCTCGACGTAAATAATTGAAACGATCCTCCGCTAATGGTTTTATAAAGATGTCAGCCAATTGGTTCTCTGTGTCTACATAGTCAAGGTTTATATCTCCATTTATTTGATGGTCTCTAAGAAAATGATATCGAATCTCAATATGCCTAGTACGATAATGACATACAGGATTCTTAGTCAAATTAATAATACTAGTATTGTCACAGAAAATGGGTATGCGTGAATACTATAAATCAAAGTCTTCTAAGGTTTGCTTCATCCATAAAATTTGTGCACAACAACGTCCTGCAGTGATATACTCAGCCTCAACAGTTGATAATACGACAGAATTTTGCTTCTTTGTAAACCAAGAGACTAGAGCCTTACCTAGGAAATGACACGTGCCGCTAGTTTTTTTTCTATCTACTTTGCATCCAACAAAATTAGCGTCCGAGTAACCGGTTAGATCAAAGGACGTGGTTTTGGGATACCATAAGCCGACAGAAAAAGTTCCTTTAAGGTATCAAAAGATACGCTTAACTGTGCACATGTGTGATTCCTTAGGGTTAGCTTGAAAATGTGCACACAAGCAAACATTAAACATTATATCAGGACGACTAGCAGTTAAATAAAGTAAATTACCAATCATACCTCGATACTTACGTATGTTGACCAGTTTTTTCTTGCTCATCAATATCAAGCTTTCTTGAAGTTACCATTGGTGTGCCAAGAGGTTTGACGGTTTCCAGATCAAACTTCTTTAGTAAATCTTTTGTGTACTTGACTTGATTAATGGACGTCCCATTGTTGGTTTGTCTGATTTGCAGTCCAATAAAGAATTTGAGTTCTTCCATCATTCTCATCTCAAACTCATTTTGCATACGCTTTGAAAATTCTTGACAAAGAGACTCATTGGTAGATCCAAAGATAATATTGTCAATATAAACCTGAATTAAAAGAAGATTTTCTTTCAAAGATTCTATAAACAGTCTAGTATCAACCTTACCTTTTAAAAAATCGTTATCAAGTAGAAAAGAGCTTAAACAATCGTACCAAGTACAAGGGGCTTGTTTCAGACCGTATAAGGCTTTCTTCGACTTGAAAACATAATCAGGGTTTTTGAAATCAGTAAATCCTGGAGGTTGAGTTACATAAACTTCTTCTTTTATAAAACCGTTAAGAAATGCATATTTTACGTCCATTTAAAAAAAATTTTAATGATGAAAATATGCAAATACACATAACATGCAAATGGATTCTAATCTTGCAACTAGGGCATAGGTCTCATCGTAGTCGATACCTTCCTTTTGGTTGTATCCTTGAGCTATGAGTCGGGCCTTGTTACGAGTAACTAAACCATTCCTGTAACGACCCGCTTTCCAATAATCAGACACGAGTCAAACACGCCCAACCTAAGTTGGGAGACTAAATGTAGTAAGCTGTAAACATCTGAGGAAAAATCCAAGTATAAACATGAAAGTAAAACATCACAGCATTTAAATGTTCCAGAGAATTACCATAATCCACCAATTATAATAACATAAAAGTACTAGAGACAACAAAAATAAAAATATACTATGAACTCACAATATACAATATCTAGAAGTAAAGCTAAACGAACCTAAACCTGTAACCTCTAGCTAAGTCATGCCTCCATCCTGCTCAGTTAATATCCCGGGCTCTGGACCATAAGGTGAAAAGATACCCTCAAGTACACCTGCAACATATCCAGTCAGGAGCGGAGCAAAGTACAATTCTAGGTAATGAATAAGAACATTATGATATAAAATGGGTACGAGAAAGCATGATTGAAAAGAACCTGAAAGTATAAGCAATGATCCTGAAAGTACGAGAATGTAAAGTACAAACATGTAAACCTGAACCTGAAGTACCAGAACCTGACATGTGCACAATGTTTTTGAAATACAACTAGCATATGTGACTGGCTGGGGTAAGCACGGGAATTATGGTACGGCTTAGGACCCGCGTGCACAGTGCGAAGAAAAGTATTGGACAATTTCTTCCTTGAACGCCTGCAACATATCCAGTCTGTTCCAAATGAAGACGAGGAGTCTTTGGTCGATCTATTCTCAGAATCGAATCCCTACATGAGATGTAAGAAGGATCGATCAAGAACTCGATCGAAGAATCAATCTACTCAAAGGTTCAATGCTAGTGGCGAATTACTTACTAAAATCTAACCGCTCCCAATTCTTGACGAAGGAACCCAACTTCTTGTCCTAGCCGCAACAAATTCCACCGGAGGAGATGTGATACAGTCAAGAAAGAAAGTTACCGGAGAAATTATCATGCACAATCGATCACTGTTGAGGGAGAGAACACGCCACCGTTCGCTATCGAACTCGCCTGGAGTGGTCGTCGCTTGTCGTCGATCGTTGGTCACCGGAGCAGGAAGATCCTCGCGGTCGTGTGTCATAGGGGAGAAATTATTGAGCCGCGTGTTGGGAAGGAGTCGTCGAAGTGAAGGCACACATCATCGGGAAAATCACTCACGCGGCCGCCGGAGAACACCTGTGCACCGCCGGGAGACCTCCGTGTTGTCACCGGAGCGCCTAGATATTGATGTCTTTCGCCTCTGCCATGGCCTGGAGCTCCAGGAATTAGGGTTAGGATTTGTTAATTTAGGCAAGAATAGGGTTGGAAGGAACTCAGCCTCCTGATTAATTTCTGAAGTGAAATGAATGCTCTTCATTCTCTCTCCTTCAATAGTTTATAAAGGAAGGAAAAGAAAGGGAACTTTACAATTTAGGCCCCAGTAATTTGTTAATTGCAGATAACTCCAGAAGTTGTTAGAGTTAGTTATGAGTTAGTTGGGAAACTTTGGGAAACACTCAAGATTAGTTATTTGCTTAAATAAAAAGACTTTTATTTCAAAATAATAATTATGAAATTAAATAAGGGAAACAAACTCGAAGGTAATTTTTTCTTTCAAGTAAAATTAAAATATATATTAAAATATTCCAAAATTTAATAAAATGGGAAGGTGGGGTTACAAATCTTCCCCCTAGAAAAATTTTGTCCTCGAAATTTCAAAGAGTATAGCACTATACAGAAATGATACGAAGTACAAAATCAATTAAGCACATATGTGAATTCGATCAATGACTGAGTGCAAAAATCCTAAGGATTTAAAATGACACAATAATAGATAAAATGGTACGATTGATAACGGTCGAAAATTTGGCATGTACGAAGTAAAACGAACTTTAATCAAGGCCAAGTACGATAATTATATGCAAGGAGTTGATATAATATGATTTAACAATTATCAAGAATTTAAATGGGCACGAGGTAACCTGAATTTTAATTGCAACTAGGAGGAGTAAATTTCTGAAGGCACGAACTAATAAGCACGACCAAAATCGATAGTTTAACACAAGTGGACTAGAACAAGATAGGAAAATCATGGTCAGATAGACATAATTTAAGATCGAAGTTTAGACAAGACCCAAACGAAGTACGGAATCAAAATATAGCAATGTATAATTGAGAAATTCAATGATCTAACGATAAAATGCTAGAAAAGAAATTAGCAAGGGTTGATTGAGAAAACGTACGAAATACCCAGGAGGTATTAGTATCAAATCAGGATGACCGTGTAAGGATTTGTGATTCTCGAAAAATCAATAATCATATAAAAAAGGAAAATAGTCTCTATGATATCCGAGAACATATATGCATTTGAAATCACTTTACTTAGAGTCCCTGCCCCGCCAGTGTATATCTGGCTTCAGTGAACTTTCGGCTCCGTAACTCGAATAACGACATGTTACCGAATATTCTATCAACTTTATCCATTTTCCAACAATTATCAACAAAGCAACCCAAGAGTTCAAGATATGAAGAATTTGGGACAAAGTCTCAATAATACCCGAAAACCTATGAATGTCTGAAATCACTTCAACTTAGAGTTCATGTCTCGTCAGTGCGCTGCTGGCTGCAGTGAACCCTCAGTCTCCATAATCTGGATAACGGTTGCAGCGCACAACTGCCACGTCCTAGTAGGTCATCGAATAGTCTCTCAACCTTATCCATAGGGATTATAAAAGGATTTCAAAGTATTCAAAATAAGTTCCAACAGTCTAAGTCACGATAAAAGATGATGTTATCTGTCTTTTAGAAAACAAGGTGTTTTATTAAGTACTAAGAAACATCAAGGAAATTTTTGAAAATAAGTCTCGAACAGGAAACGAAGTTTCGGATAGTAAACAGAATCCTTGAATAGAAAATAAAATCTCGAATGGCAACAAAATTTCATATAGGGAACATAATTTCGAATAGGTAACAAAGTCTCGAAGGTTGCATAGAAGCAAGGTATCAGATAGAAGACAAAGTCTCGAATTTAAGGACCAAAAATCTTGTACAGAAAACAAAGTCTAATAAAATCTTGAATAATAACCGAAATCTCGAACAAACTCTCGAATGGGAACGAAACAGGAAACGAGGTCTCAATTAGGAAGTCAATTATCAATAAATCCGCGAATAGGAAGCAAAATTTTGAATATGCATCTTGATTAGGAAGCAAGGTTATTAATTGAGAACAGAGTATCAATTAGCGAACAAGAGACATGTATCAAATCATGAATATGAAACAAGCAAAATCTCAATAGGAAACGAGGTCTCACAAGGTTGTGAACAGAAACAAATTTTTGAATAGGAACAAGTCACGAATAGAAAATAAAATCTCATAGGGAACGACTGAAAATCTTAAAATATAAAATGAAGTCTCGAATAGAAGCAAAAAATTCAAACAAGGTTTTAAATTGTAACAAGTTTCGAAATAGGAATTGAAATCTCGGGTAAAATCTTGAATAGAAACAGGGTCTAAGCAGGGAACAATATTCCAAATAGAACAAAATCTTACAAAGTCATGAAGCAAGTTATCGATCAGAAAAGTCTTGAATAAGGACAGTGTTATGAATAAGGAACAAGATCTAGGGTTGAGAATAATATCTGGAATAGAAACCAAAGTTTTTTTTAGGATAGAAACCAAAATCTATCAAGCTCTCAAACAAGAAACAAGATAATTCTAGAAAATCCAAATTGGGATTTGAATTACAATCCTTAGTCTTCTCCAACTATGCAAAAGAGCCTTGGTCTTCAACTTGTCTTTAGTATTCCTCCAGGACTAGAATTGCTTCAATTTCTTCAGCTGTCCTGACATAGGCTGGTCATTACGGTAGTGCTCCACACAGTTGCTGAATTTGGAGAGACGGGTCCCTTTGTTGTAGTCCTAATGCTCCTCGTGCTCGTCTTTGGACAGTGCGATCAGCAGCCTCCAAGCAATCCTTGACTTGATGGGCAGGCGACCCCCAGAACAAGCATATCCTCAGTCTCATATGGTACTCGTCGTAGTGGTGTCCTTTCCTCTTGCAGAAAGCACAAGAAAGGCGAGTCTGAATCTGCCTCTGGTGACACGGCTGATGATGCGACTGAAAAGGCGTTGTTTGAGTATTGTGATGCATTGTGGGTCCAGAGTAGTTGCTATATCCGTCATAAGTCTTCATGTCTCTCTTGGCCTTCAACTTTCCGTCTTGTTCTATTGTACTTGCTACGCTCTGGAACTCTTGGTTGGTGACATCAATCAGAGGAGTCCGGTCCTCAGAAACTTGGCAATCTAGAAGTGGCGGCTCCAGGTTCTCGTTCTTCTTCTCGGTGCAAGGAATGCGCTTGGTGTTGGAAAAGTCCAAATCTGAGAGTCTGGAAGTCAGAAGTCCTCTCTGGCTCGGAAAGTGCATCTACAAGTCTGGCTCGAAAAAGAATGGTATGCTCCCTCTGGTCATCAAGGAACTCCTGGAACATCTCCATCAACTGCGTACTACCAATGGGGATAGTAGGGGCGACAAGAGGTGATGAAAGCTCGGAAGCCTCAAGTGCAGGTGGATCAACAATTCCAATGTTGTGGTCTGAACCATCTTACAAAATAGAAAACTATTAAAATAACCTAACTATAGATAATAGGTAACCTAGTACATAATATGTACAACCAGACTTAGTAAAATATACCCATGAACATTTTTCTGCAATTCTATGTTGTGATAAGTTTTACTTAATCAAACAGGTTCCCCAATAGCACTTTATAACCTAAGTGTCATTAGGACAGACCTGCATGTGCCACCACTAAAAACATGTCACGATCCACTCCCGAATAATCGGATACGAGTCGGACACACCCAGCCTACGTTGGAAGACTCAACGTAGTAAGCTGTAAATGTCTAAAGAAATCTCCAAGTATAAACATGAAAGTAAAACATCACATCATATAAACGTCCCAGAGAATCACCAGAATCCACCAATCATAATAACATTAAAGTACTAGAGACAACAAGAATGAAAATACACTATGAACTCATAATATACAATATCTAGATGTAAAGCTAAACGAACCTAAACCTGTAACCTCTAGCTAAGTCATGCCTCCATCCTGCTCAGCTAATATCTCGGACTCTGGCCCATAAGGTGGAACAATATCCTCAAGTACACCTGTAACATATCCAGTCAGAAGCGGAGCAAAGTACAATTCTAGGTAATAAACAAGAACATCATGATATAAAATGGGTACGAGAAAGCATGATTGAAAAGAACCTGAAAGTACAAGCAATGATCCTGAAAGTACGGGAATGTAAAGTATAAACATGTAAACCTGAAGTACTAGAACCTGACATGTGCACAATATTTTTAAAATACAACTAGCATATGTGACCGGCTGGGGTAAGCACATGAATAAGCACAGGAGCAAAGGAATAATGGTACGGCTTAGGACCCGCGTACACAGTGCGAGGCCTAAGCTATTCACATAAATTTGTTATCTTGGGTTTGGTCACATAGCTAATATATTTTCCCTCCCAGACCACAAGTAAATACAAGACATGAAAGTACAAGGATACCAGATATCGTGTCTCAATGTGTCAAAAAAAATACAGAAAATGACTGCAAATGAACATAAACCATAGAATGTACTTGCCTTGCTCTGGGTGATCAAGAATATAAGGAAGATCTGTGAGTCCACCTGATAATGGGTACATGTTGGTTAAGTTCTAATTAATATCAACTGACTATTCTCTTTCTTAACTAAAACTAATTATTTATAATAGTATACTAGTCTCACACCACTAACTAGATATAGAATAATAAATAATTTATTTAATTACTACTCTATATATACATGCTTGCTCACTTATTAATTCTAGATGCTATTTTTTAAACTAATAAATGATTAGCAATTCTCATATAATAACCCACTTGTTAATATTCCAATATATACATCCCAATTTAGAAGTTTTAAGCAATCTTATATTTATCCAGACTATATTGGAGTTGACCCTTGCCCATGGTTAATAACTCAAACCTAGCATTAAAAACTCTTAGGCAACATGGAAATCCCATGGCCACAAATTAGCTACATAGGAACTTCACACAGAGAGGTTCGAAACTGTTACTCAGCAAAGCAACCATACATAAAACAAAATTCAAATCCAACCCATACCTTTGGTTCCTTTGAACTCAAATTACAGCTCAACTGAGTAATCTACTACCAATACTAACTTGACTACACACAACTGAAATGCTTCAATTATAGTCAATGTTACACTTTATTCCCTATACTGAATGGCCCGACTATCCCCAAAAACCCAAAATTGGACAATTTTTTCCTGGAAGCCATACATGAACCTACAATCTCAAATGTCCAGAGAAAAAAACCATAGAAGAGAAATTTACGACCCAATTGAATAGGTCAAAATATTATGTACACTCTCTATAAATCGACACCAACATCAATAAATTTAAAAGTGCGATGAAAAATACGAGCAGGATCTGGACTCGAACTATCAGTTGGACACGAACACTTGGACACACATACGACACGATCATAACGCACACGAGCTATACTGATCTGGTTCTCCTTCACCCTTCTCTTTCGACTCGCCGTCAAGACACCATGCACGCCCAATAGAGGTCGGTCATGAGTTAAGATCAGACACAACCACAAACCTGGACATAGCGAACCCCGGACATAACAACTGCACCCTACATCCCGACCAAACCCTAATAATTTGACTTAAACTAAAAAAATTCTCAATTCGTAGCAGTATCACAACAATTGAGAGATCGAAGTATTACCTGATATGTCTAAGCTGCACCAAGAACAATTTGAAGAAGCCCACGTGTCCACAAGGAATCAGACACAGCCTTTTTTCGAGAACGGATCTAAGCTATATTCAGACCCTTCAACAAACAGATAGGATGCTTAAGAATCAAACAAATTTTTGAAGAGAAACAATTTGTTTCTCTAGAACAGATTTCTCGAGAGGATCTCGAATGTATCACTTACAGAATAAACTGATCAAAATCAAAATTGATTGCTGGAGGAATTAATGATCCATCGATCCAACACTGAGCAAACCAATAAGAAAATCTAAATTGCTTCTTAACTTACAAAACACAGCAAATCTCCAGATCTGAATGATTTAGATCGGATACTTACCGATCCGTTCTATGTTCTAAATGAAGACGAGGAGTCTTTGGTCGATCTATTCTCAGAACCGAATCCCTACACGAGATGAGTAAGAAGGATCGATCATGAACTCGATCGAAGAATCAATCTACTCAAAGGTTCAATGCTAGTGATAGATTACTTACCGAAATCTGATCGTTCCTAATTCTTGACGAAGGAACCCAACTTCTTGTCCTAGCCGCAGCAAATTCCACCGTAGGAGAGGTGTGCCATCGAGGAAGAAAGTTATCAGAGAAATTATCGTGTACAATCGATCACTGTTGAGGTAGAAAAAATGCCACTGTTCGCTATCGAACTCGCTTGGAGTGGCCGTCGCTCGTCGTCGATAGTTGGTCGCCGAAGAAGGCAAAAAATTGTCGGAGCAAGAAGATCCTCGCGGTCATGTGCCGTAGGGAAGAAATCACCGAGCCGCGTGTCGGGAAGGAGTCGCCGGAGTGAAGACACACATCATCGAAAAAATCACTTACGCGGCCGTCGGAGAACAGCTGTGCACCGCCGAAAGACCTTCGTGCTGTCACCGGAGAGGTAAGCGCCTAGATGTTGATGTCTTTCTCCTCCACCATGGCCTGGAGCCCCAGGAATTAGGGTTAGGGTTTGATAATTTGGGGAAGAATGGATTTGGAAGGAACTCATTCTTCTGATTAATTTCTGAAGTGAAATGAATGTTCTTCATTCTCTCTCCTTCAATAGTTTATAAAAGGAGGAAAGGAAAGGGAACTTTGTAATTCAGGCCACAACAATTTGTTAATTGCATATAACTCCAGAAGTTGTTAGAGTTAGTTATGAGTTAGTTGGAAAACTTTGGAAAACACTCAAGATTAGTTATTTGCTTAAATAAAAACTTTCCTTTCAAAACAATAATTATGAAATTAAATAAGGGAAACAAACTCGAAGGTAATTTATTCTTTCATGTAAAATTAAAATATATATTAAAATATTCCAAAATTTACTAAATTAGGAATGTGGGGTTACAATTCCCAAACTTGATTCCGTTCAAATTGGTTTAATTTCTCTTGCATAGCATCTAACCAAAAGTTATCGCTACATGCTTCTTCAATAGTTTTGGGTTCTAGCTGTAAAATAAATGCAACACAGGAAACTATATCTCTGTTAGAGGAACGAGTACTTACACCCCAAGAAATATTACCTATTACCAAATCCTTGGGATGGTCAGCCATAAAATTTATTCTTTTTGGCAGACTCTCAAGGTAGCTTGTTCCGGCTTCTGGTTCTGTACATGCTCTGCTTGGTGGTTCTGCAGGTGCTGTGCTCGGTGTACTGACATCTTCATCATTATCATCGATTATTTGTTGATTTAGTTCGTCAAAAGTGACATTCATTAACTCTTCGATGATTATAGTCCTTTTATTGAAGACTCGGTACCCTTTGCTTTTGGCAGCATAACTAGAGTGGTTCTAGTGACCACACTTATGTTGGTACAATTGCTTAGAAGATGACCTTTGTAGCTTTGCAATCACCAACATGTTTCATGGTTCTATTTGACATGAGAAGCTTCACATGCACTAAGAGGCGAAGACTTTGGTATCCAAAACTTGGATCCATATTTGTTAGCTTTTGAAACTCATTTGCACAAGTTCATATCAACAAGTTTTCTAATTTGACAACGATTAGAAATGTTTCCATTCATACCATAATAATGATAGAAAGCATTAACATTAGTGCTATGTACAGCAGTATAAGAACGTGCAATGGTGTGATATGATGTGCGTGGATGCTTGTAATAGAAAGCGTGTTTATGTGAAGCTTTAGCTTTGCTTGCTTCCTTTCTAGATGATATGTCGTGTGTGACTTTGTGATGTGTCACGTGTCTTATGTTAGACTGAGTCATAGGTTGTACTACCTGCTTTTCCAGTCTAATCTCTAACTTTTTAGAGTTAGCACAGATCTCATCATATTTAGCAAAAAAAGCATCAATTGTACATGAAGTAATATAATACTTATTATTTTTTGATTCTAATTCCTCCTTAAGTTTAGCATTTCCTTGAGTGCTTTTGTCAATGCAATCAAGTGACTCATGCAATCTAAACTCATGTATGGAAATCTCAGTAGAATTATCAGAAGTAGAAGTGTTTCTAGCATCATTCAATATGCAAGTAAGCTTTTCATTCTCACGCTCATAGGATAGAATATCCTTTCTAGCTTGCTTATACTTATCTAATACTCTCTTGTGTTCTTCCAACAGATCACTGAAAGCATCAGATAACTCATCATAAGAAGATTCATTCTCTTCATAAAGGGAATTATTTTGTACCTTGTTAGATAATGCCATTGCATATATATTGCAGCTAGACAAGGTCTCTCTTCTTTTTCTAAATTGCTTGCTTCACTTTCACACCATATGCTCGTGGTATCATACTTGTGAGATGACGATCTTCCTTCATTTGGTCGTTTGTAGTGATTCTCTTCTTTAGTAGTAGTAGGGCAATATTTTGTTATGCGGCCTGATATTCTAAAGTTGTGGCATATAATCTCATCTTCATATGAGAGATTGTATTGTACCTAAAATCCCGATGCTATCATACATACGTTTGTATTATTATGAAGACTATCCTCCTCTCTGGAGTCGCTAGCTTTGATTTCATACCCGCACTCATAGGTAGCTTCAAGAAGTTTCCAGATCCTGTGAGATGTTATTGTTACGACCACATTCTAGAACAAGGATATTTTGGTAATTGGTAAAATTTCTAATTATTTTAAGATTATTTAATTAATGATTTATATTAGTGTCATTAGTTGGTGAAACCTTAGAACTACATTAATTATATGTTAGCCATGACCATAAAACTTAGTTAGAGAGATAAGATAACTTAAGTTAGAGTATGATCTAGCTGGAGTGTCATTTAGAATCCAATTAGTTGAATTAACATAAGCCACATTAGGCCTTTTCCTTAAAGGGCCTTAAATGACAACTTAGGAAGGCTTTTAGGCATTTCACCCAAAAGGAACCCTAACCCACACCCCTTAGCCAGCCACTATAGCTTCTTCCCCTTCCTATTAATAGCTACATAGTCTCCATCTTCCCTCATTTATTGCAAACCCTAACCCTAATTTGTGTTCTTCCCCAAATTGCCTCCAACATCCAAATTGAGTCTAAATTCCTCCAAATGAATTGCAATCTCTTTTATTTGGAGAGAGGAAGTCTCTATTGCCTAGTTTGGGAGCATTTAGAGCAATTTGACCATTGGAGCTTGATGGAGACCTAGATCTAGAAGCTTTCATTGAGAATCCATCTCTCAATTGGTAAGAGCCCTCTAAACCCTTCAAATTTCTATTTCCTTGATGTAGGTGCATTCATTTAGGGTCCCTCTTACATTAGGAAGAAGTTGGGTAATTTTTGATTCGTTTGATGTGTGTATCACGAGGGTACCAGATACGCACATCAAATGTTCGATGAAATGACCATGAGGGCTTTGAATGCTCTATTTCAATTTTAAATTGAGTTTTCCTATTGATTTTGTGCTTTTCTATCCATGTTAGGGTTATCTTGTAGTATTGGGTTGGTTTGATTGGTCAAATAAGGATTTGGGGGCTCATGTACAGTTTAGTGACAGTAGATTATGTTCAGTCCAGAGGGAAGGATGTAGAGCCTGTTTTGTATAGATATTTATTATATTTAAGAGTAAACCTGTTAGCCGTTCAGTCTTGTAAATATATAGGCTCAGATTGTAGGACTTGGATGTATACTTTGGTTGCTTGGCATTGCTGCATTCTCTGCAAGCAACAGAGGCATTGGCCTCAGTTTGTAGCAGCAGCAGGGGAGGAAACCCCTACTATTCAGAGAGTGGTTCCCTGGCCATGTGTTTAATTCAGTAAAAATATGACTATTTGGCCATGGGCCTACTGCACAGTGGCAGCATGCACTTGGCATTGCTGTATTGACCCAAGCAGCAGTTGAGTAAGACCATTTGGCCAATGGGTTCGAGAGGTAGTATTAGTTATTAGGCAGTGTTAGAGAGCAGGGTATTGAGCAGGTTAAGTAGTTAGAAGAGGTTAGTATTCATTTGGTTTAGCCTAGTATTAGTGAGAGAAGTCTCATTTATATTCAGTTAAGCCTTGTATCATTGCCTAATAGCCTAATGGTTTGAGTGTCATTTAGAAATTTAGGTGTTCTGAAGAGGCATGTTTTGCCTTGGCATTATTACAGGAAGCTATGCTTGGCACTTGCTTTGGCTTGCAGATGGAGTTTGACCAAGAAGTCACTTGGCCATGATGCTACAGAAGACATTGGCCTTAGGCATGTGGCTATGGTTTAGAGTATTAGAGAGGGGTGTTTGGCCACTGTTCAGTTGGTATCAGAGGTGATTAGAGAGAGTATCAGTCAAGCATACATATATTTCATTCCCATGTCAGCCTACTGAACACTGTTGTATTTTCCCTTTCCATTCGATTTTGATACTTGGTTCAGTTCCATATGACAACTTGTTGCAGCCCATCCATTGCTTAACCCAGGTGCCATTAGATGTTCAGACCTTACAGAGGCATCCATATGTGTTCAATCCCTTAGTATTCATGCCTATTTAGCAATAGGTCTGTTCATATACATCTGCCATTCCTATTGTACCAACTCATATAGTGTGGGAAGACTTGATGAATCATTTCCTCCTTCATATGTCCAATGTCAAGTAGTTTCAGTCCTCATGACCTACTTTATTAGCCCATAGCTATTTGAAGTCCAGTTCACTTGGTTTCATATCACTGTAGCTCTATCTCACATTTCCTTAGTTCCTTGGGTGTGCTACCTTAGCCAAATTCTATTAGTTCAGTTTCTATATATGTTTGAATTTCCTGCTATGGTAGGTTCAAAATCTTGATTAGGTATCAGACCCATACCCCTTTATGTCAACTTATGACTCTCACATTCAGTGCCTTTATTTGTTCAGTTGTAGGGCCACCCAATTCATGTGGTTTGTCTCCATATATATATATATATATATATATATATATATATATATATATATATATATATATATATATATATATATATATATATATATATATATATATAGTTGATTTGAGTTATGGTATATATGGTGTATGGCCATATCCTATAATAGCTTTTGGTATACATATGTTGTAAGCATATATGTATATATATAATGCTTAGATCCTTAACTGAGTTCAATCGAGCATCTCAGTATTTCTTGCACTGCAACCTCACCCCAATGCCTATACTTTACTGCACACACTTAGCATATCCATATTGCGCTGAACTTCATCTTCACTGCACCCTTGGGATGAAGGAACCAAACCTTTGCTCTTTACTGTCTATACCAAATAACTTGTTTAGCCAATTATTCACTACATTCCCTTTGTCATTGCCTTCATCAGACCCCTGCTTACTGCAAAATCTATGAGAGCAGACACAGCTTCATATGCCTGCATTGAGAATCTGATATCAGATACATGTATATGTCCATCATTATTCACTGCCCTGTATTTAGAAAGACTCAAGTTGAACCCTGCTTGGTATCTAACATAATCTTGCATATTTCCTATCATTTGCATCTTTATTCACTACAATACTTGTTGCATTCCCATATGCCCTGTATGTTAGATAGGATATACTACACATTGGGTTATACATTGCATAATAGGTAATGTGCTGCACTCATTAACATTTACTGCATCATTTCATTCCTGCATACATTATACTCCACTGAAATCCATTACCTGTCCTGCATATTAGCTCACTGCATTCATATTACCTTCACTGCCCATGACTAGATATCCTGCATTTTATTTTATTCTTTCACTGCACACACATGTCCTGTATATAGCTATACTCCAGTCTTATTACCACTTGATCAAATTCTACTTCTCCTCATCTACATGTCATGCCCCTAATTGTTTTGATTCAGTTTGCTGCAATGTGTGTGTACATATATAGGTTAGGCACTAGTGCTATACATTATATATATACATGTGATATACCTTATGGATATGATATGATATATAAGGTATATCTATATGCATTCATGTGATGACTTGGAGTCATGGTTTATCTAAGGATTTGTAACCTAGGATTTGATGAGATTAAACACCACCTTAGCCTAACATATGGTCCTCATAGGCCAAAACCCTAGGTAGTTGACCAATTGTTGACCAAGTACTAGAAGTTGACCAATATTGACTAATTGACTCAGTTTGACTAGATAGTTGACCAATAGTTGACTTTTGACCTAGCAAAGACTGAGATTGACTAGGATTGACTAAGTTGGCTAATTTGACCTAGTATTGACCAAATGACCAAGTTTGACCTTCTGATCTAGTAAAGGGCCTAGAAGCATGTAGTTAACTCATTTAGATTCACAGTTTATTCTAGAACAATGAATAACCACGTATATCTCAATATAGGTTTGTGTGACACCATCTTGTGAATTGATCATTATTTACTGCTCTGGACGACATGCGAGTACATTCTCTGATAGTTTTCACTTACTTGATGATTATTATGATTCAGCTTCTAGTATAGTTTTATTTGATTCTCTGACACAATACGGATTGATATTACTGGATCCATTACATGCGACACACATACCTTACTTGTCTGGCCAATAATTCTAGAATCACTTACTGGAACCACCTACTGGAATCACCTACTGGCATCACATTGTTATGGCTGGACTTGTATTCGATTTACGTATCGTGTTATAGATTCACTTGTACTTGTTGGACGGGCAAATACTCGAGTAGACATGTAAATATTTCCAGACATACTGGAACTACCCCTACTGGAATGATAGCCATCGCCGCTTGTCCAAGTTTGTGACATGTCGTATTCACTACTGGTCCAATCTGAAAAGATAGTCGTCGTACGCTTGCCAAGTGTACGATGTGCCATATTTACCCCTAGTCGTTTACATGTCGAAAGCTGTATTTCAAAACATACTGGTTAGTGTCTTGTACTGGACTCACACTGGAACCACACTTGATTCATATTATACTGTCGGAATCACATCACATTGCTCTAGTTCAGTTATTTCTATTTACAGTTTTCACTGCCATGCCCTCCTGTTTTACTGTATTTACTTTCCTTATCCTAAACTATTATTCTATTTTAATTCATGGCTCAAACTTTCCATGATTAATTAAGTATTACTGTCTATAACTGCTTTATAGTCTTTGTCATTTATTTGGAACTACTAGAGGAGATGTGCTCATTCCAATCCTGACTGGATATATTTTTCAGATGACTACCCTAAGGATACGTGTCCTATCTTCTATGGATCCGAGGAGGGGATAGCTGCCTTGGGTCCCGATTCTCAGGAGTGACCAGGAGACTAGTTTAGTGGACTTGTTCTAGATTTCTGTTTTGAACTTGAATTGTATTAAGTGGAGATTTGACATTGTATTTGAGATTTGGTTAAGATATTATTTTAGTTGATGTTTGTTGAGTTTTATAGTTATTTAGACTTCTTGATATCTTATCGTGCTTTAGACTGTGATTGTGTATTACCATATCTTTATACTTATCCTCCATTCGGAGTTGAGATCTATGACAGGTATTTTATATCATTGTGTGAGTTGATAGATAGCGACCTAGAATAGCGTTCTACTACGGATTCTATGGCGTAGGCTAGGCGCTGTTATGCACTCGTGTCCCTATATCGGGTGTAGGTCATGATACGTTTTTAGT
The DNA here is from genome assembly GCA_029216955.1 of Iris pallida. Taxonomy (NCBI): domain Eukaryota; kingdom Viridiplantae; phylum Streptophyta; class Magnoliopsida; order Asparagales; family Iridaceae; genus Iris; species Iris pallida. Next base: position 3,287,546 of record JANAVB010017197.1, on the reverse strand, counting down.
GGTGGCCCATGCAGGTCGAGATTTGTATTTGTGCGATATCGTGGTAGTGCGACGAATTAGTTGTACTGCTACGAACCTGCGATAGAAAATAAGGTATAGGCTTAGACGGGAGGTTACTCAATCACAACTAGGAAATTTCTATAGATTTGAATCTACTGACACTTGTTCAAATCTAAATAATCTATTTCATACATGTCCTTCTTGATGATATCATTCTTGCACCGTTATTGACCTCTTGTTTGATCTATCTTCAGGATGGTGGAGACTAGGTCACATTGCTCTGTCCCGGCGGATACTGAGAGGTCTACCACCTCTTGTCAGGTTCAGCCTGCAGCTGGGACCGCTTCGCTTCTTATGTCTGCTCGTGTAGGAGTATCTACTACTTTCGGTGGTCCTCCTCTATCTGTTCTGAGGATTTCCCCAGTTATTCCTGATATTCTTCAGCCTCCACCACCACCTCCTGCTCTGGTAGATGCCGCACAACTGTTTTTGCTCTTCAGGAAGATAATGGATGCTCAGCGCCTTTATTCAGCTGATATGATGCAGGGTATTGATAATGCCCACCAGGTGGCTATGGCAGCAATTGAGAGAGTGGCTGCTCAGCCACAAAGAGGACAGAGAGGACCTGTTCAGCAACATAGGCAGGAGAACATCATTGACTTTTAGAAGATGCGTCCCAAGGACTTTAAGGGCACGAAGGGTATCTTATATGCAGACGATTGGATTAAGCACATTGAGGGGATCTGTCGTTTGGTGCAGATATCGGAGAGTCTGCAGGTTGAGGCGACGTTCAACCAGATGTTTGACCTAGCCTTGACATGGTACCGTACCGACCCAAGGGTTGGAGTAGAATGGCAGACTTGAGAGGCATTCAAGAAGCTTTTCAAGGAAAAGTTCTTCCCGGTTGTGGTTCTCAGTGCCTTGGAGAGTCATTTCGAGAGCCTCGTCTAAGGGAACAGGACCATAGAGGAGTTTGCTGGAGAGTTCTATCGTCTGGAAAGATTCGTGGAAGGGTTGAGTGATGTGGCGAAGGCTAGAAAGTTTTGCAAGGGCTTGATCAAGGAAGTCAAGTCACTGACCAAGAGCGATCGCGATGCCACTTTTGAGCAAATCTTAGCGGCGCTCTTGCAGCTGAGGATGACTTGGAACTCAAGTCCAAGACGGGTATGGATGATTTTGGAGGAGCGAGCGGTAGTGCGAAGCGTCTCTTTGTGCAAAAGGCGGCACACCAGCCCCAGCAGTTTTTGGCACCCGCTAGAGTTCAGCAGATACAGCATCATCCTCGCAGACAGGACCAAAGGGTGCCCTCTTGTGCCTACTGCAGGAAGCCGAGACATACTTAGGACATTTTCAGGAGGAGGTTAAAGGTGTGTTTATTCTGTGGATCCGCTGCTTACCAGATGAGGTATTACACCAACGCACCTCTATTTGGCATAACACAGGGTCAGAGAGAGGGAGCTAGGCCACCTGTGGCACAGCACCATACCCAACACCAGAGGGGCAGGGCTTTTGTGCTGACGGTCGAGGAGGCCGACGCTACGGGTGACGGGTTAGCAGGTCTGTCTTTTCTTATCCTTTTTTCCATCTTGATTGTGTGATTCTGTTAGTACATGTCAGGATATTTTGTGCTATGCTAGGTAGTGTATTGACCCTGTGTGAGACTGTGAAATCACGACCAATAAGACCATGATCTTGCATGTTATTAGGTAGAATTTTCTCGACTTTGATTGTTGAGGGTTTGACCTAGAAGGAGTATGACCAACTTTAAATTTCGAGGATAATTTTTCTAAGGGGGTAGATTTGTCACCACCACATTCTAGAACAAGAATATTTTGGTAATTGGTAATTTTTTGATTATTTAATTAATGATTTGTATTAGTGTCATTAGTTGGTAAAACCTTAGAACTACATTGATTATATGTTAGCCATGACCAAAAAACTTAGTTATAGAGATTAGATAAGTTATGTTAGGGTCTAATCTAGCTAGAGTGTCATTTAGAATCTAATTAATTGAATTAACATAAGCCACATTGGGCCTTTTCCTTAAAGGGCCTTAAATGACAACTTTTGAAGGCTTTTAGGCATTTCACCAAAAAGGAACCCTAACCCACACCCCTTAGCTGGCCACTATAGCTTCTCCCCCTTCCTACTAATAGCTACATAGCCTCCATCTTCCCTCATTCATTGCAAACCCTAACCCTAATTTGTTCTTCCCCAAATTGCCTCCAACATCCAAATTGAGTCTAAATTTCTCCAAATAAATTGCAATATCTTCCCCTTGGAGAGAGGAAGCCTCTATTGCCTAGCTTGGGAGCATTTGGAGCAATTTGACCATTGGAGCTTGGTGGAGACCTAGATCTAGAAGTTTTCATTGAGAATCCATCTCTTAATTGGTAAAAGCCTTCTAAACCCTTTAAATCTCCATTTCCTTGATGTAGGTGCATTCATTTAGGGTACCTCTTGCATTAGGAATAAGTTGGGTCAATTTCGGATTTGTTTGATGTGTGTATCACGAGGGTATCGGATACACACACTAAGTATTCGATAAAATGACCATGAGGGCTTTGAATGCTCTATTTCAGTTTTAACTTGAGTTTTTCTATTGAGTTTGTGATGTGCTATCCATGTTAGGGTTATCTTGTGGTATTGGGTTGGTTTAATTGGTCAAATAAGGATTTGGGGGCTCGGGTACAATTTAGTGACAGTAGATTTTGTTTAGTCCAGTAGAAAGGATGTAGAGCCTATTTTGTATGGATTTTGTTACATTGATGAGTAAACCTGTTAGTTGTTTAGTCTTGTAAATAGATAGGCTCAGATTGTAGGACTTGGATGTATACTTTGGTTGCTTGGCATTGCTGTATTCTCTGCAAGCAACAGAGGCATTGGCCTCAGTTTGTAGCAGCAGCAGGAGAGGAAACCCCTACTGTTTAGAGAGTGGTTCCCTGGCCATGTGTTCGATTTAGTGGAAATAGGACTATTTGGCCGTGGGCCTACTGCACAGTGGCAGCATGCACTTGGCATTGCTGCATTGACCCAAATAGCAGTTGAGTGAGACCATTTGGCTAATGGTTCGAGAGGTAGTGTTAGTTATTGAGCAGTGTTAGCGAGCAGGGTATTGAGTAAGGTTCAGTAGTTAGAAGAGGTTAGTATTCAGTTGGTTTAGCCTAGTGTTAGTGAGTGAAGTCTCATTTATATTCAGTTAAGCCTTGTATCATTGCCTAATAGCCTAATGGTTTGAGTGTCATTTAGGAATTTAGGTGTTCTAAAGAGGCCTGTTTTGCCTTGGCATTGTTGTAGGAAGCCATGCTTGGCACATGCTTTGGCTTGCAGATGGAGTTTGACCAAGAAGTCACTTGGCGATGTTGTTGCAGAAGACATTGGCCTTAGGCCTGTGGCTATGGTTTAGAGTATTAGAGAGGGGTGTTTGGCCACTGTTCAGTTGGTATCAGAGGTGATTCGAGTGAGTATCAGTCAAGCATGCATATATTTCATTCCCATGTTAACCTTCTGAACACTATTGTACTGTCCCTTTCCATTCGATTTTGATACTTGGTTCAGTTCCATATGATAACTTGCTGCAGCCCATCCATTTTGTAACCCAGGTTCCACTAGATGTTCAGACCTTACAGAGGCATCCATATGTATTCAATCCCTTAGTATTCAGTCCTATTTAGCAATTGGTCAGTTCATATACATCTGCCATTCCTATTGTACCAACTCATATAGTGTGGGAAGACTTTATGAATCATTTCCTCCTTCATATGTCTAATACCAATTAGTTTCAGTCCTCATGACCTACTTTATAGCCCACAGCTATTAGAAGTCCAGTTCACTTGGTTTCAGATCACTGTAGCTCCATCTCACATTTCCTTAGTTCCTTGGGTGTGCTACCTTAGCCAAATTCCATTAGTTCAGTTTCCATATATGTTTGAATGTCCTGCTATGGTAGGTTCGAAACCTTGATTAGGTATTAGACCCATACCCCTTTATGTCAACTTATGACTCTCACATTCAGTGCCTTCATTTGTTCAGTCGTAGGGCCAACCCCCAATTTATGTGGGTTGTCTCCATATTTGTATCTGTATGTATATAGTTGATTTGAGTTATGGTATATATGGTGTATAGCCATATCCTATAGTATCTTATGGTATACGTATGTTGTAGGCATATATGTATATATATAATGCTCAGATCCTTAACTGAGTTCAATCGAGCATCTCAGTATTTCTTGCACTGCAACCTCACCCAATGCCTACACTTTATTGCACGCACTTAGCATATCCATATTGCGTTGAACTTCATCTTCACTTCACCCTTGGGATGAAGGAATCAAACCTTTGTACTTTACTATCCATACAAAATAACTTGTTTAGCCAATTATTCACTACATTTCCTTTGTCATTGCCTTCATCAGAGCCCTGCTTACTGCAAAATCTATGAGAGCAAACACAGCTTTACACGCTTGCATTTAGAATCTGAATTGGAGTATCAAATACCATGTACCTGTCCATCATTATTTACTGCCCTGTATTTAGAAAGATTCAAGTTGAACCTTGCTTGGTATCGAACATAATCCTGCATATTGCCTATCATTTGCATCTTTATTCACTATAATACCTATTGCATTCCCATATGCCCTGCATGTTAGATAGGATATAATGCACATTGGATCATACATTGCATAATAGGTAATGTGCTGCACTCATTAACATTCACTGCATCATTTCATTCCTGCATACATTACACTCCACTGAAATCCATTACCTAGAAGCATGAAGTTAACTCATTTAGATTCACAGTATATTCTAGAACAATGAATAACCATGTATATCTCAATATAGGTTTGAGTGACACCATCTTGGGCATCGATCCTCATCCATTACTCTGGACGACAAGGGAGTACATTCTCTGACAGTTTTCATTTACTTGATGATTATTATGATTCAGCTTCTAGTATAGTTCTATTTGATTCTCTGACACAACATGAATTGATATTACTGGATCCATTACACGTGACACACATACTTTATTTGTCTAGTCTCTAATTCTAGAATCACTTACTAGAACCACCTACTAGAATCACCTACTGGCATCACATTGTTCTGGCTGGACTTGTATTCGATTTACGTATCATGTTATGGATTCACTTTTACTTGTTGGGCAGGGAAATACTTGAGTAGACATGTAAACATTCCCAATCATACTGGAACCACCCATACTGGAAAGATAGACGTCGCCGCTTGGCCAAGTGTACGACTTGTCGTATTCACTACTGGTCTAATCTGGGAAAATAGCCGTCGTATGCTTGCCAAGCGTACGATGTACCGTATTTACCCCTAGTCGTTTACATATCGAAAGTAGTATTTCAAAACACACTGGTTAGTGTCTTGTACTGGACTCACACTCGAACCACACTTGATTCACATTGTACTATCTGGAATTATATCACATTGCTCTTGTTCAGTTATTTCTATTTACAGTTTTTACTGCTATGCGCTCCTGTTTTACTGTATTTACTTTCATTGTCCTAAACTATTGTTCTATTTCAATTCATGTCTCAAACTTTCCATGCTTCATCAAGTATTACTGTCTATAACTGTTTTATAGTCTTTGTCATTTATTTGGAACTGCTAGAGGAGATGTGCTCGTTCCAATCCTGAATGGATATATTTTTCAGATGACTGTCCTGAGGATACGTGTCGTACCTTCTATGGATCCGAGGAGGGGATAGCTGCCTTGGGTCCCGATTCTCAGGAGTGACCAGGAGACTAGTTTAGTGGACTTGCTCTAGATTTATTTTTTAAACTTGAATTATATTAAGTAGAGATTTGATATTGTATTTGAGATTTGTTTCAGATATTATTTTAGTTGTTGTTTATTAAGTTTTATAGTTATTTAGACTTCTTGATATCTTATCGTACTTTAGACTGTGATTGAGTATTACCATATCTTTATACTTGTCCTATATTCAGAATTAAGATCTATGACTGGTACATTATATCATTGTGTGAATTGATATATAGAGATCAAGAATAGCGTTCTGCCACCGATTCTGCGGCGTAGGCTAGGCGCTGTTACGCACTCGTACCCCTATACTGGGTGTGGGTCGTGACACGTTTTTAGTGGTAGCCCATGCAGGTCTACGATAAATTGTTTGGTTACTTTACCGTACCAAACAAGCCTGCGTATAGGATTAGAGTCTAGGATCTCATCCACATACTTGATATCTTTCCTTGACTCCAAATTCTAAACTCTCGTTTAATTATCTTGATTTGCTTCTTGCTTGATTTCTTCAACCATAAACTCTTATCCTTCTTCCGTGCTTGATAGAGGTTAGGAAGATAACTCATACTAGGTAGACATGTTCCATCGTTCCACCACATTACTAGTTTAACTTTTATAAGTTGGGTAGAGTGCCTCACAACCTAACACTCCCTTTGACCTTAACCAAGGCCTTAGATAAGAAGACAATAGGACGACTGTATAGGCACAAACATTGGATGAGTTTTAGATTTTATTTGAAGAACTTGAACTATTTGCACCTTCTTCGTCTTCTCACGTACTCATAATTCTAACTATCTTGACTAATATTGCTATTATAGCCTAGTTTTGCAAGCTCATCCTTTTTTCGAACTTGTTCAAGACATATGTTATCTGAGCATGTCTACTAACATATTGTCTAATCAAAATTGGTACATGATGGTCTGATCAACCTAGTACATTTTGTTCGCTCTTCGTATGATTATTCTACATGGATTGAGATATAGTTAAACTTGCCTCTAGGGTCTCATCCGTAACGATCTTGACAACTCCCTTTTGAACTAGTCAATCGCCTTTGAAACCCATATTTGCAAATCGATCCAATCTCCCTTTACCTCTTATTGTTTTTCGTCACCTACTTCGAAAAACAAGCGCTCGTTGTAACGCCCTAGAACCAGAATACTGGAGAGCGGAGGCGTATATAGCCAGCTACCTATATTGAAGTGCAACCCACATCGCTATACGGTCACGGCTGTCCAGATACATGAGGGTTTAACTACAAGCCAACAGTCTCCTATGGTCATGAACAAGCCTATTGTCTCAATCTCAAGCAAGCAATAATAGTTACAAGATGTTAGAGCACCAAATATATAATAGCAAGGCGTCCCATACATTACATATTGGATGATCATGAAGCTAGTCGTACAAAATATCAAGACTAGCAAGAGTTCAGTCGTACATGATCAACCCTAGGATCTGTCAATCATATTACAGCCTGTAGGCAGACAGTAAATAAAGATGCAATACGAGCTAACACGCGCTTGCCGGCTAAACGTCTCAAAAGAATAATTTTTACAATAAAGTGGGAGGACAAAAAGAAATCTACTCGTTGACAGGGTTACGCCTGGTGGTCACTATCTGTCTGGAAGACATGTGGATTCTCTGGTGCTGCTCCGATATCTGGCCACACAAAACCAGCTGGGTCAGACCCCAGAAAGAGTAAGTGCCACAAAGGAGGCTTTACTTAGGAACTAAAACCAGCATATCATAATAGAATATTAAGATAATAAATAAAGAACTGATAATAATAGAGATAACAACAGTAAACTGAGTACGAGAAAACCATTCAAGTAGCCAGGTCACAACCCTTAAACCAAACAAGGACCGGGGTTGCAGCCCTTCACCTGAATAGAAACCCGTCTCAAATACTATTGGTACAGTGAAGACAATAAACGAAAAGAGGACACAGAACTGCTCTGGGAGCCAGGTTACAACCCTTAAACTAAACAAGGACCGGGGTTGTAACCCTTCGCCTGAACAGAACTGGACCCCCGATCTTTATTGCTAAGGCCAGTATAAATAATCATGGTATTAAGGTAAGGTAAAACATGATGAACATGGCATGGGATTGCAATAAGACAATAAACGAAGAGAGGACACAGAACTGCTCTGGGAGCCAGGTTACAACCCTTAAACCAAACAAGGACCGGGGTTGTAACCCTTCGCCTGAACAGAACTGGACCCCCGATCGTGGTATTGATCGATAGAAATTTGAACAGATCTAATACGTGTTCTAACCCTTCATAGGCAAAAACTGGGTTCACGAATTATACCTGCGGCGGAAAGGAGACAAGTAATTCTTGGCAATCTCGAGCGGACGACCCCAAGATCTTCTGCACGTATTCCTTCCTCGAGTTGGACGTCGTGTGGGCGACGATCTCCCAACCTTTTCTTCTCCTTGGCAGCCCTCTCTTTCTCTCCTTATGTGAATCACGAATTTAGAGAAAGTTTCAAATTTCTGATCAGTAATATGGCGGCCAGAGAATAGAGGATATATATAGGCTACGGCAGGGACCATGAGGAGAAATTAGGGTTAGGCCTCCTAACGGATCTGGATATCCCGTGTTCAGCCCGAACACACAATCCAGGCCCATTAACAACAGCTCGGTCCACTAATGAGCTATTGTTGCACTACCTCCCTAATCCCAAATTATGTTTGTGGGCTCCTTTTATTATATGCTCGTTTGGCTCCCCATGTTAAGATATCGTATGTCCGTCGATCAAATTAAGTTACTGACAACTATATTGATTCGACATTTTTTATCCTTAAGTAGTACCGCTCAACTTTATTTGTCATGTCGGATATAATCTACCTGCAGGGTTTACATGACAATCCTTATGAGCTCCTTAAGGGGACATCATCAACCCGATGTATCGGGACATGGATTCTATTTATAATCAACAACCCATCATACATACAATGTTATTACCCAATTCATAGAGGTTGTCGATCCATAATGAATCTCACTCTTTTATGAGTCAAAATAATGCACACTGCATATACATGTCCGTTATTATATGCAAGTTAAGAGCACAAGTATCCATAATAACAGAGGTATTTGTTCTCTTATGTAGTCAGTACAAAGAGAACAACCTCAAATGGTCCTGTTCAATACACACAAAGTGTACTAGTATAAACCTATAGTCAAGATAGACTAATACCAGATTACACTACAACCTTTCCAATAGATTGTCCAAGTCCATCTAGGTTGTGAACTATTTATATACTCCATAGGGAACTGATAATATGATCTTCTGTGTGACACCACAACCATATTATCTACAATATAGAATATCAGACATTTGCATTAACACTTGCAACAAATACAATATGCAAATATTTGCCCATATTATTCTCATTCAAAATTTAAGGAAATAAGGTTACTAAAAAAGTGATGCTTTTAGTATATAACCCTAACAATCTCCCACTTATACTCAAAGCATTGCTTTTTAGTATACTGTTACAAATCTCCCACTTATACTTAAAGCCATGCTGCTACACATCTGACTCCCATTCCCTCAACATGACTATCAAAAGCCTTAGCTGGTAAGCTATTTGTAAAGGGATCAGCTAGGTTGTCGGCTGATGCTATCTTGATCACAACAACTTTTCCTTTCTTTACAAAATCTCGTATCAGGTGGTACTTATGCTCAATGTGTTTGCCAGTCTTATGGGCTCGTGGTTCCTTCGAGTTTGCAACTGCACCACTATTATCACAATAAAGTGTAATAGACTTAGGCAAACTAGGTACCACATCCAAGTCCAACAGAAAGCTTTTGAGCCAAACCGCTTCTTTGGCTGCCTCAGAGGCTGCCACATACTCGGCTTCCATGGTGGAATCAGCAATACATTTTTGCTTGATACTCCTCCACACAATGGCTCCACCTCCCAAAGTAAACACATAACCTGAGGTAGATTTTTTGGAATCCCTATCTGACTAAAAATCTGAGTCTGTATACCCCAAGGGAATTAAACTATCTGCCTGGTAGACTAGCATATACTCTTTAGTCCTTTTCAGGTACTTCAAAATATGCTTTACGGCAGTCCAGTGCTCTTGTCCTGGGTTAGACTGATATCTGTTGACCATGCCTACGGCAAAGCAGATGTCTGGTCTCGTACATAGCATTGCATACATTAAGCTTCCTACTGCTGAAGCATAAGGAACTGCCTTCATGTTCTCTATCTCTTTAGGTGCCCTCGGACACTGTTCCTTTGATAGAACAATTCCATGTCTAAAAGGTATGAAACCTTTCTTAGAATTTTGCATACTAAAACGAGTTAGTACAGTATCGTTATAGGAAGCTTGGGATAAGCCCAACATCCTTTTCTTACGATTTCGTAGAACTTTGATCCTAAGGATGTGACCTACTTCTCCCAAGTCCTTCATATCAAACTGTTTGGATAAACATACCCTTACATCAGATAACACCTTCACATTGTTTCCAATGAGCAAGATGTCATCCACATAAAGTATTAGAAACACCACCACGTTTCCGTCACACTTTCTGTATACACATGATTCATCCTGACATTGATCAAATCCATAGGATTTTATCACCTGATCAAAACATATGTTCCAAGATCTGGAAGCTTGCTTAAGTCCATAAATGGACTTCTTTAGCTTACAAACAAGATGCTCCTGGCCCTTTTCAATGAACCCGTCTGGTTGCTTCATATAGATGTCTTCCTCAAGACTTCCATTAAGGAAATCTGTCTTGACATCCATTTGCCAAATCTCATAATCGAGATGAGCTGCAATAGAAAAAGAATCCGGATAGACTTAAGCATGGCTACAAGAGAAAAGGTTTCCTTATAATCAATACCCTCTCTTTGAGTAAAACCTTTTGCTACAAGCCGAGCTTTAAAGGTTTCAACCTTACCGTCTGATCCTCTTTTTCTCTTATAGACCCACTTGCATCCAATGGATTTTACACCAACGGGTGGTTCTATAAGCTCCCAGACCTGATTAGAATCCATAGATTCTATTTCAGATATCATTGCTTTTTGCCAAGACTCTGCATCTTTATCTTGGAGTGCTTCATTGTAGGTACAGGGATCATAATCTTGTTCCTCAGGGACGAAGTCTGACGACTCTCCCAAGAACATATATCTATCAGGTTGTATCACAACCCTCCCACTACGACGAGGCACTATCGGTTGTGGTGTAACATTTGTGACATGTTGTACAGTTATTTGTGGTTCATCCTCTTGTACTGTTGGTACTGAAGTACTTGGTGTATCACTTCTCAGTTCTTCTAGAACAACTCTACTTTTGGGTTTATGGTTCATCACATAGGCTTTCTCTAAGAATCGGGCATTGGTGCTAACAATGACCTTCTGATCCTTAGGACTATAAAATAAACCTCCTTTCGTTCCTCTTAGGCAGCCTACAAACAAGCGTACTTCTGTACGAGATTCTAACTTATCTGCTTTCCCATTCAGCACATGTGCTGGACTACCCCAAATGCGAACATGTTTCAGACTAGGCTTACGCCCAATCCACAGCTCTGTGGGAGTAAGAGGTACTGACTTAGAATGAACCAAATTCAAAATATAAGCTGCAGTCTCTAAGGCATATCCACAAAACGAATCTAGCAAATCCGAATAACTCATCATTGATCTAACCATCTCCATAAGAGTTCTATTCCTTCTTTCGGCTATACCATTCTGCTGGGGCGTTCTAGGTATAGTCAATTGGGATACAATCCCAGCCTCTGATAAATAATTCCTAAACTCTCCAAAGAGGTACTCACCACCACGATCTGATCATAATGACTTGATACATCTTCCATGACGTTTTTTCGTTTCAGCCTTGTACTCTTTGAATTTTTTAAAGCACTCAGACTTACGGCGCATCAAATAAATGTATCCATACCTTGAATAATCGTCAATAAATGTGACAAAATATTCAAAGCCACCTCTAGCTTGGATAGCCATGAGTCCACACAAATCAGAATGAACCAATTCCAACACATCTTTGGCCCTACACCCCTTTGCCGTAAAAGGCCTTTTGGTCATTTTACCTTCCAAGCAGGATTCACAGACTGGTAGTGCCTCCACTTCCAATGAACTCAAAGGTCCATCTTCAACCAGTCTTTGAATCCTTCTTAGGTTAATATGTCCCAATCGCAAGTGCCAAAGATATGTTTGGTTCATATAAGAAGGTTCTTTTCTCTTATTTAAGTTAGATGACATATTATTCATTTTCATAAGTTGCATTGTGGGCGAAATGACATATAAATTATCAACCAATGCACCAGAACAGATAAAATGTTTATTCTTTCTAATAACAATATTGTCATTAAAATAAACTGAATATCCATCCTTAACTAACATAAAAACAGAAACTAAATTCCTTCTAAGTGAAGGTGCATAAAGATAATCTCTCAATGTCAAAGACTTATTTCTACCAAAAGATAAAATAACATCTCCTAATGCAATGATCGATACTTTTGTAGCATCACCCATGAACAAGTATATCTCTCCATCACTGAGCCGTCTGGTTTTCTGGAACCCCTGCAATGTATTACAGACATGATTAGTGGCTCATGTATCTACACACCAGGTGCCGGTAGATAACACCGCTAAACATGTTTCAAGTACTAGTAAATAAGATATACCTTCTTTGTTCTCTTGTTTGAGAAGTGGACAATCAGTCTTCCAAAGTCCTGACCCTTTGTACTTGAAACATTTGTCTTTCAGCTTTTTCACCGCGCCTTGAGGTCCCATGCTCTTCTTTGCTGAGTTTGCCTATTTCTGAATGTTATTCTTCTTCTTACCGCCTTTTGGCTTAGAAGTAGAAGCCTTTTCAAAAACAAAAACATGACCACTCTGCCTAAAGAGAGATTCAGCATCCTGTAGCACTTTTGCAAGTTCTGCCAAACTATACAACCTTTTGTTCATGTTGTAATTAAGGCAGAAATTGTTAAAACTTTTAGGCAGAGTCCCGAGAATGATATCGACCTGGGATTCTCCATCGATTTCAGCTCCAAGGATCTCCATCTCATTCAGATGACCCATCATCTTGAGAACATGATCCCTTACTGGTGTACCCTCAGCCATTTTTGTATTCATCAAATATTTCATAGCAAACTGCCTAGCTACTCTACTCTGATGTCCAAAGAGTTCCTTGAGGTTATACATCATGTCATAAGCAGTGGCCATGGCCTGATGCTGATGTTGCAGTACATTTGACATAGATGCCAGAATGTAACACCGTGCCATCTCATCTGCCTTTTTCTACTTCTTATAAGCCTCTTTGACCTCTTCATCAGAGTTAGCATCAGGCTTAGGTGGGCATTCCTCAACAAGTACATATTTGTACTCCTCAGCAGTCAGAACAAATCCAAGTTACGTTTCCAGTCAATATAATTAGGTCCAGTAAGTTTGTTTTCTTTAAGAATCACCATAAGTGGACTGAAAGAACCCATTTTTGAAATCCTGAGAATCACATAAATAAAATTATGTAGGGCAAAAAAAACTTTTTGAATTAACTAAATATTGATTCCCTCAAAACAATAATAAGAAATTCACCAACACCTTAAACACCATGAATTTAGCATGCCACGATAGTGTGGACGTATACAAATTCAACTTTGTTCAAGTAGGTTTTTTCTATTAATTTTACTATCATGTCAACCTAACTTTATGACAAATAAAATTAATATGCTGGTCTAGCTCTGGTCATACAAATAATAGCAGTGACTCCGATGGGGAGGATATCATTATTTGTATCTAAGTGTATACCATTACTTAATACTAAGTCCATTACCTTGTAGTAAGTTCCTTCAGATAGAGAAGTGAACACATACTAGGTAACTTTCTACAATTATCCCTAAGGAAGTTTGTACTGGTGATCCATAATTATACTCATCCGATATGGAGGAAAGCACTATAGCCAACACGCAAGTATAATTACATCACCTACAAACCAGTAATGGAGACCATAGGATTTAAACTAAATAAATATCCTCTCCCACTTAGTTATTTAACAATGAGGGTTTTTCTACTAGTTGATATTATGTCCATGTTGTCCATTATTAATGTAGGCTTGGTTTTTCAAAAAAAACAACCACACAATAATAAACATGCATAATCAGAAAAAGCAAAATGACAAAAATAAGAAAAAATATCCAACTATTATGGTCATCTTTGCTGCTCCGTCCTCAACTATCTGAATCCAAAATCTGGCGCTGCGCAGATCTATTCGGGGTTCGAAAATCATCTGTCTGTCTCTGGACTGCTTAAAACCAGCATCTTGTCCGGCGTCAGAAACAGCCACCACCGCCATCACGATTGATCAAAAATAATTAAAATTATATCAATCCTATGCCTCCCGAAGGAGTTCATACATAATCTAGATTAAAAAATTAAAATAATAAGCATGATCAACTCTCGTGATTTTAATTACATCCACAGCAACAACAACATCCACGATATGTTCGTGGTTTAAACAACACAATCAAAAAACATGTATTGGACCATAATAGTTGGATCTAAGATGCCTGCAAAACCGAGTTAGAACAGATCTACATCTACCGACTATTACACAGCGCAGGTTTTATTGGACAACATGGACGTATCAATCAATACGTAGATCCAAAGTGGCTCTGATACCAATTGATGGAACTGGGGATTCCCAGGACCCTTCCTTTGGTGTGCGTATTGATCGATAGAAATATGAATAGATCTAATACGTGTTCTAACCCTTCATAGGTGAAAACTAGTGTTCATGAATTATACCTGCGACGGAAAGGAGACAAGTAATTCCTGGCAATCTTGAGCGGACGACCCCAAGATCTTCTGCACGTATTCCTTCCTCGAGTTGGACGTCGTGTGGGCGACGATCTCCCAACCTTTTCTTCTCCTTGGCAGCCCTCTCTTTCTCTCCTTACGTGAATCACGAATTTAGAGAAAGTTTCAGATTTTTGATCAGTAATATGGCGGCCAGAGAATAGAGGATATATATAGGCTACGGCAGGGACCATGAGGAGAAATTAGGGTTAGGCCTCCTAACGGATCTGGATATCCCATGTTCAGCCCGAACACACAATCCAGGCCCATTAACAACAGCTCGGTCCACTAATGAGCTATTGTTGCACTACCTCCCTAATCCCAAATTATGTTTGTGAGCTCCTTTTATTATATGCTCGTTTGGCTCCCCATATTAAGATATCGTATGTCCGTCGATCAAATTAAGTTACTGACAACTATATTGATTCGACATCTTTTATCCTTAAGTAGTACCGCTCAACTTTATTTTTTATGTCGGATATAATCCACCTGCAAGGTTTACATGACAATCCTTATGAGCTCCTTAAGGGGATATCATCAACCCGATGTATCGGGACATGGATTCCATTTATAATCAACAGCCCATCAAACATACAATGTTATTACCCAATTCATAGAGGTTGTCGATCCATAATGAATCTCACTCTTTTATGAGTCAAAATAATACAAACTGCATATACATGTCCGTTATTATATCCGGGTTAAGAGCACAAGCATCCATAATAACAGAGGTGTTTGTTCTCTTATGTAGTCAGTACAAAGAGAACAACCTCAAGTGGTCCTGTTCAATACACACAAAGTGTACTAGTGTAAACCTATAGTCAAGATAGACTAATACCAGATTACACTACAACCTTTCCAATAGATTGTCCAAGTCCATCTAGGTTGTGAACTATTTATATACTCCATAGGGAACTGATAATATGATCTTCTGTGTGACACCACACACCATATTATCTACAATATAGAATATCAAACATTTGCATAACACTTGCAACAAATACAATATGCAAACATTTGCCCATATGATTCTCATTCAAAATTTAAGGAAATAAGGTTACTAAAAAAGTGATACTTTTAGTATATAACCCTAACAATGACATGCTATATTCAAGCAATCTACCACGCAATCATTCATTTCAAGCAAGAAATTTAGAGCATAAGGCATAAGAAAGACATTATACCTTACGAGTCAAACAGGTCAGGATATCACAATCGGATATCATCCTCACGCTCCCATGTTGACTCACCGAAGGAGTGATGATCCCAAGCAACACGGACTAACTTGATAGTCTTGTTCTTGAGTATCTTCTCTCTTTGGTCCAATATGGATACGGGCCTCTCCTCATACGAAAGGTTGGTTCCAACAACCAATTCTGAATGATCCAAGATGTGGCTCGGGTACGGAATATACCGTCGCAGTTGGGATACATGGAACACGTCATGCACCTCACTCAGAGACGGCGGAAGAGCGAGACGATAGGACACATCTCCTACTCGCTCCAGGATATCGAACGGCCCTATATACCTAGGACTAAGCTTTTCCCGAACGCCGAAACGAATGACGCCACAGTTAGGCGAGATCCTAAGGAATACATGGTTGCCGACAGAAAATTCAAGGAGACGCCGATGAGAATCGGCCCAATGTCCCTGACGATCTTGTGCAACGCGAAGATGATCTCTGACTCTCCTGACCACCTCAACTGTCTGAGAGATCAACTCGGGACCAAGCATCTGCCTTTCTTCAACATCATCCCATGCTAGTAGGGATCTGCACTTCCTTCCATACAGTGCCTCGAACGGTGCCATCTGGATACTAGCTTGAAAACTGTTGTTGTACGAAAACTCCACCACGTGCAGGTTATCTTCCCACGAACCACCGAAGTCGAGCGTACAAGATCTTAACATATCCTCAAGAGTCTGGATCATGCGCTCCGACTGACAATTTGTCTGCGGGTGATAAGCTGAGCTGAACTGGAGGTGAGTTCCCAAACTCTCTTGCAGACTACGCTAAAAGTACAACATAAATCTTAAATCTCGGTCCGATGTGATACTGACTGGAACACCGTGCAGCCTGACAATCTGCCTGAGCTACATCCCTGCTAGCTGAGCCGTCGACTGACCTACTCTGAATGAGAGAAAGTGAGCCACCTTCATGAGCCGATCAACTATAACCCATATAGCATCTCTACCGGTCGGGGACCTAGGTAATCCAATCACGAAATCCATGGTTATATGCTCCCACTTCCATTTTGGAATTGGCAAGGACTGAAAAAGTCCAGCTGGCCTCTGATGTTCAACCTTAACTTATTGGCAAACCAAACACCGAGAGACAAACCGAGCTATCTCCCTCTTCATACCATTCCACCAAAAGTGCTGACGGATATCTCGGTACATCTTCGTGTCACCGGGATGAATCGAATACTGAGAACTCTGAGCTTCCGCCATGACTTCCTGTCTGATATCTCTACTGGGTACACAAAGATGCTTCCCATGTCGAAGTGTACCGTCTTCATGGATACATAACTCTGGTCTTCGTCCTGCCTCACACTCTGCTCTGAGTCGCTGAAGCTTAGAATCTGCTGACTGCGCCATCCGGACTATAGTGGACTGAACTTGCATGCTGGCCATCAATGCCACACTGGAAGGGAGGACAACTTCTATACCCATTTTCTGAAGATCGGCTAACAGCTCTGGTTGCGCTGTTAGGAAATAAACTCCGGCTTTCCTGCTCAATGCATCTGCAACGACGCTGGCCGTCCCAGGATGATACTGCAGGTTGACATCATAATCCACAAGCAGCTTTAGCCATCTCCTCTGACGCATGTTAAGATCCTTCTGAGTGAACACATACTTCAGGCTCTTGTGATCGGTAAATATCTCTACCCTATCTCCATACAAGTAGTGTCTCCAAAGCTTAAGTGCAAACACTACTGCTGCCAGCTCCAAGTCATGGGTTGGGTAATTCCTCTCATGATCACGAAGTTATCGTAACGCATAAGCTATTACCTTCTCATGCTGCATCAGAACACATCCTAAACCTCGGCCTGAAGCATCACAATATACTGAGAATCCTTCGGTCCCATCTGGAAGCGTGAGAATAGGAGCCGTCATCAAGCCTCGCTTTAACTTCTTAAAAGAATCCTGACATTCTGCTGTCCAAGCAAACTGCACATCCTTGTGGGTCAACTGGGTCAATGGCACTAAAATTCGAGCAAAGTCTGAAACAAATCGCCGGTAGTAGCCGGCCAAGCCAAGAAAACTGTAAATTTTTGCCACTGTACTAGGTACCGGCCACGTTTCAATGGCTATGATCTTCTGGGGATCCACTTCTACTCCTCCTCTGGTGATGATATGGCCCAAGAACGAAATACGATCGAGCCAGAACTCACATTTACTAAACTTGGCATACAACTGGTGCTCTCTGAGAATCTGGAGGACAACTCAGAGATGTTGCTCATGCTCCGCTTTACTCTTGCTGTAGACCAGGATGTCGTCTAGGAACACAATCACAAACTGATCCAAATAAGGCATAAAGATACGATTCATGAGGTCCATGAATACAGCCGGCGCATTGGTTGCTCCAAAGGGCATAACAAGGAACTCCCAATGCCTATACCGGGATCTGAAAGCTGTCTTCGGGATGTCCTGCTCTCTGACTCTGATCTGATGGTACCCTGACCGTAAATCTATCTTCGAGAATACTGCTGCTCCTCTGAGTTGATCAAACAAGTCATCTATACTTAGGAGAGGATATCTGTTCTTGATTGTCACTGAGCTCAAGGTACGATAGTTAACACATAATCTGGACGTACCATCCTTCTTTTTCACAAGAAGCATCGGGGCTCCCCAAGACGATCCACTAGCACGAATGAATCCCTTGGTTCTGAGTTCTTCAATCATTTTGTACAATATCTCCAATTCTGACGGTGCCATCCTGTAGACTCTCTCTGACACAGTTGCGGTCCCGGGGATTAAGTCTATGGTGAACTCGATCTCTCGCTCTAGCGATATTCCTGTGAGCTCTTCTGGGAAAACATCTGGAAACTCCTCGACGATCCGGGGTAACTGCACTGCTGCTACTACCATCCGCAATATGGGAGGCGAATGTTCAATTTTGTCTCGGGAGAAGGAAAACTCTGGCTCGCCTGGGATGCTAAAAGCAACCCTGCCAATATGGCAATCTATCCTGGCATACTGGTCCCTCAACCAATCCATCCCTAAGACCACATCATAATCGACCATCGGGAATTCTATCAACCTAGTGGAAAACTCTCTACCGCTAACTACGACCCGACACGAGGAAAACACTCTATCTACTCCCACAAGACCGTTACCAGTAAGTATATTGAGCCTTACTGATAATGACTCAGGCTCCAGCCCTATCCGTGTCGCGAATCGTGCAGACATAAATGAATACGAGGCACCAGAATCAAATAATACTGAAGATGGAAAGGTGTTAACGAGAATAGTACCTGCCACTACCTCACTGGGTGCTATTCCTTCCTCTTCCATGGTCAAGGCCAGCACTTGACCATGCCCTCTGGGTGCGGGTCCCCTCTGCTAAAAATTCCTCTACCTGCTCTGGATCAGGGCTTGGGCTTGGGTATACCGCTGCGGTCTCTACTGCTGGATTGCCTGGGCATGCGTTGGCAATGGCCTCGGGAACGGATAATGCAGCTGCTGCTGCTGCTGGACTGGTGCTGGTCCTCTAACTGAAGGACTAGATAAGGCCGATGAACTTCCCCTGTTCGGGCAGTTCCCAATCCTGTGGTCTGGGGCACCACAAACCAAGCACAAACCCTGTGCTCTGCGACACTCTGATACCACATGCCCTGGCTTCCCGCAGTGTGAACATCCTAGTGAGGAAGACTGCTTCTGCTTCTGCTGCTGAGGGTGTATCGGGATGGAATGCTGAACCGACGTCACTGAGGCCGCCCGTCTCGGAGCTCCAATGGTCAAAGCCCTGGCTGCCGGGGCTGGTGCTGATGACTGATTCATCTGGCCGTGAGATCGCTTTCGACCTTCGGTCCTGTCCACAATCCTCTGGGAGGTATACTCATGCCTCCGGGCTGCTCTCAGTACTGCATCAAAGGTCTGATGCTCAAACTGCTCCACTGCCAACAAAATCTCTAGGTGGAGCCCCTACTGGAACCGCTGGGCTCTATCGAACTCGGTTGCTACCAAGGTGGGAGCAAACTGACTAAGTCTCAAAAACTCGGTCGCATATCGGTCGACCGCCCTGCCCATCTGCTTCAGATTGGTGAACCTCGTCTGTAGATCATACCGAGCTACAGCATCAAAATACTTGGTCTGGAATCTCTCCTTGAATACTGTCCAGGCAATAGGGGCCACTAATCCAATGGCCTGCGTCGCCCACCAGCTGCGGGCAAGATCCAATAGCTGTAGGGGCACCACGGCCACCTTCTCATTCTCTGGAGTCCTGGCTGCTTCTAGAATCACCTCTATGTCCTGAAGCCATGCATCTGCAGCGATCGCATCTTCACTGCCGTCGAAGAAGGGAGGGTTCAAGCGCTTGAAGTTGTTGGTCGCGCTATTACCCTGGTGATCTCCTCTGGTCAAAACGTCTACCACCGCCTGGTGCAAAACATCTCCTCGACGATCCTGGGAGGCTAATAGTGACCTGATGAGACCCACCAAAGTGCCATCATCAGGCTCTACAGGCTGGACGGACCGAACTGGTGGTTCTCCTCCAGTAGGCATGACTCTGGAGGCTACTCCTGAATATTGGGCTTGATCTCCGGCTTGCTGCTGGTCCACGGAAGGTGCTCCGCCTTGCTGATCGGTAGGTCCAGGAACAATGCCGATGAAGAAGACGACATAGGGAAGAATAAGAAAGGACCAAGACAGATCAACGATACAAGCATGTGATCAGGTCGAAAATCTCAGGGATTAGAAGATACGGGGAGAGATCAAGGACGGGTGTTGATTGAGATATCTATTCGGTAAACCCTCATATATCTTGATTCACAAGACCTGCATGGGCCACCACTTAAACCATGTAACGCCCCAGAACCAGAATACTGGAGAGCGGGAGCGTACATAGCCAGCTACGTATATTGAAGTGCAACCCACCTCGCTATACGGTCACGGCTGTCTAGATACATGAGGGTTTAACTACAAGCCAACAGTCTCCTATGGTCATGAACAAGCCTATTGTCTCAATATCAAGCAAGCAATAATAGTTACAAGATGTCAGAACACCAAATATATAATAGCAAGGTATCCCATACATTATATATTGGATGATCATGAAGCTAGTCGTACAAAATATCAAGACTAGCAGGAGTTCAGTCGTACATGATCAACCCTAGGATCTGTCAATCATGTTACAGCCCGTAGGCAGACAGTAAATAAAGATGCAATAAGAGCTAACACGTGCTCGCCGGCTAAACGTCTCAAAAGAATAATTTTTACAATAAAGTGGAAGGACAAAAAGAAACCCACTCGTTGCCAGGGTTACGCCTGGTGGTCACCATCTGGCTGAAAGACAGGTGGATCCTCTGGTGCTGCTTCTTCAGCCAGATGGATCCTCTGGTGCTGCTCCGATATCTGGCCACACAAAACCAGCTAGGTCAGACCCCATAAAGAGCAAGTGCCACAAAGGAGGCTTCACTTAGGAACTAAAACCAGCATATCATAATAGAATATTAAGATAATAAATAAAAAAATTGATAATAATAGAGATAACAACAGTAAACTAAGTACGAGAAAACCATTCAAGTAGCCAGGTCACAACCCTTAAACCAAATAAGGACCGGGATTGCAGCCCTTCACCTGAATAGAAACCCGTCTCAAATACTATTGGTACAGTGAAGACAATAAAACGAAAAAATGACACAGAACTGCTCCGAGAGCCAGGTTACAACCCTTAAACCAAACAAGGACCAGGGTTGTAACCCTTCGCCTGAACAAAACTGGACCTCCGATCTTTATTGCTAAGGCTAGTATAAATAATCATGGTATTAAGGTAAGGTAAAACATGACGAACATGGCATGGGGTTGCAATAAGACAATAAACGAAGAGAGGACATAGAACTGCTCTGGGAGCCAGGTTACAACCCTTAAATCAAACAAGGACCGGGGTTGTAACCCTTCGCCTGAACAGAACTGGACCCCCGATCGTTATTGTTAAGGCAAACATCAATAATCATGTCATGTCACAATCTTGCACAGGATCAGGATAAGACTAAGCTGGAATAAACTCCATCCAATCAATTACGGCCAATCAAGAGTACGGCTTGATACTTTTAACTAACTAGGGTTATCACAGGCCTAGTTATTAGCAAGATGCAATGAGATTATCACAACAGCCACAAGCCTTGCAGACC
Source organism: Iris pallida (assembly GCA_029216955.1). NCBI lineage: Eukaryota > Viridiplantae > Streptophyta > Magnoliopsida > Asparagales > Iridaceae > Iris > Iris pallida. The sequence goes on along the minus strand of JANAVB010017197.1, from coordinate 3,265,580 downwards.
ATCCGGTTATCTGGATCGAATGTCCGTTTATAAAGAATGCAACACGTGACTGTGTGCTGGAAATGTGCCCTACTCGTTGGTAGGCTACAAGTCCACTTAATGCGCCCAGATAACGGGATTGCCTGTAGCTGAAAATCTCTTCATGTCTACTGAATTATTCTAGTTTATTAGCCTTAGTCAATTACTGTAGGTATCCCTGACCGTGGTACTCAGGAATCCCTATCCTAGACATGATGCAAGACAGTACTGGTTTATTTTGTACAAACACAATCACCTACGGTGTCCAGGCCATTCAATTCTGTCATGGTATGCTAGCCGTCGCAACAGCATTCGAGATATATATCATGTCAAATTTACTGTCAAGAGTGCACCACGATGGGTCACCATTATGTCATGGAACATATTTAAAATTAACATTTAACCTGGTATAAGCGTATATGCAATAACTAAATATAAACAGGATGCAAGAGTTGTGGAGGAATCATGCGGCTCAGGGGAGACGGGGCATAACTTCCACATAAGAACTCAAAATGAGGTGCTCCAGAGATATTCGGAAAGGCAAGACAAAGATCTAAAACTTTCATGTTTTAAGTTTTTCGAAACTCTGGCTAAAAAATAGCTAAACTTGGCAAAAATAGTCATTCTGTGCACTTTTTATGCCAAAAATTTAATTCTGCGTAAAATACGCAAAAGGGGAGGGTTCCAGCGTAAAATTTTACATTTTGGGTACCATCCAGCATAAAATACGCAAATTCAGGGTTTCCTGCGTAAAATCTTATATTCTGGATGCTATCCAGCATAAAATACGCAATTTCAGGTTTTTCTGCATAAAATCTTACATTCTAGACACTATCCAGCGTAAAATACGCAATTTCAGGGTTCCCTACGTAAAATCTTACATTTTTGATGCTATCTAGCGTAAAATATGCAATTTTAGGGTTTCTAGCGTAAAATTTTACATTCTGGATGCTATCCAGTATAAAATACGCAATTTTAGGGTTTTCTGCGTAAAATCTTACATTCTGGATGCTATCCAGCGTAAAATACGCAATTTCAGGGTTTCCTGCGTAAAATCTTACATTCTGGATGCTATCCAGCGTAAAATATGCAATTTCAGGATTCCCTGCGTAAAATCTTACATTCTAGATGCTATCCAGCATAAAATATGCAATTTCAGGGTTTCCTGCGTAAACTTTCACTCAGCCGACATGAAAAATCCAGAAAACTTGTTTTGGCCATAAAAACTTCATTTTAACTCGAAATGAGGTGAATCAAAAACCAAATTCACACAAAATTTCGTGCTCTTGCTCATGGAACTATTAGTTTTCGAAAATAACAAGTTTTAGTAGATCAAAACCAAGAAAAACTTCATGAACTTATGAATCCCAAAGTTATAATGTAGATCTAGAAGAATCTATCCATAAAATCAAAAACTCCAAGTTCTAAAGAGGCTTATAATCATGTAAAGAAGAGAATGGAACAATAAAACTTGAGATCCATCATGAAGCAAGTTGCACTTGCCTAGGGCTCTTGGGTGTAGGTGGAGAGTAATGGTGAGAAAGAAGAAGAGTGAATAAGGAGAGAGAAAGAGTGTTGGGTTAATAAATGGAGATGGTGGTGGTAGGTAAGGGTTCTCCCCTTGGTTCATGATGAACCAATAAGCAACCCAAGCTGAACCAAGCCAACCCAAACAAGCCGAACCAAGCCAGGAGACATGCAATACGAGTCAGATACGGACACGTATTCCAAATAACGTAATTACGAACTATGGTCATCACACTCGTAGACACGAAGTATTCCCCTATGGCCATGAAGGCTATATATACACAATTATTTTCCATCTATTTGAAATCAGAGAACTATCTTTAACTTGGTTCATGTCTACCGTTCCTATTACACTTTGAATTATTCTTTTCAAAATCGAGGTACGATATCATGATTTAGAATTTCTCTAACTTCATTAATCATAGAATCGTGCCTTGGTTTTAATTTTTGGGAAGGAAATTCAGGAGAGTATAGATTGTAAGCCTTCTAAATTTCTTTCACTGATTGATTAGGATAAATTTGGTTCCCACTAGAATGATAAATCATCGCCTCATGAACATCCACTTTCTATTTTGATCATTTGGTGTCCTCTACCGTGGCATTGATATTTGGAGCACAATACTAGTTGTTACCTTCCAACAAATCTCATATGCAAGACCTAGACGAGCCCACCTTCATGTAGACATATCACGTCCCACTAAACTACGTCCCCTTGTACTCTATTTTTATGATACAACTTTTAGGTCAAAAAAGCTAACTATAACCCTTACCGTAATATCGATATACTTTTCGACCTCAATTAAAGATCCAAACTTGACTCAAGTCTTTTGACCCAATATATGGTTGTGATCTACTCGAAGCTCACTACTCATATGCCACTAGTGTGCCACTCAGTAGAGTTCCTATGTGCTACTTAAATACAAAAGTCACAGAAGGCGCATTTTGGGCTTAAGGAACCTAGTTAACCAACCAGACTAGCAAATAGCCCAACCACTTGAGTTTGAACTTATTCTAGGTTATCCTAACCTTATAGGAATGATGTAGATTAATTTTATAGGATCTTGTCCATCCAATATAGATTAAAATGCAAGATTTATTTAATCAAGGATTGATGTCCAATTAGGCAACCCATTAAAACCAGTTAAACCTATCCATGCATATCGTCATATTTTGGACTATAAAACCAAACTTATTGAAATAAGTTCCTACACCTGTTATGAAGTCCCCATCTCTTAGTCCACTAATCATCCTTCCATAAATCCCTTAACCATATCTCTTCGAAGTCTATGTTATGCTTTCCTCTATACCAACTTGTTTTCGGTTATGCTCGACCAATACCTCTCCTACTGCCTTGATGAAAACAGGGTCAATATATGGGCAATATTAGATAAGTAATACCTAGGCTTCCTATAGAGTCCATGACTATGATTAGAAGTACCTCATATTCTTATACAACCTCCTAGAAATTTAACATTCTTAGAAGTTATGTTACTGTACTTTCCACGATTAACCAATTGCTGTAAGTTGGGTAGGGTGTTGAATCAAGAATACCCTATCTTTTAGAGTATGGCACTAATTTGAATTTCTTTATAACCACCCCTCCATCCTATACATAGCAGTAAGAGAGTCTATTCTTTTTACAGCAATGTTATTTTTCTTTTTCTCTACTTCATAATCTTCATTGAGTTTTGTATGCTCTCATGTCATCTTATCATGCTTTCTTGAGCATCATGCAAACTCAACTTTAGTGAAGATATTTCTTTTGTGTCACTAGTGGAAGGAGTATCTCTTATTTCACTTAATAAACTAGAAAGCCTTTCAATCTCATGTTTATGAAATTTTATCTCTTTTCTAGCATTTATGTTTTATCTAGTACTTTTTTATGATCATCAAGCACTGAAAGCATTATATAATTCTGTTAGGGTTACATACTAAAAGCATCACTTTTGTAGTAACCTTATTTCTTTAAATTTTGAATAAGAATCATATGGGCAAATATTTGTATATTGTATTTGTTGCAAGTGTTAATACAAATGTCTGATATTCTATATTGTAGATAATATGGTGTGTGGTGTCACACAGAAGATCATATTATCAGTTTTCTATAGAGTATATAAATAGTTCACAACCTAGATGGACTTGGACAATCTATTGGAAAGGTTGTAGTGTAATATGGCATTAGTTTATCTTAACTATAAGTTTATACTAGTACACTTTGTGTGTATTGAACAGGACCACTTGAGGTTGTTCTCTTTGTACTGACTACATAAGAGAACAAACACCTCTGTTATTATGGATGCTTGTGCTCTTAATCCGGATATAATAACAGATATGTATATGCAGTGTGCATTACTTTGACTCATGAAAGAGTGAGATTCATTATGGATCAACAACCTCTATAAATTGGGTAATGACATTGTATGTATGATGGGCTGTTGATTATAAATGGAATCCATGTCCCGATACATCGGGTTGATGATGTCTCCTTAAGGAGCTCATAAGGATTGTCATGTAAACCCTGCAGGTGGATTATATCCGATATGACAAATAAAGTTGAGCGGTACTACTTAAGGATAAAAGATGTAGAATCAATATAGTTGTCAGTAACTAAATTTGATCGACCGACATACAATATCTTAACAAGGGGAGCCAAACGAGCATATAATAAAAGAAGCCCACAAACATAATTTGGGATCAGGGAGGTAGTACAACAATAGCTCATTAGTGTACCGAGCTATTGTTAATGGATCTGGATTGTGTGTTCGGGCTGAACACGGGATATCCAGATCCGTTAGGAGGCCTAACCCTAATTTCTTCTCATGGTCCCTGTCGTAGCCTATATATATCCTCTATTCTCTGGTCGCCAGATTATTGATCAAAAATCTAAAGCTTTCTCTAAATTTGTGATTCACGTAAGGAGAGAAAGAGAGGGCTGCCAAGGAGAAAAAAAAAGGTTGGAAGATCGTCGCTCATACGACATCCAACTCGAGGAAGGAATACGTACAGAAGATCTTGGGACTGTCCGCTCGAGATTGCCAAGAATTACTTGTCTTCTTTCCGTCGCAGGTATAATTCGTGAACCCTAGTTTCCACCTATGAAGGGTTAGAATACGTATTAAATCTGTTTAACTTTCTATCGATCAATACGCACACCAAATTAAGGGTCCTGGGAATCCCCAGTTCCATCAATTGGTATCAGAGCCACTTTGGATCTGCGTATTGATTGATACGTCTATGTTGTCCAATAAAACCTGCGCTGTGTAATAGTCGGTAGATGTAGATCTGTTCTAACTTGGTTTTGCAGGCATCTTAGATCCAACTATTATGGTCCAATGCATATTTTTGATTGTGTTGTTTAAACCACGGACATGTCGTAGATGTTGTTGTTGATGTGGATGTAATTAAAATTACGAGGGTTGATCATGCTTATTATTTGAATTTTTCAATCTAGATTATGTGTGAACTCTTTCGAGAGGCATAAGATTGATGTAATTTTAATATTTTTGATCAATCGTGATGGCGGTGGTGGCTGTTTCTGACGTCAGACGAGATGCTGGTTTTAAGCAGTCCAGAGGCAGACAGATAGTTTTCGATGAAGGAATCGACAGCCAAAACCTTAAAAAAATAGATCTACGCAGTGCCAGATTTTGGATTCTGGTAGTTAAGGACGGAGCAGAAAAGTTGACCATAATAGTTGGATATTTTTCTCTTATTTGTTGTCATTTGGTTTTTCTGATTATGCATGTTTATTATTGTGTGGATATTTTTTTGAAAAACTAAGCCTACATTAATAATGGACAACATGGACATAATATCAACTAGTAGAAAAACCCTCATTGTTAAATAACTAAGTGGAAGAGGATATTTATTTAATATAAATCCAATGGTCTCCATTACTGGTTTGTAGGTGATGTAATTATACTTGTGCGTTGGCTTTAGTGCCTTCCTCCTTATCGGATAAGTATAATTATGGATCACCAGTACAAACTTCCTTAGGAATAATTGTAGAAAGTTACCTAGTATGTGTTCACTTCTCCATCTGAAGGAACTCATTACAAGGTAATGGACTTAGTATTAAGTAATGGTATACACTTAGATACAAACAATGGTATCCTCTCCATCGGAGTCACTGCTATTATTTGTATGACCAAAGCAAGGCCAACATATTAATTTTATTTGTCATAAAGTTATGTTGACATGATAGTAAAATTAATAAAAAAAAACCTACTTGAACAAAGTTGAATTTGTATACGTCCACACTATCGTGGCATGCTAAATTCATGGTGTTCAAGGTGTTGGTAAAATTTTTTATTATTATTTTGAGGGAATCAATATCTAAATAATTCAAAAAGTTTTTTTGTCCTACATAATTTTATTTATGTGATTCTCAGGATTTCAACAATGGGTTCTTTCAGTCCACTTATGGTGATTCTTAAAAAAAACAAACTTACTAGACCTAATTATATTGACTGGAAACGTAATTTGGACATTGTTCTGACTGCTGAGGAGTACAAATATGTACTTGTTGAGGAATGTCCACCTAAGCCTGATGCTAACTCTGATGAAGAGGTCAAAGAGGCTTATAAGAAGTGAAAAAGGCAGATGAGATGGCGCGGTGTTACATTCTGGCATCTATGTCAAATGTACTGCAATATCAGCATCAGGCCATGGCCATGGCCACAGCTTATGACATGATGTATAACCTCAAAGAACTCTTCGGACATCAGAGTAGAGCAGCTAGGCAATTTGCTATGAAATGTTTGATGAATACAAAAATGGCTGAGGGTACACCAGTAAGGGATCATGTTCTCAAGATGATGGGTCATCTGAATGAGATGGAGATCCTTGGAGCTAAAATCGATGGAAAATTTCAGGTCGATATAATTCTCGGGACTCTGCCTAAAAGTTTTGACAATTTATGCCTTAATTACAACATGAACAAAAGGTTGTATAGTTTGGCAGAACTTGCAAAAGAGCTACAGGATGCTGAATCTCTCTTTAGGAAGAGTGGTCATATTTTTGTTTCTGAAAAGACTTCTACTTCTAATCCAAAAGGCGGTAAGAAGAAGAATAACATTCAGAAACAGGCAAACTCAGCAAAGAAGGGCATGGGACCTCAAGGCGCGGTAAAAAAGCTGAAAGGCAAATGTTTCAAGTGCAAAGGGTCAGGACATTGGAAGACTGATTGTCCACTTCTCAAACAAGGGAACAAAGAAGGTATATCTCATTTACTAGTAGTTGAACATGCTTAGCGGTGTTATCTACCGGCACCTGGTGTGTAGATACAGGAGCCACTAATCATGTCTGTAATACATTACAGGAGTTCCAGAAAACCAGACGGCTCAGTGATGGAGAGATATGATTGTTCATGGGTGATGCTACAAAAGTATCGGTCGTTGCATTAGGAGATGTTACTTTGTCTTTTGGTAGAAATAAGTCTTTGACATTGAGAGATTGTCTTTATGCACCTTCACTTAGAAGGAATTTAGTTTTTGTTTCTATGTTAGTTAAGGATGGATATTCAGTTTATTTTAATGACAATATTGTTATTATAAAGAATAAATATTTTATCTGTTCTGGTGCATTGGTTGATAATCTGTATGTCATTAATCCTATTTCGCCCACAATATAACTTATGGAAATGAATAATATGTCATCTAACTTAAATAAGAGAAAAGAACCTTCTTGTATGAACCAAACATATCTTTGGCACTTGCGATTGGGGTATATTAACCTAAGAAGGATTCAAAGACTGGTTGAAGATGGATCTTTGAGTTTATTGGAAGTAGAGGCACTACCAGTCTATGAATCCTGCTTGGAAGGTAAAATGACCAAAAGGTCTTTTACGGCAAAGGAGTATAGGACCAAAGATGTGTTGAAATTAGTTCATTCTGATTTGTGTGGACCCATAACTATCCAAGCTAGAGGTGGCTTTGAATATTTTATCACATTTATTGACGATTATTCAAGGTATGGATACATTTATTTGGTGCGCTGTAAGTCTGAGTGCTTTGAGAAATTCAAAGAGTACAAGGCTAAAATGGTGAAACATCATCGAAAATGTATCAAGTCATTACGATCAGATCGTGGTGGCGAGTACCTCTTTGGAGAGTTTAGGGATTATTTATCAGAGGCTGGAATTGCATCCCAATTGACTGCACCTGGAACGTCCCAGCAGAATGGTGTAGCCGAAAGAAGGAATAGAACTCTTATGGAGACGGTTAGATCAATGATAAGTTATTCGGATTTACCAGATTCGTTTTGGGGATATGACTTAGAGACTGTAGCTTATATTTTGAACTTGGTTCATTCTAAGTCAGTACCTTTTACTCCTACAGAGCTGTGGATTGGGCGTAAGCCTAGTCTGAAACATGTTCGCATTTGGGGTAGTCCAGCACATGTGCTGAATGGAAAAGCAGATAAGTTGAAATCTCGTACAGAAGTATGCTTGTTTATAGGCTATTCAAGAGGAACAAAAGGAGGTTTATTTTATAGTCCTAAGGATCAGAAGGTCATTGTTAGCACCAATGCCCGATTCTTAGAGGAAGACTATGTGATGAACCATAAACCCACAAGTAGAGTTGCTCTAGAAGAACTGAGAGGTGAGACACCAAGTAATTCAGTACCAACAGTACAAGAGGATGAACCACAAATAACTGCACAACGTGTCACAAATGTTACACCACAACCGATAGTGCCTCGTCATAGTGGCAGGGTTGTGATACAACCTGATAGATATATGTTCTTGGGAGAGTCATCAGACTTTGTTCCTGAGGAACAAGATTATGATCCCTGTACCTATAATGAAGCACTCCAAGATAAAGATGCAGAGTCTTGACAAAAAGCAATGATATCTGAAATAGAATCTATGGATTCTAATCAGGTCTGGGAGCTTGTAGAACCATCCGTTGGTGTAAAAGCTATTGGATGCAAGTTGGTCTATAAGAGAAAAAGAGGATCAGACGGTAAGATTGAAACCTTTAAAGCTCGGCTTGTAGCAAAAAGTTTTACTCAAAGAGAGGGTATCGATTATGAGAAAACCTTTTCTCCAGTAGCCATGCTTAAGTCTATCCGGATTCTTTTATCTATTGCAGCTCATCTCGATTTTGAGATTTGGCAAATGGATGTCAAGATAGCTTTCCTTAATGGAAGTCTTGAGGAAGACATCTATATGAAGCAACCAGACGGGTTCATTGAAAAGGGCCAAGAGTATCTTGTTTGTAAGCTCAAGAAGTCCATTTATGGACTTAAGCAAGCTTCCAGATCTTGGAACATATATTTTGATCAGGTGATAAAATCCTATGGATTTGATCAATGTCATGATGAATCATGTGTATACAGAAAGTGTGACGGAAATGTGGTGGTGTTCCTAGTACTTTATGTGGATGACATCTTGCTCATTGGAAACAATGTGAAGGTGTTATCTGATGTAAGGGTATGGTTATCCAAACAATTTGATATGAAGGACTTGGGAGAAGTAGGTCACATCCTTGGGATCAAAGTTCTACGAGATCGTAAAAAAAAGGATGTTGGACTTATCCCAAGCTTCCTATATCGATACTGTACTAACTCGTTTTAGTATGCAAAATTCTAAGAATGATTTCTTACCTTTTAGACATGGAATTTTTCTATCAAAGGAGCAGTATCCAAGGATGCCTAAAGAGATAGAGAACATGAAGGCAGTTCCTTATGCTTCAGCAGTAGGAGTTTAATGTATGCAATGCTATGTACGAGACCAGACATCTGCTTTACCGTAGGCATGGTCAGCAGATATCAGTCTAACCCAGGACAAGAGCCCTGGACTGCCGTAAAGCATATTTTGTAGTACCTAAAAAGGACTAAAGAGTATATGCTAGTTTACCAGGTAGATAGTTTAGTTCCCTTGGGGTATACAGACTCAGATTTTCAATCAGATAGGGATTCCAGAAAATCTACCTCAGGTTATGTGTTTACTTTGGGAGGTGGAGCCATTGTGTGGAGGAGTATCAAGCAAAAATGTATTGCTGATTCCACCATAAAAGTCGAGTATGTGGCAGCCTCTGAGGCAGCCAAAGAAGCGATTTGGCTCAGAAACTTTCTGTTGAACTTGGATGTGGTACCTAGTTTGCCTAAGTCTATTACACTTTATTGTGATAATAGTGGTACAGTTGTAAACTCGAAGGAACCACGAGCCCATAAGACAGGTAAACACATTGAGCGTAAGTACCACCTGATACGAGATTTCGTAAAGAAAAGAAAAGTTGTTGTGATCAAGATAGCATCAGCCGATAACCTAGCTGATCCCTTTACAAAGAGCTTACCAGCTAAGACTTTTGATAGTCATATTGAAGGAATGGGAGTCAGATGTGTAGCAGCATGACTTTAAGTATAAGTGGAAGATTTGTAACAGTATACTGAAAAGCAATGCTTTGAGTATAAGTGGAATATTGTTAGGGTTATATACTAAAAGTATCACTTTTGTAGTAACCTTATTTCCTTAAATTTTGAATGAGAATCATATGGGCAAATGTTTGCATATTGTATTTGTTGCAAGTGTTAATGCAAATATCTGATATTCTATATTGTAGATAATATGGTGTGTGGTGTCACACAGAAGATCATATTATCAGTTCCCTATGGAGTATATAAATAGTTCACAACCTAGATGGACTTGGACAATCTATTGGAAAGGTTGTAGTATAATCTGGTATTAGTCTATCTTGACTATAAGTTTACACTAGTACACTTTGTGTGTATTGAACAGGACCACTTGAGGTTGTTCTCTTTGTACTGACTACATAAAAGAACAAATACCTCGGTTATTATGGATGCTTGTACTCTTAATCCGGATATAATAACAGACATGTATATGCAGTGTGCATTACTTTGACTCATGAAAGAGTGAGATTCATTATGGATCAACAACCTCGAATTGGGTAATGACATTGTATGTATGATAAATGGAATCCATGTCCCGATACATCGGGTTGATGATGTCCCCTTAAGGAGCTCATAAGGATTGTCATGTAAATCCTGCAGGTGGATTATACCCGACATGACAAATAAAGTTGAGCGATACTACTTAAGGATAAAAGATGTTGAATCAATATAGTTGTCAGTAACTTAATTTGATCGACAGACATACAATATCTTAACATGGGGAGCCAAACGAGCATATAATAAAAGGAGCCCACAAACATAATTTGGGATTAGGGAGGTAGTGCAACAATAGCTCATTAGTGGACCGAGCTATTGTTAATGGGCCTGGATTGTGTGTTCGGGCTGAACACGGGATATCCAGATCTGTTAGGAGGCCTAACCCTAATTTCTCCTCATGGTCCCTGCCGTAGCCTATATATATCCTCTATTCTCTGGCCGCCAGATTACTGATCAGAAATCTGAAGCTTTCTCTAAATTCGTGATTCACGTAAGGAGAGAAAGAGAGAGCTGCCAAGGAGAAGAAAAGGTTGGGAGATCGTCGCCCATACGACGTCCAACTCGGGGAAGGAATACGTGCAGAAGATCTTGGGGTCGTCCGCTCGAGATTGCCAGGAATTACTTGACTTCTTTTCGTCGCAGGTATAATTCGTGAACCCTAGTTTCCGCCTATGAAGGGTTAGAACACGTATTAAATTTGTTTAACTTTCTATCGATCAATACGCACACCAAATTAAGGGTCCTAAACATTCCCAGTTCCATCAAATTCATCAAACATAAAATCTCCATACAAAGGATTAGTAGTTACCTGACCAAAGAGTGCCATCAAGCAGACATTTGTAGCATCACGAGGATTTTCTTCTTCTTCAGATTCGCTGGATTCACTCTCATGCCTTATTCTTGTGTTTGCATATTTGCGTAAGGATGATCTTTTGCTTGGGCGTTCATAATGATTTCCTTTCTTAGTTGTTGGGCAATTCTTCTTTTATATGGCTTGTCTTCTTGCATCCATAGCACACAGGTTCTTCATCTTGCCTTGATAGTCCTTCTTTCGGTTTGATCTCTCAAACCTCAAGAATTTTTTGAAGTTTATGGCCATTATTGCTTGTTCCTCACCTTCAGAATCATCGTATTTAGTTTCATCGCTGGAGACATTCTTGTGGTGTACTCTAAACTTTGGTGTTGATTCTTCTAAGTCTTTGAGATCCAGCTCATGTGTCATCAGCTTTTCTGTGAGAGTCTCAAGAGTCATTTTGGTGAGGTTATTTCCTTCAACAATCGTAGTAGCCTTGGGGTTCCAGTTCTTTATAAGTCCCCTGAGCACATTGTGAATCTTCTCATAATTGTTATAATCATTACCAAGAGAAGAGAGAGGGTTAACAATATCACGAAATCTTGTAAACATTTGAGTATACTCATATTTGGCTTCATCTTGAATGCCTCATATCTTGCGTAAGCATGCTGATCTTGGACTCCTTCACTTGAGAAGTTCCTTCGTGAGTTACCTGAAGAAGTTTTCATACCTCATGTGAAGTGGCACAAGACACTTTGTTGAACTCAGTCCTGTCTACAGCACAGAATAAAGCATTAATAGCTTTAGCATCAAGACTAGCTTTTTTTTTCTAAATCAGTATACTTGTCATTAGGCTTTTCTACAAGGTTACCATCAACAACAATTCTGGTTGTCTTTTTGTAGCTATTTGTAACTATTGAGCAGAGGTCAAAAGCTAAATATTTGAGATAAAAGCTCATTCGTGTTTTTCAATAAGTGTAGTTAGTTCCATCAAATATAAGAGGTCTATTTATGGACTGACCTTCTTTAGTGAAGATAGAATTCACAGTTTCCATGTGTATAGCTCTTAGCATGTTAAGCCTCTAGAAGAGAATCTAGCTCGATACCAATTGAGGATAATTAGGCAACTCTATGGGGGGGGGGGGGGGGGGGGGGGGGGGGGTAAATAGAATGCACCGAAAATAATCTCCTAAAAAACCAGTATACCAACTAAATAATTAAGCAATGAAGCACAAATATAAATAATGAAATTAGAGTTTAGAAATGCAAACACAAACACATCGATGTATACTGGTATCCCTCGTGGAGAACTAATCCAGTCTGGAGAACTCTTCGTCGATGTTAATCCACTATCTGTGAAAACACAAATTTTGATCTGAAGGCTTGGAACTTTGTACAGACTCGTGCTTTGATCCGAAGAGCACGACGACTTCAAATTTGAATGAAATATGAACTTGTTTCCAAGCTTTTACAACTCGAGCCAACTTCTATATTGAAACCGCACTGTCACTTAGAAGGCTTGGGAGCTGTAATCTTGGGACTGAAGAAGGTTTAAAGCACAGGTAGTATTCAATAGAATAGATGAAGGTGAGAATGAGTGAGTTGGAATGGTATGGATTTCCTAGCTATTTATAAGCTTTTGTGGACATAGTTTGGTCCGAGTTCTGTCCCCTAACGTTCAAAAATCAGAACGTTGGTGCCTAGTCTCCAGGAAGTAGTCAAATTAGGGTTTCTGTTTATGGGGGTACAGAGTTCGGTTAGAGTTTTGTCTAGGAGAGAACTCTGGCCGAGTTCTATACTTCCATTTCCAAAAAGTTGGTTTGACTATGGGTTTGATTTGGGTTTGGTTTGAGCTAGTTTTTGGGTAGGCTGATTTGAGTGGACTCGAGATCCAACTATTTGCCAAGTGCGCGAGCTTCTTGTAGACAGTAGTAGAGAATTCCATCTTGTTTGATCTTCAGTTGTATCATATTACAATATATCTAATCAAGATTTTGTTACTTATCGAAATCAAGTTGACCATGACTAATTGGACCAACACGTAGCCCATTTGTTGCTTGAGGCTCGACTTTGGCTTTGGTCAGAATTTGGTCAACTGGCTCGTGGCCGTTGACAACATGAAGAGACCGTTGCCTATTCGAGTACTTGGTCCGTTGGATCATTTGTCCGCTACAACTTTTGGGACTTCTGTTAGACTAGCGATGTAGTATGTTGGGAACATGTGTCCGCTAGTCATGCCTCCTTGGAATATTTATATTTTTCATGTTTATACAATTTTTTAATGGTTTTAGTGTTAAAATGAAAACCATAATGAGCTTTTGAGTCAAGGTTGTGTATATAATTTGAAACATAAATATTTCAAGGACAGATACATGTTATTAAAGAATTATTATTGAGTTCAACTGTCTTGAAGAAGTGGATTTTCTTATAAAATTTTAAGTTGTTCCTTAGGAAAAAAAAAAAAATAAGCTTAGAAAGAAATGCAATATATCTAAGGGTCGCCCATGAATGTATAACATTATAAGTTAGATGCAAGTAAATGAACCGATTGGTTCATGAGAAAGTTTTTTGTTTTCCGGGGATCTTAGATTTTTATCCTCTTTATAATTCTCTGGACAATCTAAACCCTTTGTTGCAAGCTAATATAGAGAAGCTGAACTTTTCTTAGATATAAATATATACCCAAAAAAAAATTTATCTGATATTATTAAAATTTTATATAGGAATTTAAATTATATTGATATTGTTTAAATATAATTTAATTAGGATTTGTTATAGGTATGTTTTTAAAACTTTGGGTATATATGCAGTTTAAATATAATTTGAATATTCAATATATATTAATTAAAAACTTTCTTTTATGGGGAAATTTATGAAATGTCCAAAAAACGAAAAAGTTTTATGAAAAATCCACCACGCAATAAAATTTCATCGCGTGTCCAGAATTAGCAAAAAATATATAAAGAGGGTTCCGAATGACCTTTTTGTCCTTCCTTCTAATTTATTGAAAACACCCACGAAACTACTCTTAAAAAAACGTTTCGATAATTCATCTTCTTCCATACGCTGCTCACTTTCGAATCTAGGTTTTTTCCTCAAAAATCTTCAAAAACTCATCGAAAAATTTCGGAAAGACCGAGACAAACAACAAAAGTGCTAAAACGGAGGCCAAAATATTATTTTTTTGCGATTCTAAAATTTTGGAAGGCCGTCTAACGAAGAAGCTGTTACTTTCAGCCTCCTCGAAGATACGCTCGTTTTGGGACAAACCGGACCTCGTTTCGACCTCCCAGTCAAAAGTTGTGGCCCTTCAAAGTTTCAACTGACCATAAAATGCAGGAGAATGGTCATTCTCCGTGTTAGAACACGAAAAATGTTAATTTCGCATGAGGGTGGCCATTCTCCGTGTTAGTAACACGGAGAATGTCATTCTCCGTGTTAGTAACACGGAGAATGTCATTCTCCGTCTTAATTTACACGGAGAATAGTCATTCTCTGTGTTAGTAACACGGAGAATGACATTCTCCGTCTTAATTTACACGGAGAATGGCCATTCTCCGTGCTAAATTACATGGAGAATGGTCATTCTCCGTCATAATTTACACGGAGAATGGTCATTCTCCGTGTAATTTAGCACGGAGAATGGTCATTACAGTGTTAAAACGCAGGAGAATGGTTATTCTCCGTATTAGAAACACGGAGAATGCCATTCTCCGTGCTAAATAAAACGGAGAATGACATTCTCCGTGTTAAATAAAACGGAGAATGGTCATTCCAGTGTTAAAACGCAGGAGAATGGCCATTCTCCGTGTTAGAAACACGGAAAATGCCATTCTCCGTGTTAAATAAAACGAAGAATGGCATTCTCCGTGTTAATTTACACGGAGAATGACATTCTCCATGTTAATTTACACGGAGAATGGTTATTCCCAGTGTTAAAACGTAGGAGAATGACCATTCTCCGTGTAATTTAGTACGGAGAATGGCATTCTCCGTTTCTAAATTACTCTCCGTGCTAAATAACACGGAGAATGACATTCTCCGTGTTAAATGACACGGAGAATGGTCATTCAAATGTTAAAACACAGGGGAATGACCATTCTCCGTGTTAGAAACACGGAGAATGCCATTCAACACGGAGAATGCCATTCTCCTTGTTAAAAATGCAGGAGAATGACTATTCTTCGTGCGATATCGACGAAGAACAGTTGACAGAAACCTAATTTTTTACTTTTTTGTTTTGTGGAAAGAAAATTGACATGAATAAAGATTCAAGAATTTTCGTTCTTCTTTCAAAACGATGCTAACTCTTATGGAAAAGAAGAAGAAGAAGATCTTCTCTCCATAATTGACCTAATTGTCGGAGAAGAAGAAGAAGAAGATAAGCGAAGATCGGAGTTCGACTGAAAAAAAAGCATGGTGAACTACGAATGATCTTTGCGATCTCTGCTGAAGATGAGAGCAAAGGAATTCAGATCTCTCGTGAAGAAGAAGAAGAAGAGAATCGCAATCCAGATCTGAGTTTGTGCGGAGAGGTAGTTATGGTATTAATTTTGTAAATACAGAGCATCTAAAGGGAATCTTGGAATACTTAACGTGGAAATATATAATCTGGGCATTTCATAAAACCCATCATGCAGGTGAGTTTTTCATAAAAACCAACCCCGAAATTGGGTTCCTCAGCAATTTCCAGTTTTTTTATATATATGTTTATAGGCTTTAGATATATGTTCAGATTGTTAGAAAGATTTTAGGATTTTTTTTTTTCCTTACTTAGATAAGGAGATACATACGCGATAGTTAGAAAGATTTTATGATTTTTTTATCTTAATTACATGAGGATATACATACGGCTTAGACATCTCATTTTGAACCATTTTCAAGCCTCTTTATAAATATTAGTCACGTTCACGTGTGATGCATGTACCAAAAAGAAAAAAATAACATTTGATATTATTGAAAATTTAGGTAATGATTTAAATTATATTTAAATTGTTTAATTACAATTTAAATTAAATATATATTTTTATTAAAATTTGTTATATATATGTTTTTATAACTTTGGATATGTATGTTTAAATAATACAATGTAGTTAGTTTAAATATGATTTGAATATTGAACATATTTTAATTTAAATTTGTTATAGATATATTTGTAGTATTTTAGATATATGTTCATGTAGTTCAGAAGGAAATTTGATTTTGTTTTTTTACGTGAGGAATATACATATGGTAGTATTTATAAGGATTTTAGAATATTTGTTTTTATTACATGAGGATATACATACAATTTAGATGGCTCATTTTGAAACCTTTTTAATATGTGTGTGGAGGGAGGGACGAAGAAGGTACTCATATATAGACAGTGTTGTAAAAATCCCTCTAGGCGGTCGACTAGTCGCTAGTCGGCCGCCGCCGACTCGACTAGGGACTAGTCCCCGACTAGTCACTTGTCGGCCACCGTCGACTCGATTAGGGGCTGGTCCATCCAAAAATTAGCTAAATTGGTACTAGTCTAGACTGCCGTCGTCGACTCTTTTACTTTGTTGCTGCCTTTTTCTATTTTTGAAAAAAGTGACTAGCCTAATCTTTTTTTATTTTTACTTTTGCATTGTTATCTCTTTGCTACTGTTGTTATGGCTCTTTTTTTAATTTTTGCTTGTTACTTTTTTTTGCTTTTGCTTGTTACTGCGGCTGTAACTCTCCGTGCAAAATAGAAAGTTAACATATTATTTAAATATTTATCGAAATAGAAATTTATACAAAATAATGAATAAGAAAATGCACTGTATTCTGCGATAATTAAAAGTTCAACAATTAACATATTATTTTTTTAAATATTTTTATAACATATTATATATATATATATATATATATATATATATATATATATATATATATATATATATATATATATATATATATATATTCATTAAAAATTCTAAACCGACTAATCCGACTAGTCCCCGAATAGTTCCCGAGTAGTCCGATTAATCCGTAGTCCCCACGAACCGACTAGCAGCCGACTAGCGATTTTTACAGCCTTGTATATAGATAAATAACTTGGCATTAATTTTGGGAGAAGGATGGCAAGGGGGTTCTAAGGGCCTCTCACTCGTTATAGCCGATCGTGTCTTTTTCCTTGGAAGAGCTAGTTTTTTTTTTTCCACATAGTCCAATTGGCTAAATTTGGAGACATACATCCCTGGCGGTCAGAATGGGGACCTATACAAAGAAAATATACCCCCTTCAGTAATACATTAACATGTAAAATTGAAATTTGCAGAGCTTATAGGATAACTAAATTAAACCCATCATCAAGATATGCTCGTTTTACTACTAAAAAAACATTACTAGTGGAATCTTAGACCAATCACTCAATATAAAGTGCAAAGTTTTCAAGAAGGCACTAACAAGAACAAGAACAAGAACAAGACTTACCACTAAGAATGACAAAAATGGTAATAGATAGCCGATGCCTTAATTCTGGAGGCATATAGTACACCTTAAGGGTGCACTAGAGAACATAAGGCTACGACAAAAGTCTTGTGCTCTTCAGTTATTATATTTTCAACTTACAATCCCATAACTTTAAATTTGTAAGTCATTCTGATGGGAACAGTTTTCACATTTTAAATAACAACAGAGAGAGCTTCAGTTTCTGCAACCTCATTTCACTGACAGACAGCAACATCTCCTCCTAGTTTCCTTCCTCTCTCAGGCGCGAAACCAGTTCGTCCTGAAAATACGAATTGAAACCATCAATATTATGCACATCACAACTATCAATATTATTCGCAACTGCTAAATGCTGGGTAAGCTGACTTGAAATGTCTGACTTGATAATCCTCTGAACGCAACCTGATTTTATATGCTGCATTTGTACTCAAGATGGTTTTATATTTGCAACAGGAACCAAAATAACAGTGTCAAACTATCCTGGTTAAATACAAAATTGGAACCAACAAAGTCACGAGTCGAAGAGAAAGCAATAGAAAATCCAGTTATACTCCACTACATGACGTGTAGAGGGAAAAGAAAAATGGATTTGACATAATCTGTGTGTGTGAAAACAATAGACAACATAAACTCCCTGTCCTGTTTTACTTCATTTGTCCCATATTACTTGAAGTTTACAAGGCTTCGAAGATCGAGAATAACCATTGAAGATTTTCAATAATATTAAGAGAGATGTATCGTATTTTGAGATCAGAATATCAAACTTGTCCATGTATAAAAGAGTTCATGATTATTGATTAGTATAGGAGTACTAGAAGAGAGGAGGCCATAGGCCCATAAGAGAAAATTGGTACCTACTTTCATGACTCCTCTGTAAACAAGGAATTAACCCCTTATCAGTTTTGGAACTTGGGCTACTTTAATCGGTATCCAAACTTCTAAGACAAAAGTAAAATGGCACTGAAGTTACATTACAGTTATACTAGTCTAGGGGTCATAAAATTTGTATTTTCTAATCACAACAAAAAATTTATTGAAAGCTGGCCATAAATGAAATATAGAAAGACATACTGGAACATTGAAAGCTTTAACTGTAACTAAAATAGGAGATGCTGGAAGAACCTCGTAAGGGGGGGGTTAGTCAATTTTGGTTTCAGAACCACATCCTATGGTTTGGTAATCAAGCATTATTCCATGTGGATTGAGAGATGTAGTTTTAAAACCACTTGTTAGTCAGTTGTGACTTTAAAAATCGGAGTGCATGGGATTCTCAAATCCATGTTTCTATTTTTGCATTACTTTCTTCTTAACAGAATCATATGGCGTGGGATTCTAGGATCTTCTCTCACTGAATACAGTCTCTCTCCGGTGTGGGATTCTAAATCACACCTTTCCGGTGTGGGATTCTAAAATCATACCTTTCCGGTGTGGGATTCTAAAATCTTCTCTCACATGATACAGTCTCTCTCCTTCCCTCTCCCTATAACCCTTACCCAGCTGTCTCAAACCCATTAACGACCCTGACCTTCAATCCTCTTCAATGTCTCCACTCTCCAGCCATCTCCAATCCCTACATCATGTCCTCATTATCTCCTCTCAACAATGGCCGGCCCGTTATCACCGTAACAATGATAAAAGCTGTGTAGCATAGTGGTGGCGTCATTTAGAATAACGTCGGTGGGATCGCCGACATGTACACAGAGGGAGACAGTATGCGGATGAGTGCAACTTGATGATCATTAGGAGGAGGCGAGAGCCGAAAGCTTCATATCGGAAAGTGGCGGCGC
This sequence comes from Iris pallida, assembly GCA_029216955.1. Lineage (NCBI taxonomy): Eukaryota > Viridiplantae > Streptophyta > Magnoliopsida > Asparagales > Iridaceae > Iris > Iris pallida. The sequence goes on along the minus strand of JANAVB010017197.1, from coordinate 3,246,080 downwards.
ACGGTGGTGGTGGTGTGTTAGTCTGGGTGGAGGCGGTGGTGGAGTTAGGGATAGTGGTGGTGTGTCGGTTAGTGGCGGTGGTGAAGCTGGTAGTGCTGGGCTAGGTGGTGTGGCCGGAGTCGAGTGGTCGGGGTGCTGGGTGGCCGGATCTAGGTCGTTGAGGTGGTGATGGAGGTTCGCCGGAGTAGATCGGTAATGGAGGCGCTGTGGAGTGGTAGCGAGGAGTTCTGGAAATTGGGGTCGGCCGGAGTTGGTCGGGGAGTGGTGGTGACGGGGCGGTGCTAGTAGTGCTGGGTTGTTGGTGGTGGTGTCAGGTCGGCACAGTCAACTGGAGTTGGGCTTGGTGAGAGGGTAGTGGTCAGTGGTGCGGTGGTTGGGTCAGGGAGAGTAGGGGTCAGTGGTGGTGAACAGAGGGGACAGTAGTGGAGGATAGCCGGGGTTGGTGATCTGGTGGTCGTCGACGGCTGTGCTGTGGGGACAGTGAGGAGGAAAGAGAGAGGAAAAGATTGGCGAGGCGGAGTCGGTCGTCGGAGCTCGGCCGAACACGACGGCGGGCGGCGATGGGGTGGTGGTCAACTGCTGGTAGTAGAGACTAGGAATATTTGTATATAAAATATTGGAGAGTCCCCAATATTAAATAGTAGAATAATAGAGTACTCTACAAGCTTTAGTGGCATGAGTGTAAATTGTAATAGATCTAGAGACATATAGTGAGGACCACTAGCTAACCATAACTAATTACTAACTAATCAATAGTTAGCAACTAACCCAAAATTAGGACTAACTAACAACTTAATTACTCTCTAGCCCAAAACAAAAGCCCACAATCCAAGCCCAATGTTTGGTAGGCAATTAGAATAGCTAGCCCAAAATCCAACCCAAGACTTGGTAGGCTCACAAATAATTAAGTAATAATAAAATTAATCTGAGAATTAGATTAGTTAATAATTTAGTATTAGAAATAATATACAAATAAATTTGAAAATTGATTTTTATAAATCTCAAAAATAATGACATTGATTTCAATAAATAGAATTTCGACATGTGGGTGTCAAAAGGTCAGCTAGTTCACTTATCGAGGGTAGATCAAGGCTTTGATGGTCTTCCGGAGCAATCCTCAAGTTGGCGATCGTGTTGAAGTTGGGTGCATATTTTGTTAGCAGTAGCACAAATGTTTGAGATCTTTGTTTTGGGGGCTTAGGCAACATGAGCCGTGTTGATCCATAGTGGTAGTGAGGAACAACCATATTCAAGGTGACAAAGGAAATATGATAGAAGATAAAAACAGGACAGGATGGTTTCTAGAGTATTTGGAGATGGAATTTGTCATCTAAGTGCTTGTTCTTAATTATAGCCGTCTCCTTTGAGATGAAGTAGCAACAGTGTAATGTGAGATGAAGTAGCAACTAGCAACACAAAGTTTAATGTGCTTGTCAATTGTATTGAATGTAAATGCAACAACAACAAAAATCTTCGTTTAATGGTGATTCCAAAGCACATTATAGGTGTGGTTTCAAAATCACAATCACAGTAAAAAATCACTGGGTTTTTCCTTAAATCACAGTGATTGTATTTTGAAATCACAATCACACTCTGCTTTTAGAATCCAAGTTGACTAACCCCCCACCCCCCTCAAACCCCCCACCCCAACCACCACAAATACTAAAGATCCATTGTGAATTCAGTTCAGATATGACAATCTATCCAAACTGGGTCTAAGCCCAATAAGAAAAATATAATTGCACAAAAGATACGTGGAAAAAAATCAAACTAAGTGGCTTTCCATGAATTACCCCAAATTCAAGCATTTGGCAGAAGTAATTAGTGTATATGACATAACTAGTAAATTAAAAAAACAAATAAATAGTACTGAAGCATGGAAAATTTGAGCTGTTAATTGAACTATCACCTTCTTTCCCTTGGGGGAAAGGCCTCTCTCCTTTAGAAGTCCACGCAAGCGCTCCACAGTCATAGCCTGAAGTGTCTTCTCTGAGAATCTACTACTTGATCCCTCTAAATCAGAAAAATAATTCTTAGATCTGAAAATTGAATAATATAATAGCCCAAATATATATATCAAAGGAATATAGACATGGTCGGGCACCCAATGCAGTTGGTAATAGCTCCTATTTGTCCAAGATGAAAGCACTCCAACAAAGACGAAGGAACTTTTGAATACTAAACAAAGTGAAATGCCGAAGTATAAACCTGTATCATAAGTAAAACCACTTATGGACTTAATAAGTAAAACTGGGATCCACTAAAACAACCAAATTATAATAACATAAGTCAAAACCTATTCCCTCCAAACACAATTAAGCTTTATAAAATTTAAGCCTATCCCACCTTTGCATGATACCATGGTGATCCACAAAATGAGCATAGTGGAACTGGAATTATGGCTGTGCCCAAAGCGGGGGTTTCTACGCTGTCATAGTGGCTGTCTTAAGCCCATATGTTGTTCAAAGAAACCATGGTATTTGACATGGTAGCTAGATATCGGAATAAACATGATGGTCGTTGTGCAATCATAACACCCGCTATTAGAAAAGCATTCAGGTTTAGTTTTCAACAGCACATAATATATACTAGTGAAAGTAGCCAGCCCCTCCTAGCTCAGGTGGTAGCGCGGGGCGGCATCAGGCCTGGCCTGGGTGGGTTCGAACCACGGGGGCCGTGGGTCTGTGCTACACACACACACACACACACACACTAGTGAAAGTACATTAACATTAGGCAGCTATATGCTATAGCAAATGTACACGTACATTAACATTAGGCAGCTATATGCTATAGCAAATGTACACGTACATTAACATTAGGCAGCTATATGCTATAGCAAATGTACACGTACATTAACATCAGGCAGCTATATGCTATAGCAAAATGTTAATGAACAAGCATTAACATATAAACTGTTTTGTGCGGGAAACGCTTTCTGTCTGGCTCATGGACATTTAGAGTAGTGCAAGTCCCTGCAGCAAGCTAAATAATTTTTCCTAGTCTTCCAGTCTTTCTGTTAGTGTAGGGGAGAATTTTGGAGGCACCCAACTTGGTTACAAGAACCTCAGCTGCATAACCGACAACATAGGCTTTCTTACATCAAACTGCTCTTCTAGATCATAGCAAGTTACACTCTTGTTCGTAATTCTCGCGACCAAAAACTTGGCACACACTCAAAGGATTGATAGCAGTCATGAATTTTCTTCGTCCTTCTCAACCATATGTACATTCTAAAAAGTAACCAATTTGATGAGAGAAAACACATAAGGATGATACCTATCATAAACTACATTAAAAAAATCTATGTTTCTGATATCTCCTTGACATATTAGCGCCTCCCGCTACAGATGCAATACCTTATTCTTGTACATTAACAAGGAGAAAGACTTACTAAATGTTGACCCCTTATAATAAGATTTTGCCTAGTAAATTAGTAATAAACTGAAAAGAGAGACAATTTTCAGTTTTAATATCCATCCTAATTGTCACTAAACTCTAAATAAACAAATGTGGTATAGTAAGTCAACAACCCAATTAAATTCACCAAGAACTTGAGAACTACCAATGTCCATAAGCAATCCATTTAAAAGGAAAGAAACAACTTGACAAAATATGTAATATACTGGAAATGGCCTTCAGTTCAGAATACTTCTGAACCTTTTTCTTTCTCTTTTTTTTTTTTTTTTTTTTTTGGTGTCCATTTCTTGAGGCCGCCAGCTCGGGACCGTGGCCGCCCTGCGACCACCCAGCCATCCCATGCCCACGGGGGGGCTCGAACTTGGGACCTCCCCCAATTGAGCCCCCCTCCCTAACCACTTGGGCTAGGGAGCTTGATCAATAAAGAAACAAGAAAAATAAGGGCCTACCCATACGGGTGCTGCTTGAAGCGCCACCAGTGTTTGCTCTTTTAGCCGGAGTCCTGCTTTCTAAGGATCTTCCAGCAGATCTGTAAAAAAAAGGCAAATCAGGCAGGCAAATGACATCAGAAGATTAACGATGCCCAGATCAAACATTACTAAACATAAAAAGGGAGCAAAAAGTAATTTAACCTTAGGTTAAAAGCTAACATTGGTAAACATTGAACTAGTAAAAAGCAACAAACATAAAGAACTTCTGTAGGTCCAATCTATGATCTGCTGAAGAATATAAGAAATGACAAATATGTTAAAAGTGAAACACAAACTATGATATGTAGGATATGTTACTTCATACTACAACAATTTGGTTGTCCGTCAGTATCTTACAAGATAAGCATGTCCATCCATGTTTATACTTCATCGGGAACTCACAGAAGCTTCACCTATGATTACTCGAAAAATATGCATTATTTGGGGAAAGCACGCCTTTTGTTCGAATGAATTTAAATAATTGCTTCATTGAGTAAACTCTTTAGGTTTCCTTCATATATCCATATACAAAGATAACATCATACATGCATGAAGTTCCTCTCGTTCTGAGAATCAGATCAGTTCTATTCACCCAAACAAACATGTGCATGCAAAGAAAAGCATAGATGTATAAGTAGTATATTTATAAATAAATATACATACGCATGAAACATACATGCAGACACACAGAAACATACTTATGAACATATACATAAAACATACACATGCATAAACCAATAAGTTGAACAATGATCATATGCAAATGGATGATTAAAGGTAACATGATTTATCAGAGTTCAAAGCTTGTACAAGAAATTTACAGGCAATCAGGGCTTGAAAATAGCTATGTTTACTATCATATGTATGAAGATCTAAACTATTGTCTGACATTTCACAGAGATACATAATACATTAGGTCTATATAAAGAATAAGGGTAAGGACCTACAGTAAATAGCCAACCAATTTGACTAAATAATATAATGCACGCCTTTATGATAAATAAAGTTTTAGAGTCAAAGGGTAAGAAACATAAAGTCCCATGCATCTCCCCAAAATTATCTTCATGACAAATAAAGGTTGAAATGGACACGTATTGGGCACAACAATGACACTCCAAATACACTAGGGAACTAGAATCAATACCATGTCCGTGTCTCAGTACAATGTTGTTTCATATGCATGGCGGTGCAACATACCCTACTAGGTTATCAAGCAACATAAAAAAAATTTACCGGAAAGTTAAACAAATTATCTTGAATCATTTACAAGTACACGGTAGGACTACTAATACTCTAAAGAAAAGATAGACTTACCTCTTTCCTTTGTTGCCTTTACTAGCTGCATCCTTTGCATCACTTTTCTGTTTGTTGATTTGAAGAGCTCTAATCAGTATGTTTGTTGTGTTTGTCTTGATAAGTTGTTCCTCTAAATAAACAGAAACATTAGTATGCAAATCCATCGACTAAAACTACAATCAGTACACAGGAACCAGTAAAATAATAGACTGGATTGTATGAAACCTCTTAGTTTGACAACATAATCAGGAGTATGAATCAGGAAAGGCCAATAATGTTTCAAAATCATCATTTTTCCTCTCTGCCTTAGCTAAATCTCTCACAATCAAGTCGCCAAAGAAAATAGACCAAAAAACAGCCTCAATTGAAACTATTAAGACAAAAAAAAAATGTTTTGCATTTTTAACCAAAAAAAAGGTCATTAGCTACCTGTATCATTAGGCCTTCTCCAATGGTTATCCATATTTTTGGGTTTCTACCTTGTGTGTCAAGCCCATTTAAGAATGCTTCTATGTTAGAAACCCAACCACAAAAAAATGTGTCTCCAATGGTTGACCTCTATATTTATTCCTATCATACATGGCATTAAACAAAAAAACGGCTTTTCACTATAGTATGGTAAGTAAATATTTATGTGGGATCCATTTTCATATGCCACATAGACATAGAAAAACTCCAAAGTCTCTACATCTAGAGCCCCTAATAGGGCCCCCTTTTTCTTAATATTTTCCATCTAGGATTGAGCCTCAGATAGAAACCCTCATTGGAGACATTTGTTTCCTATGGAAACGCTCTACTATAGAGTTTTTGAAAGGAAGAGACCCCCATTGGAGAAGGTCTTATAACACTCCCTTATCTTGTCTCTCTTTATCAACGTCATCCTATCCAGGCAGGTTGGCTGATATCGATCAGCTGTCATGGGACGGTTTATCATCACTCATCAACCTGCACCTACCTAGCCTTCCAGCGGAAGGGAAAGTTGAGTAGGGCCATGGGTGCTAGAGAGAAAACAGATAACCAACAGTTCTGCAGATTTTCGATGGTCATCACTCTATATTACCTACTACCATTCTAGCAGAACCAAATAGCAACTAAGCAAGAAATTTCCCCACATAAGTCTACTCCTATCTACCAGCATTCTTGTTTAGAGGAAGATAGGAGAGGGAGAAAAGTAGGTTTAAAGATTAAGTTCTCGTGTATAAAATGAAATGCAGTAAAAAGACGGGACCTTTTTTTGTTATAATACTTATTAAATAAATCACATGCCTTTAATACTAACACGCAGGAGGGAATATTGGTATTTTACACTATGAATTGGCCAATGTTCTAAAAATCGCTACGCGGGGACGGTGCGCCAAGGGCCCGCCTAGCGCCTAGGGCGCCTAGGCGCCGAACTAATTTTTTTTTTAAATATATATATATAGGTAACATATATATATATGTATGTCATATATGGGCACAACTTAGGCTTTGATAAGTTGGTTAGCCTGTTAACTTAAGTTAAGTGTTGGTTCGAGTACAGGTTCGAACTCTGGATAGTTCATTTTTTTTCTTTTTCTTTTTCCTTTCCTTTCCTTTCCTTTTCATTTGCTTTCCTTTCCTTTCCTTTTCATTTGCTTTCCTTTTCCTTTCATTTCATTTCCCTCTCCCCCTCCCTCTCCCTCTCCCTCTCCCTCTCCCTCTCCGGTCCCTCCTCTCTCCTCTCCTCCCTCTCCCACCACCGCCTCCAACACCGGCTCCACCACCACATCACCACCGCATCCACCGGCTCCACCACCACCACCACCACCGGCTCCACCACCACCACCAGCTCCACCACCGCCTCTACCACCACCACCACTGTCAGCAGTTGCACCACCACCGCCGTCAGCAGCTGCACCACCACCGGTAAGTTTTAGGTTTTTTTTTTGAATTTTTTTTTTTGAAATTTAAAATAGGGGTCGCCTAGGCCCGCCTAGGGTCGCATAGGCCCGCCTAGGGCCGCATAGGCCCCCCTAGGGCCGCCTAGGCCCGCCTAGCGCCTAGGCCGGCCGCCTAGAGCCTTTTCGGTGCGGCCAGGGGCCGCCTAGCGCCTAGGCGCCGCCTAGGCGGCCGCCTAGGCCGATTTTTAGAACACTGGAATTGGCACTAAGAGAGGCAGATTGATAGTAGGGAGGAAGTCATCAATTTTAAAACATAAGGGGAGTTTCTAACTTCAGAGTTCAGAGTAAACACTGTGGTTGTTCTGCAACAACAATAAAAAACAGCAACCATATTACCATATCATAAAGACTAAAATGAAGACAAGAAACATTCACCAAATACATAATAGGAAAATGTCGTAACTCTTCCTCTGTTAAAACCATAATCGATAGTACATCTAAATTGTGAGCCTTAAACTTTGTTTCTAAAAGTTTTGAATCCACAAAAGGATGATACTCTTTAATAGCTACTATTTAACCTGATAAGAGGAATCAATTCTTGGTTCTAGATGCCTTAATAGATTGAATGGAAAAGCAAATGGAATGAATGAGGAGAAGAAAAAAGAAGGAATAACGAATGAAGAGAGAGTACAAAATGTCTCCTTCTTGGCAAGTGTGTGATTAGATGTTATGAATCAAACAAAAAAAAAACACTAACGAACTACTCAGCAGTCAGCAGAAGCCATCTTGAAGATCTTAACCTGGTGGAGGAAATTAAGAAGCATCAAAATGAAATCCTTGAAGAAACAATTAACACTGTATAACTTATTCATATTCACATTAAAAAAAAAATCTTTAGATCATCTCAATACCTTCTCTCTAACTGTTAAAAAATGGGAAGGGGGGAAGCCTTCTAAAAAAGGTCTTAGAGAAATTCACTTCTAATTGGAGTTATAGGTTCCATCTAAAAGATATGACCAAAACACATAACAAAAAGTACAAATGAAATGAAGAGCTTCTATTAAAGTAAATCATGTCTTTGTAGTAAAGCCATACTTCGCCGTATCGGCCTATACGGATAAAATATTGCCGACATCGATACAATTTTGACATATCCCCATCCACTACCAATACTGACCGATACCAACATTAGGGGTCTCTTTCCCAATTAATTCTACATAGAAAAATTGAACAAAAAAAGAAGATTGAAAAAATAGTATCAATATAATGATTCAATTGCGCCGAAGACAACATTGTTACAATATATTGGTATGATTCTTTATTGATAAACAATAATTTATTACCATTTGTCGAAGTTGTATATCTATAAACTCACAACATTCATCTATATTTAATATTTTATTCATAACTATTTATTGTGGTTGCATTATATCTAAAGACAAGTAAATAAATACTAGTATCTATTGCAAGTGAATATTATTTCATTTAAAATGAACAAGAAAAATAAATAACAAAACTATGTATCAACTATTTTTCAAAGACATTATCATTTTTGGCTTCCGAAACGAAGAACCTGATACTCTGACCCTAAAAAGCTGAAACTGCCAAAACCGACTCCAATACCAATATTTTGAACCTTCAGTAAAACATCCCACTAGATTTCACACAATTACATAGTCACCGTCCATTAAACCTATTAAAACCAAAAGAGTTAACTAAGAACCTTTCAACTCAGGGTCTCACCAATATGCATCACCGAGATATAAAATATGAACATACTTATCCTTCTCATACTTAAGTTGATAAAATTAACAAACACAAGAATAAAATTTTAACTTCAATTACAATTCATTTTTTCCAACATAAGATGAATATTTTGATAATCTCAATGTCTGACCATTAACAACACCCAAATGGAAGAACCTTTAGAAATGAGCACCTCGATAATGCAAAGCTTAAACAAAAGTGTTTGACAATGAAAAATATAACAGAAAGTAGTGGAAACTGTGAAACTATTGAAATTACTCCCTAATAAGCGGACCCTCGTGATTGTATGGAACTTCTCTCAACCAAGCTACCAAAAAATGAAACATGGCTACTGTTTTCCATTTTGGAACTTCCATTCCAAGCATAGACTTTTCTGTTCAGAAACAGTAAATCCAAAATTCCAAAGTGAGAAGAAGCCCTACCTAATCCAAAATACTAACCATTAAAGTTGTAACAAGAATGAGTTCAAAATTGTTTTTTTAAGAAAAGTTGTTTATATATATATATATATATATATATATATATATATATATATTAGTGGGTTTTAGTCCCACATTGCCTAGAACAAAAGTGAGAGGGGTTAGCTTCTCATATGTATATGTAGCTCTCCTTTATTAATAATGTTATCCCATTATTCTAATCTCTACATGGTATCAAAGCCAAAATCCTAGCCGTCATCCACCCCCCCACCCTCTCTCTCTCTCCACAAAATCCTAGCACCCCCGCTGCCGCCCCACCCCCTCCTGCTGCTGCCTCCCCCCCCCCCCCCCTTCCCCTGTTGCTGCACCCCCCCCTTTTCCCCTGCTAAAGTTGTAACAAGAATGAGTTCAAAATTGTTTTTTTTCAAAGAAAAGTTGTTTATATATATATATATATATATATATATATATATATATATATGCGCTGCCGCCGCCGCCCGGTTCGACTCGGATACGTGCCACATCTGCGGGCGCCGATTCGATTTCTTTTTCGGATTTAAAGCAAATGACCTCTAGCCTAGTGGTTAAGAGAGATGCATGCGGCCCGAGTGGTCAGGAGTTCGAATCCCAGTGGGAGCGATTCCAGAAATAATTTACCTGGTTCCAAATATATATATATATATAAAGATGAAGAGCTCTGCTAGGGTTTCGCTCCTGGCGGCTACCACACCTCCTCCTCGGCCCCCAGATCCACTTGCGGGGGGAGTGAGGCGAAACGGAGGGAAGGGGGGGCGGGCGGCCCCTCCTGACCGACGGCGGTGGTACTGATGGGACCCCCCCAGGCGTGGGTTTGTTGTGTGAGAATTTTCCAACGAGAGCAAAACGGAGAGGGGATGCCAATGACTGTTCCTCCACATCTGAAAAGGAAATAGCATGGGCACCTTTATATAATGACACCGATCTCGCGGCCAAGCGAGGGGGTTCCTCAGCCCGACCGGAGACGACGTCAGCAAAGGTCTTGGACATCCTATATATAAATATATATATATATATAAATATATATATATATATATATATACACCAAGTATGAAGTAGAATCCTCCTTTATTCACAAAGGAGATGCCAATAAGCTGCTCTGTCATCAGGACCTGTTCTCCCTCCCAACTATCTATGTTCCATCTAACCCAAATCCTAGCCATATCGCATAGGTCCAGGTTGTGTATATGCCCCCAGTTTGCAGGTGTCCTGCAAGATAGCATCATCGCCCCCCTAATCTTCGTCTCTAGCAGGATCGAGATGTCACACTTCTCACGCTTCAAGACTCCACCAATCTCCTTTCATCTCCCAAGGGAGCACCCTCCACGAATGTTCCAGGAGAGGACCGACATTAATTAATTAATGTGGGGGTCCCCCTGAACTCCATCTGGACTAACACCCGAGGGAAGTGTCTCGTCCGTCAAATCTATATCCTCCACCATCCCGGAAGTCAGGGTAAGGTGTGCTTGTATCCTAGATAGCGTCACGGACCAATCTGGGTTGGCCTCGTTCTGATCATCGAGTCCCCCCGGAGGGTGCTCATCCTCCCGTGGGGACGAAGCATGCCTCTTCCTGCTATACACCTTTTCCACCAAAGAGGCAACCATTTCGTTCTGTCCGCTAACTAGGATCGTCATACCCCTGGTCACCATGCTCCTCTGGGGCGTGAACTCAACCATCGCGCCCTGCGAACTCTCCTGTCTCGGCAAGGTGTCCGACTCCGGCATGCTGGCTACCTTCGTCAGTGGGTCCTCCTCTGCTGGCCTGCCTACCATCGCCGCTGCGGTATTGGGACTGGACCCCATCTCCGGATCCACCACCTCCGTCCGTGCCCCCGAGGTCCTAGATGTCTCCTTCCCTCCGTTCGTGCAGGCACTAGGTAAGTGACCAAAACACTCACAAAGGGAACATATTGGGGGAACCCAATCATACTCAACTGCCTGTGTTAGGACCTCTCCGGATGCCACTTGGTACTCAAGAAGTCTCGGGACCTCCATCCCAGCATTTATCTCCACAAATATCCTAGCGTACATCAGTCTAGTACGAAAAGTCGTAGCCTCATCCGCCTTGATCGGCTTACCAACTAGACTGGCCAATCTCATGAGCAGAGGGATGCTCCAGTATTTCACTAGGAACTCAGGAAAGCGAATCCAGACATGTATCGCATTCAGGACCTCATTCTCACATCTTAGCTCAGGAGTCCATTCCTTCAGAATGATAAGTCTCTCATCAAAGGACCAGGGCCCTCCTTGTATAATCCTAGTCAGATCCTCCGCCATACCGAACTTCTCAAAGTAGAACCCATTCTCTCTGGAGAATATCTCCATGCTCCCCTTGGGGCGCCATACACGCTATGCATACCCCCGGATCTGTCCATAGAATGGCTTGCTGCCCAGCACATACACCACCAGCGTGTTCTTCCATAATGTCGTTACCTCAACAATCTCATCTGCCAGAAAGTATGCCCGGAGGCCACCTCCCACATTCATTGGTGGCACATACTCCATCGACGTCGGGCTCTTGGGCCCCACCGGCATGCAAACGTCCTTCCAAGATTTGGGTCTTGTGGCATCAGTGAACGTACGAGGTGCGGCACAGGAAGGCGCCGGGCTCTGTCGCCCTACCGTCCCAGCAATACCTTTTTCCTTTTTCTACCGCCGTCACCTTGGGCTACCATCCTGTCTCTGTGCTTCCCGATCCACCCCCCGGCCGTCGGGAGCCTCCTTTTCCGTTTGACGGCCTACTAGTGTTCCGACCAGAGCCCGTCCGACCCGTTGTCTACGTCAGGACCCCACTTCTCCCTCCCGGACAGCATCTCGCCACCGTACTCCAGCCTTCGTCGTCGCCACGGCCGTCCTAGGTCCCAGAACCGGACCCGAATTCGAACGTCGGAGCGTTTGACATGTCCGATGTGTTGGTCATCGGCTCCCCCCTCCTCCTCACTGCCCCACCGCCTGGAGAGGGTCCGCCCGACCCACCCCCCCAAGCTGTCGGTCCCCCGCCCGCCGCTATTGCCCGGCCTGCTGTCATTGCTGCTCCCGCCGACGCAGCTGCCGTTGCTGTCGCCTGGTCCTCTGCCGCCCGACCCTCCGCTGCCGCATGGGGGGGGGGGGTCCGCCCGATCCCCCCCCCCCGTCTTCCCTCCCGGCCCCCTCCTGCCTGGGGGGGCCACTGCCACCGCGTGGGGGGGGGGGGTCCGCCCGATCCCCCCGTCTTCCCTCTCGGCCCCCTCTCGCCTGGGGGGGCCTCTGCCGCCGCGAGAGGGGGTCCGCCCAACCCCCCCCTTCCTCCCAGTACTGGGACCGCCCCCGGCGAGCGGGTCCGGTGGCCATGGGGGAGGCGTCTCGATCAAGAACGTTGATGCCCTAGCAGAGCTAGGGTTGGGGGCCGTTTTCTTCTTTTCGCTTCGATTTTATATATATATATATATATATATATATATATATATATATATATATATATATATATATATATATAGTAGGCTTTAGTCCTACCTTGCCTAGAACAAAAGTAAGAGGTGTTAGCCTCTCCTATGTATACGTAGCTTTCATTCACTAATAATGTTGTTCCATTATACTAATCTCTACATGGTATCAAAGCCAAAATTCTAGCCGTTATCCACCACCCCCCTCCCTCCTCTCCCCACAAAATTCTAGCACCCTCTCCACTTCCGCCGCCCCCCACCCACCACTCCTGCTGCTGCTCTCCCCCTTCTCCTGCAGCTGCCCCCCACCCCCCCGGCGTTGCTGCCCCTGCCCCCCTCCCCCCCGGCGTTGCTGCCCCTGCCCCCCTCCCCTGTCAGCCCCCCTCCACCCTGCCTCCCCCGTGTCACCCCCCCCCCGGCCCTCCCAGATCACCCCCCCCCCCCCAACTTCATGGATCAAGATCCAAACTCTAACCCTAGATCATTCCACACAGGCGCTGCCAACCCCCTCAAAACCCTAACCTAATTCTAAAAAATTGTTGGAATTCTCAAAGGGTAAATATTTTGTTGTTTGCAGGAACCCCGTACTCTCAACAATTGACTTGGGATTCTCAGAGGATAGACATTTAGTTTGTTTGCTAGAAACTCTGACTCTCAATGTTAATTTCAGGAATTTAACGAAGAGCAGACAAGTTGCTTGTTTTGTATGAATCTTTGTTCCTTTTCTTAATCTTCACATCAGGTTCTAACAGAGGATAACTTGGGTTATCTCTCTGTCCTGGATTGTATAATCCACTTTCAAGTTAGAAAGATCAAACCGACAATCGAATCAGGAATCCTGAAGGATGACGCATACTACGACGAGCAGTGCTACACACACTAGTGTCGAAAATGCAATGGCGGGACCAACAGGCACTAGCACGACGATTTCATCGATTCGACTTGTCGATCGACGGTTGGACGGACCAGAGGGCTACTCGACATGGCAGAAGAAAATCGAGAAGACGCTTTGAAAATGCGGTTGTCCAAACATCTGACTGACAGCCCTCCAGCAGAGAATGATCCCATATTTGAGCAATGGAAGACAAATGATAGTCGATTGTTTACACAGTTATGACTTCAATGGAACCATCGGTGGAAGACATTGTTCAGAATACGGATTCCGTAAAGGAATTATGGGAGGTCCTAGCAACGGTGTTTGATGGAAAACGTAATTTGTCGTGTATCTACTACTTGGTCGTTGGTATTTACCGAGCAAATTAGGGAGATAAAACTCATAAGGACCATTTTCGGACCTTTAAGGCTATGACTGGTGAGATCGACCGCGCATTACCTCTAACGGCGGATATCAATGAGGCAAGGGCTCAACGTAAACAGCTTCATGTCATGGCATATCTTGCCTCTCTTCGTGCTGATGCAGGCTCTGCTCGCTCTCAAATCGTTGCTGGATCTGATGTTTTATCTCTCACTATCGTGTACTTCGAGCAGCGAAAATCGTTAAGACCACTCCGGGTGATGCTCCTGCTGATCGATCTGCTCTTGGTGCTGCTCGTGGTGGATTTCGTGGTGGTCGTAGTGGACAACGTGGTAGCCGAAATGCTGGTCGTGATGGGGGACGAGGCAATGGCGGTCGTGATTGAGGAAGACCGCGTACATGCTTCAACTGTGGTCAGCATGGCCATTTCCTGTGACAGCGTCCTAAAGCTCATGTCGCCAATGTTACATCAAATGCTCCTGATGATGGCATTCGATCTGTTCAGATGACTGCAGAGTCATATACAGATTTTCTTGACTTTCAACCTCAACGTCGTGGTGAAGTATCCACATCGGAATCCACAGTCGGGTACTCGACAACATGTATAGTCAGGTCGAAGCAATGGGTGCTTTACTCTGGTACGTCTGCTTACATAACTAGCAATGCAGGTATGATTCATAATTATGTCTCGGTAGGTCGTGTTTCCAATTTCACTGTTGCCAATGGTGGTTCACTAACAGTCCGTGGACGTGGACGTGGAAGTGCTCACCTTTCTTCCGGACTGTCACTCAATTTAGTCTTACATACATCTGGAAACCCGTTCAGTTTACTTTCAATTAGTCAGATTATTCAAGACATGCATTGTTCGGTAACATTTTTTTCTGATGGTTGTATTTTTTAGGACCTAAAGATTGGAAAGACTATCGATAAGGGCCATATGGCTGGAGGTTTGTACATGTTTGACGTACCTTCTTCTATTGTCTGTGCCGGAATGAAACGCAATCCTTTCGAGTTACATTGTCAGTTAGGGCATCCATCAATTCAAGCTCTCCAAAAAATATATCCTTCTTTAGATGTTCATGCTTCCTTTCATTGTGAGTCGTATAGTTTGGCTAAGCATCACCGAATTCCCTCTCTGGTGAGTCATAATAAAATTACATCTTTTTCTTTCGAGTTGGTGCATTCTGATGTATGGGAACATTGTCCAGTTGAATCAATAATGGGTTTTAAGTACTTTGTTACATTTGTCGATGATTACTCACATGTCACTTTTGTTTATCTGATGAAAAATTGTTTCAAATTATTTGACAGTTAGTGCAATTTTTATGCCGAAATCAAAACACAATTTGGTGTTCCAATTAGATGCCTTCGAAGTGACAATGGTCGTGAGTATGTATCTCGTGAGTTCACTACTCATCTATCCCACAATGACATTATCCACCAAACTTTTTGTCCTTACACATCACAACAGACTGGTGTAGCAGAGCGCAAGAATCGCCATATATTGAAAACAACAGATGCTCTTATGATTCAAGCATGTACCCCCAAGAAATTTTGGTCAGATACGGTTCTTACAGTTTGTTATCTGATTAATTGCATGTCATCGTCACTTTTCAATAGTACTACGCTCTTTTCTGGTTATATCCCGACCGAGAGCCGTTTCCTCTACCGCTCAAAATTTTTGGTTGCTATGTTCGGGATACCCGACCGACTCTTTGTAAATTAGATCCTAAGGCAATCCAGTGTGTTTTCCTTGGGTATCCTAAAAATTAAAAAGGGTATCGATGTTTTCTCCTACCTTGAAGAGGTTTTTTTTCTCGGGATGTTACCTTCGTTGAAACCACGTTTCCTCCACTTTCACAAACTACGGATCCAGTTCCTCATATTTATCTAGAAGAAGACTTCTTATTGTTTCATATTCAAACACAACAACCTCTCGTAAGGGTGCCCTCCCCTACCGAGCTAATATTCTGATCCGATGGTCCGCAAACACTGGTTCAGTCAATGCCGACGTCGTCCGAACGAACATCACAAATAGTGCCTACGGTCACAGAACCATCATCATCTTCTAGTTCCACTTATTCACCTCCGCTTGTTCCTCTAGCAGCTCCGCCTATTCTGCCAGCACCTCGCCCTTGTCGTACTTGTCGTGATCACCCTTTTTATGTTAACTACAAAAGACTTACCAGCCACACTCAGTCTCTAATAGCTACTATTCATGGGATTCAGATTCTCAAAAATGTTGAAGGTCTCAAACATCCCGACTGGCGTGCTACTATGGACGAGAAGATGAAAGCTCTCCGAGAGAACCATACTTGGGACTTACTCAATTTACCTCTCGGTAAACAAGCAGTGGGTTGCAAATGGGTGTTCACGATCAAAGTGAAACCGGATGCACTCTTGATCGTCTAAAGGCTCGTCTAGTAGCTAAAGGATATTCTCAGACCTGTGGTAAGGATTATTTTAAGACCTCTCCCGTTGCCATAATGACATTTATTCGTGTCCTTTTGGCCTTGGTTGTTCACTATGACTGGCTATTGCTTCAGCTAGATATCAAAAATGCTTTCCTCTACGGGGATCTTGATGAAAAAGTATATGTGATGCAACCTCCCGAATTTGTTGTAAGGGAGGATAAAGTGTCATTTGCAAAAGACCCTCTATGGTCTAAAACAATCACCTCGTGCATCGTTTGGTCAATTTACACATATTGTTACTCAGTTTGGCATGTGTCAATCAAAGAAGAATCATTCGGTATTCCACCGACAGACATCAACTAGAAGGATGTTACTTTGTGTCTATGTTAATGATATTATAATCACATGGAGACGACAGTCAGAATATTGCAGGCCTCAAGAAGTTTCTGGAAGAACAATTTTAAACCAAGGATATGTATAATTGAACTATTTCTTGGACATTGAGATCATACGGAGTAAGCGGGACATTATAATGTCTCAAAGGAAGTATGTGTTGGACATACTGAATGATACAGTAATGATGAAAGCCAAGGGAACAACCTCACATATGGATCCAGGGGCTAAGTTACTTCCAGACGAGGAGGTCATGATGACCAATCCAGATCAGTATCGACAAGTAGTTGGAAAACTCAACTACTTTGTTGTCATGATTCGTCCGGACATCTCTTTCGCAGTTAGTGTTGCAAGTAGATTTATGACTTCTCCAAGAGTTCCACACTGGCAGGCAGTTCTTAGAATCATGTGCTATCTAGTCAAGAATCCAGCAAAATAAATTCGAATGGAGAATCATGGACACACTCGTGTTGTGTTTTACTGATGCTGACTAGGGTACAAATCTGACAAATAGACAGTCTACATCTGGCTACTCTGTATTTATTGGCGGAAACTTGGTATCTTGGAAGAGCAAGAAGCAAAGTGTGATAGCACGATCAAGTTCAGAAGCAGAGTATCGAGCAACTGCTCATGGCACAGCAGAGGTGTTATATATGAAACATCTTCTACAATAATTGGAAGAAGAAACAGGATCGAGCACAGCTGATATGTGATGTGATAATAAGTCCGCTATCCATACTGCTACCAATCATGTATTTCATCAAAGGACGAAGCATATTGAAATCGACATCCACTTCGTCCGTGATGAGCATACAAAGGGAATGATAAAATTTTACCATGTGAGAACCGGTGATCAAATAGTTGATATCTTCACAAAGTCTCTTCTGGGTCCTCGGGTTCAATTTCTATGTAACAAGCTGGACATGATTAACATCTACGCTCCAGCTTGAGGAAGGGTGTTAAGTATATTAAATATTAGTAGTGGGCTTTAGTCCCACATTGCCTAGAACAAAAGTGAGAGGGGTTAGCCTCTCCTATATATATGTAGCTCTCTTTCATTAGTAATGCCATCCCATTATTCTAATCTCTCTCTCTCTCTCTCTCTCTCTCTCTATATATATATATATATATATATATATATAATATGATCAGTTGAGAACATAAACATAGACGAGAAATAAGAAACGAATTTGGACCACGGGATATAATCCAATGGTTAAGATTTATTATGAACATTAATAGACAGAAATCTTCTAAGACATTTAATTTGCATCTTAACAAGAGAAATATTCTCAAATCTTTTACCTATAGGAAAGTAGTTGTGCTATAGGGGTTATGCATCGTTGTAGGAGAGGATATCGTTTGATATCTGAAAGTAAAAAAAGAAACCTTCTGACATGTACAAGAAACAAAACCTTCTGACTTTCCTCTCTTAGGTTCTTCTCTACCCTCTCCACCAATCTCCCATTCGAGAATCATCATTGCTTCATCGCCTAATTTTTCGAGCTCTTCTTTTCATCCTGGTTAGTGGTTGCCTTCTCTCAACTCTTTAGATATTGATTTTTTTTTTTCTAATATTAATTCTA
This sequence comes from Iris pallida, assembly GCA_029216955.1. NCBI lineage: Eukaryota > Viridiplantae > Streptophyta > Magnoliopsida > Asparagales > Iridaceae > Iris > Iris pallida. Next base: position 3,227,738 of record JANAVB010017197.1, on the reverse strand, counting down.
TGCTATACCCTTTCCTCAACTGTTCAACTTTCTCATACCCTATTTTATACTTTGTTATGTTGTATGAACACGAATAGAAAAGATCGACACGGCAATACGGACACCTACAACGACCAATAGATGAAGTTGTATGGAATTTGAGCAAGCTCATCCTGCACCAGGGTGCACTCCGCCCTCACGATCAAGGGCATGGCGTACGAGTAGATTGAAGAGGACCAGCGACTCGCTCCTCCGGTTGGACCCGATCCAGAAGAAAGTGCCGGTTCTTGCAGTGGAGTGGAAGCCGATAATAAGTCTCTGTTCATCTTGGAGTTTGTGGAGGAGGCTTGGAAGGAACCTCAACTCCTCAAGGACGTCTATTTGAGAGTGAAGTCCAATTTTGGGTTGATTTCGTCTACCAAAACGTACTACATTTGTACTGTGAACTTTAAACTTTGTCAATTCTTTTATGGAGATTTCTTATGGTACATAGTTGACCCAATTTCATCTTTTGTTGAAAGTTCTAAACATTTGCTTCGTTACAGTTGATGACAGGTAGTTATGCTCTTATGCGAACAAAGGAGAGGCACAATAGAAAATAATAGAAGAGTTCGTTGAGTGCTTGATCATACTAGAAGATGGCATAGGTAAAGATTTCTCAAGCAAGGGGCCCTTCATTGCCTGGCCTCCTCGATGTAATCTTGGGCTCATCTTCGAGTGGATTTAAAGTTCTCGAAGACATAATAGGCGCGGAAATTAATGCCAGAGAAAACTCCGGCCCTATCATTAGGGGTCAACGCCTTTGCAGACTTGGAGGTCACTAAGGGCATCATGATGCCCTATAAAAATTGCTTGAGCCTCTTCGAGCTATGAGAGAAAAGAGTGGAGGTCCCAGAAGGTCGGTCGTGGACTAAGTACAGGCTGCCATGAAAGAGGGCACCCCTATATAGGATGAAAGTTGGATGGCATCAGCATGAAGGAGAGACATTTAGGTTGCATGAGAAAGTAGTCGGACATACAAACACAACTGGAGGTCCAATTGGATATGTCTTCATGTGGAAGTAAAGAAAGACGGTTCAAATATAGGAAGATCTCTACAAGAAGAGTACTTATTTAGTAAGGGTGTGTTTAGCTGGGTCCTGCACATAGTTTTTTTTTTCCTTCTTTAACGTGCACATCAACAGTAATAGACACAAACACGCACAAAGTGCATGTGGCATATCAATAAATTAGTGAAAGTCTTTAGTATTGGAGCGAACACGCAGACTGTTAAACCATTTATCACATGTTCAACAACCTTTCAAGTTGATTGATAGTAGCTCATGGTCTTGTGGAAGGTGAATTTACTTTACCATGGGCTTCTGAACCATTTTATTTGTTCTACTCATTTTTGTGATTTATTAGATGTTATGCTTTTATCTTTTATCTTGATACACTTCAAATTATAACCTTTATTCTGTGTTTTGTTTTCTTCTCATATTTCCTTCATTGATTCCACAAAGATCAATTTTGAACTTGTAGGTCCTTATTGGTCTCTTCAAGCCACTTCAGGGTAGTTGGTGGAAACTTATATCATTCATTATAGATTATTGTTCGACCAAGAGTAAGGAAGTTCTATAAAAGCTTTTTTTTCATGTTTCTGATTTTACAATTTGACCGAGCAAAGAGAAATGAGGGAGGAGTCCATATAGATGGACAAGAGATACCTAAAAGTGACACCTTTCAGTATTTAGGAATGATGGAGAGATTGAGAAGGACGTCATGCATAGAATTAAACATGATGGTTGATATGGAGGACTGCTTATGGAGTATTTTGTGATAGTAAGATACCTCTGAAGTTAAAAGAAAAATTCTAAAAGACTATTATAAGACCGACCATAATTTACTGATAAGAGTGTTGGCAGTTAAGAAACAACATATTCAAAAAATTAGTGTAGCTATAATGAGAATGCTAAGATAGATAGTGGCAATACATTAAAGGATAGGATAAAAATAGATATATCCATGGAAAGTGAGGGGTAAGTGTTGACACAAAGTCACAGTCAACCAAATATTGACTACATTGACTAAATAATATCTGTATAAATTCAATACGACACACGACGTCTGCATTCAGTTCAGGACAGTCAACAGCTCAGTTTCCGACTCTCAGTGTATTTTCGAGTCTGTACTTTTACATTTTATTGAGTCTAGAAGTATGTACTCTGAGTTATGCTGAGCTCTTGGAACTTAGTCTATAAGCCTACCCAAAATCCCAAGCTCCACCAAAACAAAAATTGCCCACAAGTCCCACTTAGGACCACTCTGTGCTCTGGAGACAGAGTTCGGGCCGAACTCTGCCTCCACACAGAGTTCGGGCCGAACTCTGTCCCCTAGAAATCAGGAACCCTAATTTTAGGGTTAGCTGGTTGCTAGCTGTCCAACGGCCAAATTTTTGAATTTTCCTACCCGAATTCTGGCCGAATTCTGCCTCTAAAAACACTATAAATAGGGCATGAATTCTCTCATTTCAATTCACTCAATCTTCTCTTCTCTTCTCTCCTACAAGCTCAATAAGCCATACCCTTCCTATCTACTAGCCACAAGCCTCCTAAGTCTCGAATGCTCAGCATCTCTCAGTTAGGATTCTTGTGCAAGAGTGAAGAAGTCGCTTGGACAATTCCAAGCAATCGCCACTGCGATTCTCTGTAAGAAGTTGACGTGCTCTTCTGAAGAAAAGGCACGGGTTGTAAGCTACTATTTCACAAATAGTGGATTTAATCCTGAGCTAGAGTTCTCAGGCCTGGACTAGTCCTCCACGAGGGAAACCAGGTTAAAATCGCTGTGTTTGCGTATGCTCTTCTGCTCTTCATTTATTTTCTGCACTTTACTCTGATTATTTATTGTTGGTGAAAGAGTTATTTTTAATTGGCTATTTTTCTATATAAACTCTATTCACCCCCCTCTAGAGTTGCCAAACTGTTCTTCAATTGGTATCAGAGCTCTGTTCTCTTTACAAGGACTAACATCCTAAGAGCTGATCCATGGCAACCACACAATCCTTGATTTCCAATCATGGTGAAGGTCAGTCCACTCATAGGCCTCCCCTATTTGATGGGACTAACTACACATATTGGAAAACAAGGATGAGCTTCTATCTTAAGTCTCTAGACTTTGACCTGTGGACTGTCGTCACTGACGGTTACAAAAAGCCCGTCAGGATAGTTGTCGATGGTGACCTCATTGAGAAACCACACGACAAATATTCTGTCGAGGAGAAGAAACAGGCAAGTCTAGATGCTAGAGCTATTAATGCTTTATTCTGTGCTATAGACAGGAATGAGTTCAACAGGGTCTCTACATGCACCACTGCTCATGAAGTATGGAGACTTCTAGAAGTGACGCATGAAGGAACCACACAGGTCAAGGAATCTAAAATAAGCCGTCTCACTCAAGAATACGAAGCTTTCAAGATGAAGCCAAGTGAGACGATCACTCAAATGATCACAAGATTCCTCGACATCATCAATCCTCTATCTTCGCTTGGAAAGCAGTACTCAAACCACGAGAAGATTCGTAAGCTGCTCAGAGGGCTACCAAAGATTTGGAACCCTAAGGTGACAGCCATCATAGAAGGAAACGATCTCACAACAATGTCAATGGAGACCTTGATGGGTAAGCTTATGACTCACGAGCTTGACCTCAAGGACTTCGAAGAGCCTGCTCCGAAGACCAGGGAGATCGCACTCAAAGCTCATCAACGAAGAGCTAATCATGATGAGACCGAAGAAGATAATTCTGATGATGAAGACCAAGCTCTCATGGTTCGCAACTTCAGGAAATTCCTTCGCTTCAATCGAAGGAAGAAGGAATCTCAAGAAGACGATGAAGAAGAACCAACTTGTTACGGTTGCAAGAAAACTGGACATGTCCGAAAAGACTGCCCATTCCTGAAGAAGAGCAACCGCTATGAGAAGCCATACAAAAAGAACTCATCAAAGAAATATGCCAACACAGGTATCTGGCATGAAAGTGAAGCGAGTGACTCTGAGGAAGAAAAGGACTCTCCTCAAGATACAGCAAATGTGTGCCTGATGGCAACTTCCAACAAGGTATCTAACGAAACTCTGGATGACTTCTCTTTTGATGAACTTGGCGATGCTTTCACTGATTTACTCGATGATCATAAAAAGGTCATCGGTAAATATAAACATGCCAAGGACAAAATCAAAAGTCTAGAAGATGAGATACAAAGAATTTCTTTACTTCTTGATAATGTTAGAAACACATCACCCACAAATGACACTGATGAAGCATCCAAGCTTAAATTAAGCTTACATGATGCTGAAGCACGTATTGAGCAACAAACTCAAGAAATCACTACTCTCAACACATTGCTTGCTGAAGAAAAGAGTAGACACAAGATTTCCATGACTAAGATTTATGGCTTAAATATTAAGGTTGATGAACTGCAAGCTGTTTCTAAAAGATTAGAAACCAAATTGGGTAAACAGGTTGTTCAACCTCAAACCCAATCACATGGGCACAACACCACTCATGCTAGTCAACCACGTCATTCTCATACAGCACATAACCATGCTTTTATATACACAAACTTTTCCAAACCACGTGCACGTAAGAACAATTCTCACTCAGTACACACTCATCATGCACAAAGACACAATCAACATCACTCCACACATAAAAATCATCATGCCATGCCATATAGACAAAATCATCATGCAATGCCATATAGACAAGGTCCTCATATACCATCTAGACAATATCAGCATGTCACACATCATAGACAATACCATCATTCTATGCCTCATAGACACCATCAACATGCCACTTATTCCATGCATAATCATCTTCACCATGCTAACTCTTCACATCATGTCCATCCTCATCCTGTTGCTTATAGATATTATTCTCATGCTCCTAGTATAAATAAGAATGCTATCTGTACTTATTGTGGATTACATGGACACATCTCACCACAGTGCAGAGTTAGAAGACTTGTAGATAAAAGGATATATGCTTGGTTCCCAAAGACTAACTTTTCAGGACCCTCAAGAACTCGGGTACCAAAGGTCACATCTACTCTTGATGTAGGTGGACCTTCCCTCCTCAACTGAAAGTAAGTGGATTCTCGATAGTGGATGCTCGCGACATATGACGGGAGACGCAAATCTTTTTGCATCACTATCGATGAAGAGAGAAGGATACGTATCCTTCGGTAACAATCTCAAAGGGCACATTATAGGTAATGGTATCATTGGTCATCCTCCTTCTCCTGTAATAAAGGATGTCTGCCTAGTGACCGAGTTAAAGCATAACCTGCTCAGCATTAGTCATCTTGCTGATCATGGATATGATATTAACTTTGGACAAAACAATTGCTACATCTATGATAGGTCAACAGGAGACATTGCTTTTGAAGGGAAAAGAGAGGACAACATCTACATTTTCTATCTTTCTATAAATACTAACAATGCAGGTAGATGTCTATATGCCCACAAAGACGAACGACTACTTTGGCACCAGCGTCTTGGTCATGCCAACATGGATGCTATATCCAGGCTTTCCACCAAGAAGCTAGTGAGAGGATTGCCTGACATCACGTTCAAAAAGGACACGGTATGTGCCGAATGTGAACTAAACAAGGCAACTAAATCCTCATTTCATTCTATCAACTCTGTAAGTACTACTAGACCCTTGCAACTACTTCATATGGATTTATTTGGTCCTAGTAGAATAGCTAGCCTTGGAGGCAAACTTTATGCATTTGTTATTGTTGATGATTTTTCGAGATTTACATGGATTTTCTTTCTCGCTAATAAGAGCGATGCTATTTCTGCTTTCAAAATTTTTGTAAAGAAAGTTCAAAACGAAAAAGGCTACATGATTACTCGAATCCGAAGTGATCATGGAGGCGAATTCGTAAATTATGATTTTGAAAGTTTTTGTAATGCAAATGGTTTTGATCATGAATTTTCTTGTCCTAGAACTCCTCAACAAAATGGTGTTGTGGAGCGGAAGAATAGGACTCTTGGCGATATGGCTAGAGTCATGTTGAATAAATTTTCTCTTCCGAAATATTTTTGGGCAGAGGCTGTAAGTACAGCATGCCACATTTTGAATAGGGTGCTTATTCGTCCCATTACGAAGAAAACACCCTATGAGCTTTGGTTTGGGAGAACCCCCAATGTTTCTTATTTTAAAGTTTTTGGCTGTAGATGTTTTATCCTTAACACCAAAGACAACTTAGGCAAATTTGATGCCAAAGCTGACGATGGTATCTTTCTTGGTTATGCCGCCAAGAGTAAGGGATATAGAGTTTTCAATAAACGCTCACTTATTGTGGAAGAGTCAACAAATGTGACTTTTGATGAAGACAACAGTGCAGCAAGTACTCTTGATGATGACGTTGAGCCATCAACTTCTACTCCAATGAATACTTCAACCGAAACTAATTCTCTGGAGGGTTTGCCTAAGAAATTCTCTTTCAAACCTTCTCATCCAGAAAATTTAGTTATAGGAGAAGTTTCACGTGGAGTAACTACTAGATCATCACTAAGAGACTCCGTTGCTAGCACTGCCTTCATTTCACAAGTAGAGCCTAAAAACATTTCTGAAGCTTTTAATGATGAATTTTGGATTTCTGCTATGCAAGAAGAACTCAACCAATTCGAGAGAAGCCAAGTATGGGAACTCGTTCCTAGACCGGTTAATCACTCGATAATTGGTACTAAATGGGTTTTTAGAAACAAAGTAAATGAAGATGGTTCAGTCACACGTAACAAAGCTCGTCTAGTAGCTCAAGGATACAACCAAGAGGAAGGTATCGACTACGATGAGACGTATGCTCCTGTTGCTAGACTAGAATCCATTCGGATGCTTTGTGCTTTTGCTAATTTTCAAAACTTTAAATTATTTCAAATGGATGTGAAAAGTGCTTTCCTGAATGGTTTTATTAAGGAGGAAGTTTATGTGAAACAACCCCCTGGCTTTGAAAATCACAAATTTCCCGACCACGTGTTCAAGCTGAAGAAAGCGCTTTATGGCCTTAAACAAGCCCCCAGAGCTTGGTATGAAAGGCTAAGCAGTTTCTTGCTTGAGAAAGGTTTTTCAAAAGGGAAAATTGACACTACACTGTTTATCAAATCTTTCAAAGACACCATTCTATTAATTCAGATTTATGTTGATGATATTATTTTTGGGTCTACTGATGAAACTCTTTGTCAAGAATTTGCCAAGTGTATGCAGACGGAATTTGAGATGAGCATGATGGGAGAGCTCAACTACTTTCTTGGTCTGCAAGTAAAACAACTGGCTAATGGAACTTTCATCTGTCAATCGAAGTATACCAAGGACATGCTGAAGAAGTTCGATCTTGACAACATCAAACCAATCAGCACTCCAATGGCTACTTCAACCAAACTCGAACCAGATGAGAGCGGCAAACCCGTTGATCAACGTAAGTATCGAGGTATGATAGGCAGCTTACTTTATTTAACTGCTAGTCGTCCCGATATCATGTTTAGTGTTTGCCTATGTGCTAGATATCAAGCAAATCCTAAGGAATCTCACATGACCGCGGTTAAGCGTATCTTTCGATACCTTAAGGGTACGGTTACAGTGGGCCTATGGTATCCCAAGTCAACATCATTTGACCTCATCGGTTACTCTGATGCTGACTTTGCTGGATGCAAGGTCGACCGTAAAAGTACGAGCGGCACGTGTCATTTATTAGGAAAGGCTTTAGTCTCATGGTTTAGAAAGAAGCAGCACTCTGTCGCACTATCCACAACAGAAGCTGAATACATAGCAGCTGGGCGTTGTTGTGCACAAATTCTGTGGATGAAGCAAACCCTTGAAGACTATAAGTTATCTTTCATGCATATTCCTATATTCTGTGACAATACTAGTGCAATCAATTTGACTAAGAACCCTGTCTGCCACTCACGCACGAAACACATTGAGATCAGACACCACTTTTTGCGTGATCATCAGCAAAATGGCACGATTAACTTAGAATTTATTGACACTGATCATCAGCTGGCAGATTTCTTTACTAAGCCACTATCCGAAGAGCGCTTCAATTTTCTTTGTCGTGAACTTGGAATTTTAGATGAAGCAGCTATAAATTGAAACTCACCTGCGTAAATATCGAGTATATTGTGATTCTTTTACGAAGAATTTGGTATGGGTACAAGCCGAAAGGGTCCTTCTGACAACAAGGCATAAAAGCCTAAGCGACACGGTGCACTAGTCCTCAGGACTACCGCTAGCTGGGATCCGGCCCCTGCAGCTAACCCATGGCAAATTTGGACTATTGAACCAAAGTATATGTCCTTATTTATTATATGGCTCGTTTTCGATTTAATATTGCCTAATTGATATTTTCTAAAGTTCATTCTGTTTTCTGAGTACCTCTCTATCTATTTTTTATTCAACATTCTTTGTTGTCCTCAACTATCTTTTGTTTAACTCTTAAACATTTTCTTCATGTTCTTTGCCTGTTTTCAGTTCTGGACCATTGATCCAGAACTCGGGCCGAACTCTGCCCCTATCAGAGTTCGGGCCGAGTTCGGTTCTTAGGTTCCAGGGTCGGGATCTGGCTCTGCCGTTGGATCAATTTTAATCCAATGGTCAATATTTCACCCGACCAAAGACCAAGCCCTACTTTATTTCGGGATTCCCTCTCTTTCCTCCCATATTTCTTTCTTCTCCACCTCTTCCATCTTCTTCCTTCCAAACCCTAACCCTAGTTCTTGATATAGAGGGCTCTATTTCTTCTCAAAATCAAGGGAAAGGGGTTTTTCAACATTCTCTTCAACTGTTTGGTATTCTTTTCAGGTATATCTCTCTTTTTCTATCATTTCCAAGTTCTCTTTTATTTCAAATGGCATCTCGCTTGTCCAAACGAGGGAGAAGGACTCGACATGAGGGTGCTTCCTCTTCGGTTCCTCCTCCTCCGATTGAACAAGTAGTTGAACAACACCCCATTCATCCGTTGTTCAATCCGCCGCGTCCCGATGACCCTAACACTTACGACGATCGTTTATTTGTATCGCTAGAAGCCTCTAATGAATGGTTTAGCGATTTTAGGACTCGTCCGGTGTTTGGGGGCCATCCCATAAATTTCACTATATTTTCACAATATGAGTCTTTATTCCGTGATCTTTGTTTGGATGAACTTGTTGCTTCAAATTCTGTCATCTACCATAGTGCAATTCAAATGTTTTACTGCAATTTGACTCACGATGCAACCCACATCTATTCTCGGGTTGCTGGCATTACCATTGCCTTTAATGATTCTGAGTTGGGAGACTTTCTTGCTCTCCCGGATCTTGATGTGTGGGACAAGCTTGTGGAAGCACGTCAACTTCAATTTGTTGGCGATACTTCCCTTGAAGGATTCAAGGAGGATTTATGTGCTCCTAACGTAAGTCCTCGCAAGCTAAAGGCCAAGCATCTCACCCCCTACTTTTATGAACTTCATCGCATCGTGTTCAATACTATCTTGCCCAAGGCTGGCTCAACAGATGAAGTCACTTATCTCGAGATCTCCGCCTTATATCATCTCCACTATCGTATTCCATTCAACTTTCCACGGACTATGATGGATTGGATGATCAACTGTCGGAAGAAACCAAGAGCTTTGGTTTATCCTCTCTATCTTCCTTTAGTTTTTCGTGCTTTCATCATTCCTATCCATGATTGTCCGTTCCTGCATGCACCTGCCTTTCTATCCAAAGCACGACGCCTTCAGCCTGTCGCTGCTTCTGAGTCATCTGAGCATTCTGCTGATGAGGAGCCTGACGCCCCTCCTCTTGGTCAGGATGCACCTCCTCCTCCTGCCACTCTTGAGTCTCTTCAGACTATGCTTCGCGATCGCTTTGCTGTTGAGGATGATCGTTGGACGCAGCAGGATTACCGTACCACCTTGCAGATCAGTGCCCTTGGGAACTCTCTGCATGATATGCGGTATTCACTTGCTCGTCATCCTGATCTGCATGTGCCTATTGAGCGGGATCCAGATCGCGCGGGTCATCGTATAGACGATCCGTGGGTCATGAGGTATATGGATCCTGATGATGCTTTTGTGGACCCTCGTCGCTCATTTCCTGGTCCTTCAGATGTTCCAGGACCTTCTCGTGCTCCATGATGGAGATTGGCTTGATATGCTGCTGCCACTGCTGATGGTCTTAGTTGCCTTTTGATTTTAGTTATTTCAGTTTGTTATGGATTTATGTACTGGATTTATGTCTTCAAACCCTGATGATGTGCTGGTTGGTGGATAACATTTTATGCTATTTTTCGTAGTTCTACTTTATGTCAGTGACTTGTTTTATTAGTATTATACTGTTTCTTCTCTGCTTGGTGTGGTTGGATTACTTTTCATTGTCTATACTGCTATTCCCATGCTTTTCCTTATGCAGTCTATATGATCCTTTATATTGCTAACTGCCAAAAGGGGGAGAAATATGTATATTTGTCTGTGCTTGTGTTTGCTTTTGGGAAAATATTTTTATCAGGCCACAGGTTCTATGCATTATTTACGGGGGAGAGCTATTGATTCTAGCTCGGCACCGTTCACTGATTACGGGGGAGCTATCTTATTCTAGCTCGGCATTGTTTATGGGGGAGCTGTGTTTTAACCAACTGTGTCCAGGTATGAATATTGAAATATACATTTATTATTTTGTCAATTATCAATATGGGGAAGATTGTTGACACAAAGTCACAGTCAATCAAATATTGACTACATTGACTAAATAATATCTGTATAAATTCAATACGACACACGACGTCTGCATTCAGTTCAGGACAGTCAACAGCTCAGTTTCCGACTCTCAGTGTATTTTCGAGTCTGTACTTTTACATTTTATTGAGTCTAGAAGTATGTACTCTGAGTTATGCTGAGCTCTTGGAACTTAATCTATAAGCCTACCCAAAATCCCAAGCTCCACCAAAACAAAAATTGCCCACAAGTCCCACTTAGGACCACTCTGTGCTCTGGAGACAGAGTTCGGGCCGAACTCTGCCTCCACACAGAGTTCGGGCCGAACTCTGTCCCCTAGAAATCAGGAACCCTAATTTTAGGGTTAGCTGGTTGCTAGCTGTCCAACGGCCAAATTTTTGAATTTCCCTACCCGAATTCTGGCCGAATTCTGCCTCTAAAAACACTATAAATAGGGCATGAATTCTCTCATTTCAATTCACTCAATCTTCTCTTCTCTTCTCTCCTACAAGCTCAATAAGCCATACCCTTCCTATCTACTAGCCACAAGCCTCCTAAGTCTCGAGTGCTCAGCATCTCTCAGTTAGGATTCTTGTGCAAGAGTGAAGAAGTCGCTTGGACAATTCCAAGCAATCGCCACTGCGATTCTCTGTAAGAAGTTGACGTGCTCTTCTGAAGAAAAGGCACGGGTTGTAAGCTACTATTTCACAAATAGTGGATTTAATCCTGAGCTAGAGTTCTCAGGCCTGGACTAGTCCTCCACGAGGGAAACCAGGTTAAAATCGCTGTGTTTGCGTATGCTCTTCTGCTCTTCATTTATTTTCCGCACTTTACTCTGATTATTTATTGTTGGTGAAAGAGTTATTTTTAATTGGCTATTTTTCTATATAAACTCTATTCACCCCCCTCTAGAGTTGCCAAACTGTTCTTCAGTAAGACCTCAAGGATAAGTTGACAGAAAATTGACTTCGGTGGTTTGGAGATGTACGACCAATAAATACTCCTATAAGGAGCAATAATATATTAGTTAATGGAGCTACTATGACTAGAGGTAGGCTTAAACGAACATGGTTTGAAGGGTTAAAGGAGGATATGGATTTTGTTAGCTTTAGACATGGTCCTTCACAGAGCCGAATGAAAATGAAAGAAGATGGTTCAAACCACCAATCCCAAAAATTTGGAATAAAGGCTTTATTGTTGCTGTGGTCAATTTGGCGATAGTTGCTCGGCAAAGTAGTAAAAAGATAAACTTTGAGTGTGATGTTTGTAACTTTTTTCCTATATGGCCTTTAATTTGCAATTGTGCAAGTATTCTCAACGCATGATGTCTCAAAGTTGGCTAAGTCGTGAGAAAATAAACAAGAAACTTTTAATAGAGACATGAATAAAATTGCAAGCTTCGATGGAAACTCTATTAAAAAACAAAAGTTCTTGGTTTTTTACTAAAATTCAGTTGCTTCATTTAGTTCTTGTAAATTTAAGATGAAACTTCCAAAAAAAAAAATCCTTATTAATTGTGATCTCAACTGTATATTCCTTAAGCCATCATGCTTTCCGCTTACTATAAGGCCTTGTTTGGTTGGCGGAATTATGGGGTTGGGAAAGGAAAGTCATTACTTTTCTATGTTTGGGTGTCAAATGAATTGAAGAGGAAAGGAAAATAATTCCCAATGGAAAGGAAATTAGGAGGGAAATGGTTCCATCAATCCAAGCAAGAATTCATTTTCCCACCTTTAAGTATTCACTTCCCTTCCAATTTCCTTGACATTTCCAAACACCGGAAAGAAAAATCGGGGGAATTGTAATTTCCCAAAGGAAAGGAAATACCAAGGAATTGATTTCCTTTCCTTTTCCCGAACCAAACGAGGCCTAAGGACTGAATGCACAGCATATTGTTGTATGGGTATCAAGTGTTATTTGTTGATTTTGGAAAAAAAAATTTAATAGAGACCTGAATAAAAATCTTTTGATTATTAGGTTTGGATGGATATCAAAAAAAACCTTAGAAACCCTAGATGATGGATTTCAAATTTCCATTACTTAACCTATCCAGGTGATATATCATTTCTTATCTTCGAAGAAATTACTCCCACGGTTCTAAATGTCGGTAGACAGGTGCGCGGCGGAGAAGGTCCGCATACCGCCTAGACCGCCTAGACATCTGATACATTTTGGAAATTTTTACTATTTTACCACTATTTTCTGTTTGCATAATATGCATATTTGAACGGTATTTTATGCATAACTAAATTGTAGAACAAAGACCTATGAAGTTTCAGTCATATATAAGTGAACCATGGGTCCATAATTCTTGCAAACTTGTTTTGCCAAAACATCTAGTCATGTATTGTTTCGTCTAAGCGTCCGCCTACGCCGCATAACCTCCGCCTACGCCATCAAACCTCTGTAGCATCCTACTCCACCCACTGTTCTAAAAGGCGATCTATGCGGCCGCCTAGGCGACTAGTGCCCGCCCGATGTACGCCTAGGCGCCCGCCTAGACCCCTCGACATCCGACTATGCATGTTTTGGAATTTTATGAACTTTTTTTGCAATTTTTTCAGTATATTTTTTGGATTTTTATTTGTTTTTGAACCGTCTAGATCTAGACGGCCACCTAGGTGACCGCCTAGGCGGGCTAGGCGCTAGGCGGTGACTGCCCGTCCGACTAATGCCTAGCGCTTTTCACAACCTTGACTCCACCAACAATGGCAAAAGCGATGTGAAAAGTGATTGCCTAGCACCTAGGCGCCGTATAGACGGCCGCCTCGACCACCATTTAGAACACTGATTACTCCTTGGTTGCATGAGCTTAAACTACACAACCAAAAGGTCGACCTACCTACCCACCAACTTATTGACCAGGTTCTAGGGCATGACCTCCCATGCTCATATCTATCCTGGCTAGAAATTTGACACCAAGATAGAGGGTTGACACCAAATCGATGGTCGGTCATAAAAACTCCGTCAATTCATTTATGGAGCGTTCTTACAATCCATGTTGACTCCATAATGATGAGAGAAGTCTAGGATGATGATGACGACGACATCATAAGGATTCAAGGTCGAAATTTATTGATCAGTCATTTTCTGTAAAATACATGTCTAAACATTTAAATTTTAGTAGAGATGCTTAAAATGCAACAGAAGTTGATGTTAACCATTAATAACAGTCATATAATATTGCCATGGTTTAGTCATCCATCTACTTTCTAGCTCCTGAATGGAAACTAGAGATAGGAGAAGTTTACCAGTTAATGGATCAACTAGTTTTCACTTTTTAGAAAATGTTTGCAACTTTGGTAAATAGTAGCATCCAGCAGTATTCTTGTTACCAAAATAAGCTTCCGATAACCAAACACTGGAAACTGTAGTACTTTGAGACAGTTTTCAATTTCCATCTAAGTTTAAACTTTGTCGACTCTAGTTCCCTTGTCAAACACACCCTGATACTTTGTCCTAAGTCTAGCAAATAGCAATGTAGAGGTGCCCATTCTTGGAAGGTTCTTCCATTTAAGTATTGAAACAATAGTTGAGAGAGATGCTACCTAGAACAAAGTACATTGTGCATGGTACGTGAAATGGAAATCAGAACATGAAATGACACATAGAATTGGACATGATACAATAGGGGCAGTTCTCTCTAAAACGCCATATCAGAACACAGAAAATATGGTTGCAGAACTGGCCTGCTCCAATCGTATGCTGTGCATATAAACAATCCAATGTTGATTTGTGCATGACACCAATACCTTTAAAACATAGTAAAGAAGTGATGAAAACAGTGTGTATTTTGCAGAGAGGAAATTGTGTTCTCAACAACTGGGGGGAATCGAACCTCTGACCAGTTTTCCAGACAGTTTTATGTCTTCAAGTGTTGACTACCCACTTGAGCCATTCTTGTCAACAAACAATGGCTCAAGTGGGTAGTCAACACTTGAAGACATAAATGCTTGTCAACAAACAACGGCTCAAGTGGGTAGTCAACACTTGAAGACATAAAACTGTCTGAAAAACTGGTCAGAGGTTCGATTCCCCCCGGTTCTTGCGAACTACAATTTCCTCTCTGCAAATCAGTGTGTGTATTTTGCAGAGAGGAACGGGGGGAATCGAACCTCTAACCAGTTTTCCAGACAGTTGAAGACATAAAACTGTCTGGACACTAGTCAGAGGTTTGATTCCCCCCGGTTGTTGCAAACCACAATTTCCTCTCTGCAAAATACACACACACTGTTTTCATATATATATATATATATATATATATATATATATATATATATATAGAGAGAGAGAGAGAGAGAGAGAGAGAGAGAGAGAGACATATATATATAAATATAAAACTTAAATGATTATCCTATATAATATAAGAGAAAAATACTTAAGAAGTGATGAAAATTTTGCATATAAGCCCTTGTATATTATGACTTCCATAAAAATACTACATAGTACATACTCTTAGAATGCGAGCAATATACTACATATTGTTACATGTTGTAGAATAGAATAATGGATAGATTTATTGATATTGAGAGACTACATATATATAGGAGAGGCTAACCCGTCTCCTATTGTTCTAAGCAATGTGGGACTAAGTCCACTAACTAATATTTCTAATATAACACTCAACACCCTCCCTCAAACTGGAGCATAAATATCAATCATGCACGGCTTGTTACATAGAAATTGAACCCGAGAACCCAAAAGAGACTTTGTGAAGATATCAGCTATCTGGTCGCCGATCCTCACATGTTAAAATTTTATCACTCCCTTTGTATACTTATCACGAACAAAGTGGATATCAATCTCAATATGTTTCGTCCTTTCATTAAATACAGGATTGGTGGCAATATGGATAGCAGATTGGTTATCACACCATAGATCTACCGCTTGAGATCCTGCGTCTTCTTTCAGTTCTTGTAAAAGATGTTTCATATATAATTCCTCTTATGTACCATGAGCAATGGCTCGATATTCTGCTTTTGAGCTTGAGCGTGCTATCATACTTTGTTTCTTGCTCTTCCATGACACTAGATTTCTGCCAATAAATATTGAGTAGCCAGATGTAGATCGTCTATATGTCAGACTTGCTCTCCAGTCAGCATCAGTAAAACACTCAATACGAGTGTGTCCATAATTCTCCATCCGAATTCATTTTCCTTGATTCTTGGCTAGATAACACAGAATTCTGAGAACTGCCTGCCAGTGTGAAACTCTTGGAGAAACCATAAATCTATTTGCAACACTCACTGTGGAAAAAATATCCATGACCGCCAAGTAGTTGAGTTTTCCAACTACTCGACGAAACTGATCTGGATTGATCATCAGGACCCCTTCGTCTGGAAGTAACTTTGCCTCTGGATCCATAGGTGAGGTTGCTCCCTTGGCTTGCATCATGCTTGTATCATTTAGTATGTCTAGCACATACTTTCTCTAGGATATTACAATGTTCCGCTTACTCCGTGTGATCCCAGTGCCCAAGAAATAGTTCAAGGATCCCATAGCCTTGGTTTGAAATTGTTCTAACGAAAACTTTTTGAGGCCTGCAATATCCTGGATGTCGTCTCTTGTGATTACAATATCATCAACATAGACACCAAGTAGTATCCTTTCAGCTGATGTTTGTTGGTAGAATACCGAATGATCCTTCTTTGATTGACCCAAACCAAACTGAGTAACCACATGTGTAAATCGACCAAACCACACATGAGATGATTGTTTTAGACCATAGAGGATCTTCCGCAAGTGACACACTTTACCCTCCCTTGCAACAAACCCGGAAGGTTGTATCACATATACTTCTTCATCAAGATCCTCGTGGAGGAAAGCACTTTTGATATTCAGCTGAAGCAATGGCCACTTATAGCGAACCGCCAAGGCCAACAATAGACGAACAGATGTCATCTTGGCAACTGGAGAGAAGGTCTCAAAATAATCCTCACCATAGGTCTGAGAATATTCTTTGGCCACCAGACGAGCCATTAGGTGATCAAGAGAGCCATCATGTTTCACCTTGATAGTGAAAATCCATTTACAACCTACCGCATGTTTACTGGGAGGTAAATCAACTAAGTCCCAAGTATGGTTCTTTCGGAGAGCTTTTATCTTCTCGTTCATAGCAGTACGCCAACCGGATGTTTGAGACCCTCCTCAGCATTTTTGGGAATCTGAATCCCATCAATATTAGCCACCAGAGACTGAGTGTGGCTGGTAATTCCTTTGTAATTGTCAACATACAAGGAATGATCACAACAGGCACGATGAGGACGAGTTGCTGACGGAACAGACGGAGCTACTGGTGGAACAGGCGGAGTCGAAGCAGTGGAGCTAGAGGAGGATGACTCTGTGGACATTATTGGCGATGTTGTGCGGGTGAGTCAGCACTAACTGAATCGGTGTATGCGGATCATCAGACCGAGTGAGTGGATCGGTAACGGAGGGCACCCGTATAGGAGTGTTGTGTTTGATCAGAAAATATCAAGAAATCCTCTTCCAAAGAAGCTTGGGAAACCGTATCCGGTGTTTGTGGAAGCGAAGGAAATTCGGTTTCAACAAAGGTAACATCACGAGTAAAAAAATATATTTTCAAGACAGGAAAAAAATACCGATAACTTTTCTGATCTTTAGGATACCCAAGAAAAATACATTGTATTGCCTTAGGATCTAA
The DNA here is from genome assembly GCA_029216955.1 of Iris pallida. NCBI lineage: Eukaryota > Viridiplantae > Streptophyta > Magnoliopsida > Asparagales > Iridaceae > Iris > Iris pallida. The sequence goes on along the minus strand of JANAVB010017197.1, from coordinate 3,210,366 downwards.
TTTAGAAAGTCGGCCGGGTATCCCAAACATAGCATAAGGAACCAAAAATTCTGAGAGACAGAGGAAACGGCTCTCGTCCGGGATATAGCCTAGAAAATGGAGTATTACCATTGGAAACTGACGATGGCATACCATTAATAAGGTAACAAGCAGTAAGAACTGCATCCGACCAAAAATTCTTGGAAGTACGTGCTTGAAACATAAGAGCACGCGTTGTTGGAGTCCAATATATGGCTATTATTGCGCTCGGCCACACCATTTTGTTGTCTTGTGTAAAGACATGAAGTTTGGTGGATGATATCATTGCGGGCCAGATGAGTATCGAGCTCACGAGATAAATGCTCACGACCATTGTCACTCCGAAAAAATTTAATTGGAATACCAAATTGTGTTTTGATTTCAGCATAAAAATTGAACCAAATGTGAAATAATTCGGAGCAAATTTTCATTAGATAAACAAACGTGACACGAGAGTAGTCATCAACGAAAGTAACAAAGTATTTGAAACCCATGGTTGATTCCACCGGACAAGGTCCCCATATATCATAATGCACTAACTCAAAAGGAGCAGAAGTAATTTTATTATGACTCACCGGATAGGGAACCCGATGATGTTTTGCTAAATGACACAACTTACAATTAAATGAAGTAGAAATATCTAAAGATAGGTACATTTTCTGGATAACTTGGATAGATGGATGGCCTAACTGACAATGTAACTCGAAAGGATCGAGTTTCACGCCGGTACAGACAATCGAATAAGGTATGTCAAACACGTACAAGCTGCCAGCCACATGTCCCTTACCAATCGTCTTTCCAGTCTTTAGATCCTGAAAAACACAACCACCAAGAAAAAATGTTACCGAATAATGCAGTTTACGAGTAATTTGACTAATTGAAATTAGACTGAACGAGTTTCCAGGTGTAAGCAATACAGAATTGAGCGACAGTCCGAAAGAAATGGTGGCACTTCCACGTCCTCGAACTGTCAGCCTCTATTGGCAACCGTAATGCCAGAAATATGACCAAGAGAAACATAACTACGTATCATACATATGTCACCGGTCATGTGAGCAGACGCACCAGAGTCAATTACCCACTACTTTGACTTTACTATGCATGCTGCAGAATATCCTGCTGTGGATCCAGACGTGGAAGCTTCACCACGACGTTGAGCCTGAAAATCAAGAAACTCTATATATGATTCTGAGGTCATCTGAACAGATCGAACACCATCATCAGAAGCATCAGTTGTGATATTAGCGGCAGGTGCTTTAGTGCATTGCCAGTAGAAATGGCCAAGCTGACCACAATTAAAACATGTGCGTGGTCATCCTCCATTGCGACCATCATTACCACGGCCCCCATCACGACCAGTATTGCGGCCACCACAACCACCACGATGAGCAGCACCAAGAGCAGAGCGATCAGCAGGAGCATCACCCAGAGTGGTCTCTACGAGTTTTGCTGCTATACGATAATGTGCTTCCATTAAAGATGAAACGTCAGATCCAGCAATGATCTGAGACCGAGTAGAGTCCGCATCAGGACGTAGAGAGGCAAGATACGGCATAATATGAAGTTGTTCACGTTGAGCTCGAGCTTCATTGATATATGTTGTTAGGGACAATATACGATCAACCTCATCAGACAGAGCCTTAAAGGTCCTGAAATGATCCTTATGAGATTTGTCTTCCTAATTTGTTCTGTATATGTCAACAACGAAGTCATAAATACGAGACAAATCGCGTTTGCTATCAAACGTCGTTGCTAGGACCGCCCATAATTCCTTAACGGAATCTGTGTTCTGAACCATGTCTTCTACCGATGGTTCCATGGAGTTATCAACTGTGTAAACAATCGACTATCATCTATCTCCCATTACTCAAAGATGGAATCAGTCTTTGCTGGGGGGTTGTCAGTCAAATGTTTGGACAACCGCATCCATAGAAACATCTTCTCGACCTTCTTACACCATGTCGAGTATCCCTTTGGTCCGTCCAATTTTCGATCGACAAGTCGAATTGAGGAAATCGTTGTACTAGTGCCCATTGGTCCCACTATTGCGTTCCCAACGCTAGTACCAGTATCACTGGCATGCGTCCTAGTGCTATCCATCCCTCAGTATATCGGTTCCAAATGTCGATAAAAAAATGTTGGTCACAGCAATATCCACAGTAGAGATGTGAATCACACAAGTCAGGATAGAGAGGACACTCTCGAGGAAGATCCTAATGTGAAAATCAAGCAAGGAAACAAATAATCATGCAAGACAGCCACCGTGTTTGCTCTTTATTAGCCTTCCCTAAGCCAATCGTTGGAGAATCAGAGGTTCCAACATGTTTTCTCTGAAATGTCCAAGTCAATGGCCAACTTTGAGAATTAGAGGTTCATGTAAACAACCACGTTATTTACCCTCAGAGATTCCCAAGTTAATTGTGTAGGGCAGAGGTCCTGCAAACAAACTTGTTGCTTACCCTATGTGAATCCTAAAAGGTCAATGTTGGAAAGTCAGAGGTTCCTGTAAACAAACCATTGTTTACCCTCTAAGGATCGCAACTTTTTTTTCTTTTTTCTTTTTTTAGAAACTTAGGATTTGGAGGGGAGTAGGCGACAGCTGTGAAGAGGAATTAGGGTTAGGGTTTAGACCCATGTTGAGGAGGTGGGGCGTGGGGGGGGGGGGGGGGGGGGGGCGTGTTGCCGGGGGGAGCAACTTCGGGTGGTGGCAGCAGCAGCAACAGCAGTGTTGGTAGCAGCAGTAGCGGCAGCAGCGTCACCGAGGGGAGACGGGTCGTAGGGGGGGTCACCAGGGTGGGGGGGCAGCAGCAGCAGCGGGGGGTGGGGTGGGGGGGCAACAGTAGCAGGGGGGATAAGGGGGGGCAGCAGCCAGTTGACAGGGGAAGGGGGGTTTGACGGCTGTGGAAATGGATTAGGGTTAGGAATTTTTTTTTCTTTGTGGAGAGGGGTGGATGGGTTATGGCTCTGATACCATGTAGAATAGAATAATGGATAGATTTATTGATATTGAGAATTGAGAGACAACATATATATAGAAGAGGCTAGCCCCTCTCCTATTGTTCTAAGTAATATGGGACTAAAGTCCACTAACTAATAGTTCTAATATGACACTTAACACATGTCATCAAGGAGAGAGGCTGTGAGCCTGTGGCACAGCCAGTGGCAGACCTTGGAAATAACTTTAGAACTACAAAAGATATATATTGTACTTAGCTACGTGTTTATGCTACTAGATGCTCTTTTATATAAGATGAGGAATGAGGACAATGTAAAGCTTTCCCATTATAACTTTTGTAATATTTATATATCTAGAAACCAAACATTGGAAGAAAGAAATTTTCTCTGTATTTTCGAAGAACTACTGTCTGGGGCTAAAATATATTCTATTGTGTACTGCACCTGTCAAAAATTTAATTTCCATATCTTAATCTCTAACTATTACAGATACCCAGAAAGAATATTTCAAGCATGAGCAACAGTCGAAGTGTCCTATTCTGTTGACAAAACACAAAAATAAGAAGTAGATTAAGATGTCCCAGAAAGCATAGACCTTTAAAGAATCAACGTCATGATATGCCACATTCATATTGTGTCGTATCGGACACAACACAGACGACACGCCCAAATCAGCCTCATGACTCTCCTGTCCATGTCGTCATTTCCAAATCGTACCATGCCGTAATCATACAAGCAACCTAACCTAAACTAGACCCAACGTCACTACAACCAACTATTTATGTCTATCAACCCATTACTATAACACAAAAATTGAATTCTTTAAGATATAAAACCTCCCTTTTAAAAACGATAATGGGGAAACAGCCTTCCCAAAGAAAACCACCCACAAAATCCAATTTTTAAGACTCCAAGCAATAACCAAGCTCAAATTTCGTTTTCTACGTTAAAATTGAACAAAAACTAACATTTCAAAGATAGGAACAAACTTTCCAAAATGACCGCTCACAAGATTCAATTTTTTAGCTTTTAATCAATAATTAAGCTCGAATATCGTCAATTTAGGTCAAAATTGAACAAAAACACTCGATCTAAACTTTTACGGCTCTAAGCAGTAATTAAGCTCAAATTTCATCAATTTAGGTCCAAATTGAAAGGGGAAAAAACAGAGAAACATACCTGGAGGAGATGTGTCATGATCACAAACATAAACCCTAATGCCGCCCTACAAAAATTATCAGAAAATTAATCCGAATCATATAATTAGGGTTTCAGAAGATTAAAAAAAGGGGTTTTGGGGAGAGAGAGTACGAGATTGGAGGAGAGGACGGTGGAGGAGAGAAGGCCGCGAGAGGGGAGGTTGGCCAGGAGGCTGGAGGCCCTCCCCGCCGTCCGATCGGGACCGGACTGCTGACAGATGGCTGACTTGGATTGCGAACGGGAACGGGAGGAGGAGGAGGAGCCATGTGCCTCCATTTCCGTTTCCTTTTCTTCTTCCTCCCAAATTTGAAAAACAAAAGGCAAGAAATGGGAAGGAAGGATGTGACGTTGAACAAGTTGTAGCATTACCCTTGTATAATTTGGTTAATCATAAAAAAAAAATACAACCCACACCAAAAAAAAAATCACAAAAATTTAATAATTAATAATTAATATAAATAAATAACAATTATAATTTATTTGGCACATATATAAAAATTACATCAAAATTATAGTTCGTCGGAAAAAAAAAACCATTTCTTTTATATTTCAATGGTGGTTGAATTCTATCAAAATCATTAGTAAATACGTTGTCCATATTTCCTTTTCAACTCCTTTGTGTTAACTTGTTTTGGAGTTTTAAAATGCTAACAAATCAATCGAAACAAAATTCAACAAAGACAAAGTATCTTCTCACAATTTGGTTTTTTATCTACTCTATGGATAAGCTTGAATCCTTTATGTTGAAACAAATATATGCATGTATTATGTCTGTCTAATTTTTATATTTAAACTTATTTTGTTAAACTTTTTGTCATCTTTAACTCGTGTTTATGCACAATTATGCTTTATTATGCACAGTATTCTAGTCAATCTGTATTCTTCTACCACTATAGTTATGTATGTATGAGTAGGAATGCTTTAAATGGCTTCCATGTTATGTTTAATCGTTAGATAAAATATTAAAAAAATTAATCTCGATCACTTATGAGATGTGCGAATGGCACTATTCTTTGTACCAAATCATGTCTTGTAACCACCAAGCTCACCCCACACTCTAACACATGCAAGGATAAACATAAGAAATTAGAAGTGAGGAAAAAAGAAGAAGAAGGAGAACACTCTCCCCCACACACAGACCAAACAATGCACTCACAAATACCTCAATCTACTCACTACCTAAGGGTGCACAGACACACACAAGCCTAGTTACCCAAGATTTAACCCACTCTCATACAAATATTTAATAATAAAATAATAATAACATTGATAACATTATTAGTTACTAATATAAATGCAAATTACTATCATTAATACTAGTACTAACACTAAAACTAGTGAATATCACTAATTCATGTTAAACACTAATCCACACTCACTAACACCACGTTAACACTAAACATACTTATCACTACGAGGTGAATTTGGAATGAATACTGATCGGATATGAGTATTACCATGTATGTATTTATTTGTATCACGACCCACGCCCAGTGAATCGGACACAACTGCGAGAGCACATCCAGCCTATGACACGAAATCGTTGGTAGTACAATGTTCTAGACCTCAATATTCATCACACAACCAAGTATTAATCTACTCATCGCAGTACCAGAAATGAGCCACAGACATACACAATCACCATAGTCCACTATCGATCTTTTCAGTACATCAAACATGTCTAACTATGGAGACAAATCCGATAAAATAACCATAAAGAATAATTATACACATGATTTATACAATATCTATTCTAAGTCTTTTAAAATCCTCCAGAATCATCCTCATGTCCAAGCGCTAATCTTCATGTCGAATCTGATATGTCAGTTATCTATTTAGGATAGAGCAAACTATAATATACAAATGCAGAAAAATACAGGAATACAATAATGAAGGAAAAAACTATTAAACATGCATGGAACAAGATATTGCAATAACTATGTGTTTGAAATACATGTTTCAATATGTGAACGGCTAGGGGTAATGTCAAGCGATCGCACGTGCAATGTACGACCGCTACCAGTCTCGTAGGACCATGGAATAGTTCCGGGTAGTCCATACATCTATCCAAGTATTTTCCCTCCCGATATGAAATCAAGATCACGGATCATATATATCATTGGAAGGGGAAGAATATTCGTGCTACCAGCAACTCGGATCGCTTAGTGCCCCCAAAGTGGCAGAGATGACCTCGATTGGCATGGGCCCTTAACCTCTCTTGTTTTGTGTTGTGGAACTTTCAGCCATATGTCGTGCCAGTTTCCAGCACAATCAGTTATGTATTTTATATGTTTTATATGTATATGCTATATGTTGATGATATGCTATGTCTTATAATTTACAAGTTGTTGCTCCCTTGGCCACCCGAGTTTCTATAGTGCTGGTGGTAGCGAAGTTCCTCAAATTGCATATTAGTAATTAGGCTTTGTGATAACCTTATTTAGTTAATAATAGCAAGTCGTAGGGCAATGATTGGTCGTGCACTTTTGGTTATGCATTATCTTATATGCTTATATTTTGCTCTATGTGTCGATGAATGGCAAGAGGCCAAGTTATACTTGGGAGACGGTTTGTAATCCCGGTCCTTATTTGGTTTACGGGTTATGGTCCGGTTCCAGAGTAGCCTCTAAGGTCTCTCGTTACTCGTCGTCCCTTTCAACTCTATAGTTATTTTTATTCAGTATTCTAATTTAATCTTTTCTATTCTCGAGATACGTGCATTGGTATCGCACAAGTCTCGACCATATTTATTTACTTTTGTCTTATGGTGTTATGTTGTTGATTAGTTGTTGGGCTTGTTGTTCACCTCGGGCTTCCCTAGTAGTACTTGCTATTAGGAGGTTTTGACTCCACTGATTTCGTATGGTCAGTTTCCAAATTTTAGCTCGAGGAACTACTATCAAATTCACCGGATGGCTGGCAAGGACTGCGGCTTGGATTAGCGAGTGTGTTACCTTTATCTCTAACTCCTTTTGTACCTTTTGTTTTGTGGTATTTAGCCAATGACATGTATTAGTCCTTGTTTCAGGATTTTTTTTGTTCTTTCCATCTTTGGATGACATGGGTATAATTCTGGAGCTGTATTTAGTTGTACATTTATGTATTTGTTTATATATTTAGTTGATGTATCGTTTGACATATTATCTTTCACGATTACGTATGTATTTGTGTTCGGGACGCCTTACCCATCACATATATGATTTACTCTTTATTATTTTTTTATGTTAGTTGGATTGATATAGGATTTGTCTGTAAGCCCCCTGATTTTTAGAATTTATTTTATTTATTTTTAATTATTTTTATGTGGGTATTTTAAATATTAAAGTCAATAGTGACTATATTAGTAGTTTACTATAATTTTTATTTTTGAAGCACAACAAATATTATTTTATCAAATCCAATTCCATATTTGAATTCTAGATACGTCAACCTTCAAATTGATATATCATGTCCCATCTAAATTTGTTCTCCAACATTCTTTTGACTTCATATAACTCGAGCCAACTTAGGCCATTTGATCATTTATTGTAATTCTAGGCCCATCTTTCAATTTGATTTTGGGACTCGACATGGATTGAAGTCGTAGAATCCAGTATATGGATTTGAACCATTTTGAGTCTACGACACACATGCCTAGGGTGTACCATCCAATTTACTTCCCATGTGATACTTACTTGTCGATGGCACATGAAACTCATTAAATTGATTTTCGGGTCCAATTTGACTAGTAATATTACTCGGACCCTAACCTAGTCAACCCTACTAGTTAGAGCCAAACTAAGACTACCAAACCAAGTAGACATATAATTAAGTAATTTTTAGAGATTAAATTGCATTCATGTGCAATATATTATCAATCTTTGACTCGGTCAAACCACTCTATAAATTAGGAAACCTATTACTAATTGTATACTTTGGAGGACCAAATCATATCCAAATTAGTTCAAACCAAAGCCCAAACCTTTGTAACATAAATACCTATCAAACCCTAACCATCTCCCTCTCTCTCATAACCGCCCATTACCCACGAAACCCTCAATTTGAGCGGCCAAGCCTTGTGGCCGACCTCCTATAGTCGACACCCCACTTCATCAAAACCCAATTTTTTTTTCTCGACTTCTACGCCAACCATCATCACTCTCATGACCCCCTTGACGTTCTCTTACATGCTAGAAACTGTAGGAGCAACCTTGCGGCCGTTAGAGAGGTGCACGACGCGCTACTCGGGCCGAAACTCCGTCGAATTGAAGTCTAAAACATCACAACATGTTAGTCGACTTGTAGATGAGGTTTCACCCACTTTTTCTCATCTGTTTCATCTCAAACTAAAATTGGGAGTTACCTTTATGTGTCTACTCCAATATCTGATCGTTGGATCACACAGTTCCAACCAATTTGCCCGTGGCGTCGATTCTACGACAAGGTGTCCAGAACCGACGAATTTTATTGTGAGCAGTTTTTTATCCATCTAAGGTCGGTTTTATCCTTTTAATATTTTTATTCAGAATTTACACGTCGAGAGATTTACGAGCATATCTATTTGTTAGTTTCGCATCTGCTTGCTATTTTTAAAAATTTGTGACATTTGTCATATCACCGAAATCCAAAAAATTATGTTTTCTTTGTGTCCAAAAGGGCCAATACTTCATGAATCCATATTAAACTATATGTTGTGCAAGGTTTAACATTGTAAATACTATTTTAACTAATTTCTAGAATTTTTAAAGAATTTAATAATTTTAATTAATTATTATTTTGGGACTAAATTAATAGGTCGAATTGTGGTATCCATGTGTAATAATGACATAGGACCTCTTGTGAAATAGTTCTACCATTGAAAACATAATTTTGTTAAAATATAGGTATTTAGAAATATTTTCCAGAATTTAAAGATATTATTTTTGTTATAGTTATAAATTATTTATGAGAGGAGTTGGAACTTATATATTAAGTATAGTATTGTATCAACGTTATGACAATTAGTAGACATATGGTATGTTGGTATAGAATATTAAATATATGTATTATTATAGGTGATCTTGGAGGGATTGACAAGGATACCAGAGTTGGTCAGGCCTACCCGCAGTCAGCAGTTACAGGCAAGTGTACCTTGCCTTGGTTACAGATCACATCTTGTTCATTTTTCTTTCTGTTGTTAATTTGTTTGCATTACATGACGTAGGGGCGTCGATTCTTTGTATCTGTTTTATAGACGGGTACCGATGTCGTGAGGATGACACCGAGTATTGACATTAGGCATTACATATATATTGATGTATCCATTGACATGATTGACCACAGGACACCGACACATTCATGATGCGAGATTTACATTACTATTCGTGGTATTGACCTCGTATTAGCATTCTAGATTTTCATCATTATTGCTATTACCATCGAGATTACTGTACAGACTTGATATTGCTAGATTCTAGACATGGGGATTGTGGAGAACTTGACTACAATATCAGACCTATTGTCGAGTAGCCCGTTGTTTAGTAACCCTTTAGCTCCGTAGCAGAGTAGAGGACTATCACTGTCGAGAATTGATTGTCTTTGGTGCCACGACACGGTACTGGGGACAACACCCTGCTGAGGTGCTTGTGAGCCTTAATGGAAGGGGTCTGGTATTCTAGAAAAGTTTTTCACTTGCATAGCACATAGACAGATACAATAGATTGTCTTAGTTCATATTTCCTTATATTTACCTTAGCATGTATGTTATGTATCTTGCTAGTCCCTTGAGGACCTGACTATTTTCCAGGCTTAGACGAAGCTGAAGACTGAAATAACGTGTAGGCAACTCTAGAGGGGGGTGAATAGAGTTTGTGTCGATAATCACAAAATAAAGATTAACTCTATATCACCTCCACAAAATAACTATCAAGATAGTAAATAAATCAGAGAGAAATACGAAAGTAAATAAAGATCAGAATAGCATACGCAGACACAGCGATATAACCTGGTTTCCCTCGTGGAGGACTAGTCCAGGCCTGAGAACTCTAGCTTAGGATTGAAATCCACTATTTGTGAAATAGCGTACACCACGTGCCTTTAGTCCGAAGAGCATGTAAACTTCTTTACAGAACACGAGCTTTAGATCGAAGCGGTCGAACACTTCAACTTCGTAGAAAGCGAAACTTGGAATTTTCCAAGTGACTTTTCTTTCACTTTTGCACACAACTTCTAGCTGATATCGCATTGAGCATCTTGGGCTAAGGAGAGTTGTGGCTTAGGAGATATGGAAGAATGAGGCTTGGAGTAGTAGAGCTTAGAAAGCTTGAATATTTGAAGGTAAGAGATAATTTGAAATGAGAGAATTCAAGCTCTATTTATACTACTCTGGGGAGGCAGAGTTCAGCCGAATTCTGCCCCAAGAATTCAAATTTTTGAACATTGGACAGCTTGTACCAAGCAGGCCCTAAAAATTAGGGTACTGAAAATCAGGAGGCCGAGTTCGGCCCAAACTCTGCCTTAGACAAAGTTCGGCACAAACTCTGTCTCCCTTGGGACAGAAGTTCTCAATAGGCTATGGTGGTTTAGTTTGATTCAGGAATTGTTCTATTTGTATGGTAGAGCTTGGAGAGATATGTCTAGGGGTTAAGATGACACAGTGCGACTCAACGTACACATTCTCCTAGACTCAATAAATTGAAGATTACAGACTTGGAACAAATAGGAAAATCAAGAGCCATTTGATGACGCATTTCTTCTGATATTTGAGCAGACTTGAAGACGTCTTTTTTCTTGATAGCAGTCGTCCAAAGATAAACAGATCTAGAAATCTGAATACCTTTCGGGAGCTTCACCCCCGAACCTCCAACGGGGGATGCTGTCCCCTCGACCCCTGTCCGCTGACCGGGTAGCGGAACCCCCGATGCGAGGCCCCGGATAGGTCGCTAGACGGTTCAGAGAAATATTTTTATATGACACCGTCTTTGGTCCATCATTAATTCTTCATTTCCTATGTCCTGGTTTGATCATATTAGATGATGCTTACTGTATGTCTACAAATACATGTTAGGTGAGCCAAATATGTTGTAGTACGATACAAACATGGCAATATGATATAGGACAATGCTAAGTTTAAGTAGCAACATGATAGTGAGTATATGAATATTAGTGACATCATTATGTTAAACTTAACTGATTAGTCATATTAAAAAAACACGATGTAATCATTGGGCTAACAATGACTACCCGGAGGTTTATGGTTCGGGAGCTGAGACCGGAGACGTACCGGCACAGAAGGACGAGATATTGTCAGAGGATTTCTCGTGATCATGTCACTTTCATATTTATACTTGCTACATTATTTTCTTTCATTTCATCAGACTTGTAGTTGATTGTTACTTTGTTTCTTTCTCTGTGGTTTCAGAATGTTTTACCCACACAGACATCATTACTTTTACTGCTGGATGTTTGAGACATATTTATTATTGGACTTGATATCTTTGTGGACTCTGTGGATGTGATTAGATATATGCCTATGGACTGTGTTGTGTTTCTGGATGTTATCATGATTTACAGCTTAAGTATTTCTCTAATGGGCTTATTGTTTAGTTTGGTCCATTGGTGAAGTGTTGTTGACATGTATTCGTATTCCTGGTCCTACGTAGTTTGGGACTGGGGCATTACATTGTCTAACCTTGAGAGTAGAATGCTAGAGTCCTTAGGGGTGGGCATACGGTTCCAAGATCCGCGGTTCCGACTCGGCCCAAACCGTAAAATGTCCAAACAAGCCGGTTCCTAAAATTTTGAATTTAAACGTGGTGGGCCGGGGCAGATCGTGTCACACTAACGGGGCGGGGCGTGTCCTATTTTCAAAATAAACGGGCCCCGGACCGACCCGTTTCTAGGGGTATATATTTTTTTTATCAATTTTGGAATTTTTTGTATTATAGTTTATAATAGTAGAACAAGTTATTGTCTAGTAAACAATTTCTAGAATTTAGGAAGACATAAGACTTGTTTTGTTCTTATAGATAATAGAACATATGGAAATGTTTATTATTCTAGAATTTTTTTAACTTTTTTTGGACCCGTTTGGACCCGCGGGTCGGCCCGGTTCGGACCCTTTCGAACGGCTTGAGCCCGTTCTGGTTCCAATATTTTTTGGACCCGTCCCGCCCCGTCCCGCCAATTAACGGGTCCGGTCCGGGTCCATAAAATTTGGACCCGGCCCGACCCGTGCCCACCCTTAAGAGTCCTCCCACTTATCACTTAACAACCGCGATTGCCGTATAATGTTCAGGAGTACCTCATATGGTGTTGATGGCCTAGTTTATCCCGTATATCCTAGTTTTCTGGAAGTGGGGCATGACAAGCTTTTAGAGTGGTATCGTGCACCCATGTCAGACTCTTCATTTCAGCATCCCTCGATAGCACCAACACACAATCATCTATTACAGTATCAGAAGATTTATGTCGTATGTTCTTTCTTTGAAAAGAGAGGAAACACTCATGTAGCTTGTCGGAGGGCCAATAACTATGCCTGTTATATAGAGCACTAGATCGTATGATTACAACTTGTCCATGACTACCACCAGGAGGGCGAGCGGTACCCTAGACCCTGGCACCAGAGTACCACTAAAAGCAGTATCAGGCAAAACTAGAAGGATGTACCTACTGTAGGATGATGAGGTGTCTCAGATCAGGTTGTTGAAGGGCTAATGGGTAATATTCTGGATGTGCTGTCACGACCCGCACCCTAGAGTAAGGGCACGAGACGAGGGTACGTCCAGCCTATGCCGCAGTGTCGGCGGTAGAACGCTGTCCTAGGTCACAACATCTAACAGTTAAAGGTAATAAACAGTTATACTCTTCGAATGAGGGTGACATAACAGAATATATTTCAATCACAACTAAGGTAGAACGGGATAAAGATAGAATGATATAAAAGATAATATCCAGAACAGAAGAAATCACGAAGATACAATCCAGAATTCTAAGTGTCTAAATAAATACATATCCCAATATCTCAGAATCTATATACAGTGATCCAGAAAAGTAAAGACATCCTAATCTAAAGGAGTGTCGTCAACTGCTAGTGGGTCCTGCTGCTGGTCCAAGTCCAGGCACTCATCTAGTGTAGCACCGTAGTAAGTAGGGCAGAACGCCTCAGCCTCATCCTCTGTAATATTTCAACAGGTCCAGTCAGGATAGGAGCGAGCACAGTACATCTCAACAAATCATAGCAGGTCAGGATATATAATCATACTAGAGAGTAAGATACAAGAAACTGAAGGAATAATATGATAAACATGAAAGACTGTAAATAAATAGCTACAGTATATAGAGAACTAACAGTGTCTAGTGATTCAGAGCACAAGATGGTTATGTAAACGGCACGATGTTGTACACGAGTAATCTACAGAGGTTGTACACGAGTAATCTACTGGATTGATTATATAACCACTTCTACTCCCCCGCCCCAATCAATACACAAGGATCTAGCTAAGATATGTTATTGCACACGAAGTATAGTCGTACACGAGATCATATGAATACATGAATATACACGATTTCACACGATTTGTACACGAATGTCACGAATACAAAGAGTACACGATGCTCACGATAAAGTACACGAACATGAATACCCGATGTATCCGCTAAGGGGATAACATCGCACAACAAGATCCATATAGTAGTAATCCGTGTTTCTAACGTGTCAGCATCATATAAAGTAATCTAAAGCAAGAAATATACTCCTAATGCAGGATATGAAATGATCAGAGAATGTACTCGCCTGTATCCGGAGAATCTGAAGGATATATACTGTCCGAGGAGTGGTGTCTGTCTTCTATAGAACAGTACAAGTCAGTGTGAGTCTACAATAATAATAAGATGCAAGTCAATGCATTCTACATGATTCTAGGTCAATCTAGGCCAAAGTCAACTCTTGGTCAACTCTGGTCAACCCTAGAAGTCAAACTAGGTCAACTAGGTCAAACCTAAGTCAAACAAGTCTATACTAGTCTAACTAGTCTATTCTAGGTCTAACAAGGCTATACTAGTCCAATCTAGGCTCTACACTGACACACAGACACTTCCATAGGCTAAGAGCCCTAGACTAGCTATTAGGCAATACCATGCCCTAACCATACCATAAATCACATACACAAGCCAATAATATTTATATTTAAAATAACACACATATTGTTATATTATATGATATAACATAGAAATATACATAGCATATAGGTTACCTTAATGTGTACCACACATATATATAAGGTACCTTAAAAAGTGAATCTCACAACTTAAATACATAGGGAAATAGGGAATGAACTGGGCATGTGTTCAAGTATAGGTGTGTGTGTGGGAAGGTCACATGAATGTGTGTGAGCTACAAGAGTGTGTGTATGTGTAACATGAGGGTGTGAGGGTGTGAGTGTCATGAGGGAATACTGAATCAGTTAAACAGTACATACACATATCAATAGGAAACAGTGAAATGAAACAGTGGCAGTGGTGGGTGTGTGTATATCATTTAGGAAACAGTGAGGTATTGTGTGTGTGCAGGAATAGAAAATAGAAAACAGTTTGAATCAAGGAGTTAACTACTACCCAAAATAGTGAACTATCCATAATGTGAAATCTGGAATTAACAGTGAAGAAAGGAATGGAAAGCAGTTCATATTAGGATAATAACTCTCAGGAAATGCAGGGAAGTGTGGAAAAGAAACCAATTCAACAATTTCAAAACAGTAACCCCCAATTTCTCAGTTCCAGTCCAAATCAAACCCCCAGTTTCTCAGCTAACAGTAAGAAGGAAAGGATCCAATTTCAGTTGACAGTTCATATAGGAAAAGGAAATCAGTTCAGGCTTAAAGAAACTGAGAAAAGTTATCACATAATCAAACATTCATTACAGTGGACCACAATACTATGAATGGGGATAACTCTCACATATTCAGAAATAGATCATTCAAATCTCAGTAAAAAATATAGGAAGGAACCAATTCTCCGTTTACCATTTCGAAGCCCAACTCAAAAGCTCAAATTCCATTCTCACATCCTAGAGCCAAATTCGAATGCAAAAATAAGCCAACATGACCAACCAATCATGTGGGATATATAACAGTGAAAAATAGCAAGTAGAACAAGGAATTAAAAGTTAGGAAAAATGGAAAAACCCCACGTATCAGTAATGGTATCAGCCGAGTGGCTTAAATCCCCAATTCAAATCAATCCCAATCAAAAACCTGACTAACAATGTAAATTAATTCTAACATAGATTACACATTATATTTAGATCTAATTTAGCAAATAAAAACACTATTTAAACTAGCAAAACTTGAATTGAAACAGAGAACCAAACCCAGTGTACTGAACCACACAGTACACACCCTGTGCACGTGCAAATGCGTGTCCGACACGATACGAGGACTCATGAAACTTAGGAAGCCTCGTGTCAGTGTCAGCCCCGACCTATGTGTTGAATTTCCCGTGTCCACATGGCGTATCCAATGAGTTGTGGCCCCCGAGTAGCAGGAGAAAGAAATCTGTGCGCACGCGCGCATGCAACAGCGTGTTCCCGTGTCCGTGGGGACTCGACACGACACCAAAATACGCTCAGTACACTAGAAACACATAAGCAAGATTAAAACCTAATTTTCTATTCTGTTACATCTCAGAAAAAGGATCAAAATGCCCTTTGGGGCATTTCGCCGAACACATGCATACACGAACTGATACGTGTCCGATACGGACACGTATAGGACTCGAACCCTAGGGTTAGCTAGTCCTACATCTAGGGTAGGCCTAGGGCATCCTAGATATGGAATAAAATAGTAATTTCATGGAGTATATTAGAATTTACCTATTGATGTGCAAAGGCTCAAAAATCCCCAAATGAAAGTGGTTCCTCAAGCCACCAAACTCCTTCAAATTAATTCTTCCCTGAAATTACTCAATACCAACAGCAAGTAGACTAATTTTAGAACCTAATGCAATTGATTTGGGTAGAAAAAGGAATTGAAATAGATTTTCTAGGATTTAAAGAAGATAGAGACTTACCTCTTTCTCAAACTAGCAAATAATTCTAAAGGAAGGCTAGCCCTAATTTCTAGGAGGGATTAAATAGAGGAGGGAAGACCTAGTGGCCGGCCATGGGTGTATTGGGCTAGGGTTAGGGTCACTTGGTGTTGGGTTGGGCCTTTAAGGCTAAAATCACAAGTCATGACTTGTGAAACCACAAGCCATTTCCTAATCAAATTAAATCCTAATTTTCCCAAAATAATTCTAATGAGTTAATCATCACTTACTTAGGTCAAGCTAAGGTTACTTAACCTAACCAAGTAGTCATGACCTAGGTTAGCCTCTAGGACAGTCTCCTAAGTCAACACCAGTCAAAGTCTAGAATAGCACCAAATCAAAAATGCTAAAAAATTACTAAAAATTCTAATAATTATAATTAATAATAATAATTCCCAAAATGATTCCAAAATTTTAAAAATGACCAAAATATCCTCAAGCTAGAAAAGTGGTAGTGACAAATCTACCCTCCTTAAAATAATTTTGTCCTCGAAATTAAAGGCAAAACTAACTGCTGAGAAGGATAGAAAAGTATACCTCAAGGTCCAAAAAGATAGGGGTACCGCTCGCGCATCTCATCCTCCCGCTCCCAGGTAGACTCTCCTGGAGAATGATGCCTCCATGCGACGCGTACCAAGGGTATCACCTGGTTCCTCAATACCTTCTTTCGGCGATCCAGAATCTCCACAGGCTGCTCTGGATAACTGTGTAAAACCCCAATATTTCTTTACTATTTTAATGCTTTAAAAATTATTTTTCTATATTTATTTGAATTTATTTGGTATATGTACGTAATTTTAGATGTGTATAATGTATGTATGTTGTGTGCGTGATTATTTAGATAGTCCTAAATATAGCTTACCTTGTTACCAAATATTTTTGTTACTTATTAAGAATTTTAGTAAATTTTCTTATGAATATATACATATAAATATGTATATATAGAGATATATATTTATATATATATTTAATGTTTTGTAAAAAAAAAGTTAGTGGAGGGGGGGCCGAACCCCCCAGAGCAGCAGTGAGCTGCGGTGAGAGGGGGGTGGAACCGACCCCCTTAATGAAATTGGACGCAGCAGCAGCTGCAGGGGGACCCCAACCCCCCATTCCTAATACACCCCCGACTCAGCAACTTCAGCTGCTATAGAACCCCACAAACCCGAGCCCATATTTTCTACTACCAATAGGAATACTATTCCTATGATGAATAATAGCAGCGGCAGTATATAACCCGCTCGAAACCAAACCCTGACCCCTCTCGTACAAAAATACTTCTCAACCCCAAAGCTGCCAACCTTTCTCCACACCCCGTGCTCACCGTCGGCCGCCTACTCGTCGTCGACGACGTCGGGATCGCTCGGAGTCGACAGCTAACAGAGGATACTCGGTTTTCGAGAAACTCAGGTACCCATCTTCCAATTCCGATTTCTCTAAATCTGTTCGACGAAAGTTCGATCTACCGAATGCTGTGCGTAGTAGACATAACCCTCTCAAAATCCTTTTTGGTGGAATCGAGCGAAACCCCATATATCGCTCGGTATTCGAAACCAAACTTTCTGAAAAACTGTCGAAACAGAACAGTTTCAGGACAGTCCCAAACCCATATTTGGAAGCCAAAATCTTGGCGATTCTTCGACTGTTTTGTAAAACTAATTAAACACATGTGAAGACAACATAACCGAGATCACAACGCATCTTCTGGATCGTTGTTTCGAATAATGTGTAGGAAATAAACTGATGTTGAAGTTGGAGAAAAACCTGTGTTAACATATATAAAATTTATGAAATTTTCTCCGATACGACGTACGCCCCGATAAACCGGGCGACGTGGTCGCGTGCTATATGCATCGAAATGCACGTATGGACGTTACCGACGTGTGGTAACTGACGGAACTCAGTTTCGTCGCATGTGCGCGACGAAATCAACGCGTATCTGTCGAGATATCCCGTATCGACGTTTTCCAAACTTGTCCATAACTTCGTGTACAGTCGTCGGATCGAGATGAAACTTGCGCCAACAGGTCCGGATCAAAATTCTGGTCCTGCTTGCCAAGTTTGGTTCGATTCTGAGAAGGTTGAATCGGAACATAATTTTGGCGGGCCCGCGACCCACTCAAACGGGCAATTTTGTACACGGCTCCTCGAAATCCAAAACTGGACATACCGTTGAGTTCCTCTCCTCAAACTAAAATCGTAAACATGTAGTTTGATGACTTTAGAGACCGTAGACTTTGGCACGCATTTTGGTGCAAAGCGAGTCCAACGACGGACATCGTTTTGACCCAAAATTATAATTTTTCCCCTGTTCCAGAATTTGACTTTTGGACAAGCATTTTCTAGGTATATTTTATTCACCGAGATCATTTTTGATGTTTGTTTCAGCGTTTGGAGTCATCTGTGATTTGTGAGTTTTAGTGCTGACACTTGCTACTCTTGGATTTGCCCTTCTCGCACCGCAGGCAAGATACCTTGCCACCTTACTCTGTGATTATTATATTCTTATTTTCAGTTGTTATTTTCAGCATTTTATTTCGTAATATTTAAACTGTGCGTCCAAGTCACACTTGGGTGCAAGCGACTCTATCGGTCGTCTTTCTTGCTTTATTTATTCTCTTGCATTGACTTAGTTTATTGACCACCCACTGATGTTGAGGTATTGGTATATCTCATATGGCCTTGACACTTGTTGTATCACGTGATGTGTGTCACATATAGGACACATTTCCGCGTAGTTGGCTGGCCACCGATGCGTATGGAGCGTGCGACGGTTAGGAGTAACTGCCAATAGTATTGCATGTTAGAGGACTTGGCGGTTATTAGAGGTTCATATCAGTCATGGAGATGATGATACTAGGCATTGGGTGGGGAGAACAATACCTGACGTATGGGCTTCTTTACACTTTCATGATTACCTGTGCGCCGGAGACGCAGGCTCCAGGTGCCCTCTGACATTTCCCAGAGCGTTATGGACGTAGCCCTTCACATGGTGTCCTCTGACGCTTCCCGAGCGTTATGGATGTAGGCCCCTGGTACCCTCTATGGGAACTATGCCGATCCTATTTTCAGCCAGGGTTCATGCGTCGAAGGATTGTAACTCAACTTCATATTCACAGTAGAATGGTCAGGAACCCGGTTGAATGCATACCTTTCTCTCTTATTATATTATCACAGTTTTATATGGCATGGTGTTTTCTTGTATCTTGCTATGTCCCCTGAGGACCTGGTTATCTCTTCAGGTTTAGACGATATTCTACAGGAGTATGGAGCGGCATTGGAGTTATCCTACATTGATGACGAGGCAGTCACTACTGATTTCTAGTTTATTACTTATCTGTGACAGTTGTAGACATTATTTTATATCTCTTTTCTTTCTATTTTGCGGAGGTCGGACTCTGATCTTGTGAGACTATTTTTCATAGCTGTTTGGAGTGAGTATGTTCACCCGGCTATCTTTTGATACTCTTATTTATTTATTTGGACTTCGTTATCTTCTGTGTTGATCTGTGATGAGATTAGATATATTATTCTGGCCTGTAATTATTTATTTACAGCTTATGTGCATATACGAGGAATTCTATATATTGGAGTGTTCTTTGTATATGTGCAGCTGGCATGTTTACGTACTTGGTCCTACGTATTTTGGGACTGGGGCGTTACATGTTTTTGTGGTAGCCCATGCAGGTCTGATTTAATATTGTTGGGTTACATGACTGTGCCCAACAAGTCTGCATATAGGAATAGAAATATCTCATCCAGAACTACTACTATCCCTTGGCTTCCAATCTTTTCGAAACTTTCTTGATTATTCGATTTACTTCATATCTAATCCCTTCTAATATCAACTTATCTTCCTCGTGCCAACAGTATAAATCTATGTAGCGGATGCACTTCTGCCTTGGCCCTCACATCTGGCGAGGAGACTACTTCGGAGGGACAGAATCCTCCCATGACTCCAGCAACACCCTACCAGCCAGAACTGTCGCAGCCTACTACGACACCGACGACGGAGTACCCAGGGACTGCTGCACCTCCAGGCAGTCAGGCTGGACAGACTACTACCATACCACCGGAAGGGAATGTACCTCCACCACCGCCTCCAGCACCAGTACCAGCACCGGCTCTGCATCCCTGTGAAGGCTCTATCAAGAATTTTATAGATATGAACCCCAAGGCCTTTAGAGGGACGGAGAAGCCATTAGAGGTGTCACAGTGGCTTATTAGTACCGAGAAGCTACTGAAGGCATCCCAGTTGCCAGCTCGAGATTGGATGACAGCGGTGGACCTACTGTTAGAAGACAATGCTCACCACTGGTGGAAGGCGAAAGAGAGACGATTAGGCACTGGGATCACTTGGAAGCAGTTCTATGATGCATTTTATGAGAGATTCTTCCCTATTCATGTTCGAGATGGTCTCTATGATCAGTTCCTCCATCTGAATCAAGGGAATATGACAGTTGATGAGTATGACTCAGAATTCAATCGCCTGAGTCGATTTGGTGCGGGATTGATCTCGACAGAATTAGAGAAGGCGAGGAGATTTCACCAGGGGCTTGCACCAGAGCTCAAGTCTTATACGACTACTCAGTCTCGAGTCTCCCATTCAGCTATCTTGGAAGAAGCTCGTGCTCAGGAGATTCTTCGTAAGGAACAGCAGCAGACATCGAGGCGCCGTACCCCAACAGTTACACCAGCCCGAGCTACTCAGAGTGGACCTATCAGGAGGACCACAGGACAGTTCCAGCAGAGGCCCTCACCTTATTAGAAGCTTGTTTGCCATTACTGCGGTAAACAAGGACATATCCAGAACGACTGCATGACTCACCTTGGATTATGCTTGAGATGTGGATCTAATCAGCACATGCTCAAGGATTGTCCGGAGCAACATGCAATAGTACAAGCTCGGCAAAATTCGAGGCCCACAACTCCAGCTCTTCCAGCACCACGGCCTATAGCAGGAGCACCTCGTCCACCATTGCCTCCCCAAGGCACACAGTACAACAAGGCCAGAGCTCAGGGCCCGAGACAGAACTATGGTTAGGCATTCTCACTTGCTGTTGAGGATATAGAGACAGAGGCGGAAGTTATAGCAAGTATGGTTCTAGTTGCATCTTTTTCTGCTATTACATTATTTGATACTGGAGCCACTCATTCATTCATAGCCACTAGTTTTGCCACTAGACACAGCATTCCCATCACACCCTTAGCTAAGAATGTTAAAATCCTCACTGGAGGAGGAGTTGTACCTGTTAGTGGTGTTTGTAGACTTTGTCCTGTAGTGATAAATGGTAGAGAGATGGTGGCACGACTTCTTGTATTCCCTATGCCGACATTTGATGTGGTTCTTGGAATGGACTGGTTGAGCCAGCATTTCGCTCTCATAGACTGCCATAGGAGCAGTATTATCTTTAGACCACCGAATGCGGCAGAGTTTGAGTTCACCAAAGAAGACGAAGATAGTTGTGATGCACCCACATCGGGAACACATATGATGATGCATGACACCCCACAGCACCCTATTATCACCGAGTTCGAGGATGTATTCCCCGAGGAATTGCCAGGACTACCACCTGACCGAGATATTGAGTTTTCTATTGAGCTTATTCCCGGAGCCGAGCCTATTTCATCTCGAGTATATCGTCTGGCACCCAAGGAGTTGGTAGAGATGAAGACGCAGATTGATGACTTATTAGAGAAGGGATTTATTCGTGCCAGTGCGTCACCATGGGGAGCACCCGTTCTTTTTGTGCCTAAGAAAGACGGGACAGTGCGCATGTGCATTGACTATAGAGCATTGAATACGGTGACGGTGAAGAACAAGTATCCCTTGCCACGTATAGATGATCTATTTGACCAACTGAGTGGAGCAAAAGTATTCTCCAAGACTGACTTACGATCGGGCTATCACCAATTGAAGGTTCGGAAGGAAGACATTACAAAGACGGCCTTTCGTTCGAGATATGGACACTACGAGTTCTTGGTCATGCCTTTCGGTTTGACCAATGCTCCCGCAGTTTTCATGAATTTAATGAACAAGATCTTTCACCAATACTTGGACAAATTTGTAGTAGTCTTTATAGACGATATCTTGATCTACTCCAAGAGTCAAGAGGAGCACGAGCAGCATCTACGGATAGTTTTGGGAACATTGAGGAACGAGAGACTCTTTGCGAAGCTTAGCAAGTGTGATTTCTTTCTCAAGGAGGTATCATTCCTTGGTCATATTGTTACGGGTGATGGCATATCAGTAGACCCAGAGAAGATCACTGCAGTCAAATCATGGCCCGCTCCCACAACAGCTTCTGAAGTGAGAAGTTTTCTCGGACTTGCGGGTTACTATCGACGGTTCGTAGAAGATTTCTCTCGAATAGCGGGGCCTATGACTCGATAGACTTGCAAGGATCAGGAGTTTGTATGGACAGACGAGTGTCAAGTCGCTTTTGACGAGTTGAAAAAGCGATTGACCACAGCACCGATCTTGACACTACCATCGGGCCCAGGAGGATTTATGATCTACAGCGACGCATCCGGAAAGGGATTAGGATGTGTATTGATGCAGCATGGTCGTGTAGTAGCATATGCATCATGACAGTTGAGAGTGCATGAGAAGAATTATCCGACCCACGATCTAGAGCTCGCAGCGGTTATCTTTGCTTTGAAGCTATGGAGACACTACTTGTACGGCGAGAAGGTTGATATCTACACTGATCATAAGAGCCTCAAGTACGTGTTCACACAAAAGGAGTTAAATATGCGACAACGACATTGGTTGGTGTTGATGAAGGATTATGAGATCGAGCTTCATTATCATCCGGGCAAGGCTAATGTCGTGGCAGACGCATTGAGCCGTAAGCCCATGGCACACTTTTTGACTACACAGAAGGAATTGATTAGAGACTTGGAGCAGCTTGGTATTGAGGTAGTATTACCGGGAGCAGATGGCGTATTAGCCAACCTCCAGGTGCAAACATCATTAGTAGAGCGGATCAATGCAGCATTGCCTAATGACGCTAGATTTCGACGGCTCAAGGAGAGGACTGAAGCAGGAGAGCAGACAGGTTTGAGGATCCACACCGATGGGACATTGTGATGTGGTGATCGTATTTATGTTCCCAATGGGGAGCTACGACAGGAGCTGATGGCAGAGGCTTACAGTTCGACTTACTCTATTCATCCCATAGGGACCAAGATGTATCGTGATTTACGATAGTATTATTGGTGGCATGGAATGAAGCAAGAGATAGCTCGTTTCATTTCCAAGTGCTTGGTATATCAACAAGTGAAGGCGGAGCACCAGAGGACGGCCGGATTATTGCAACCGCTACCCATTCCCGAGTGGAAGTGGGAGCACATTACTATGAATTTCGTCATAGGTTTTCCTTGGAGTCCTAGAGGACGTAACGCAGTGTGGGTGATTGTTGATAGACTTACGAAGTCAGCACATTTATTACCTTTTAAAGTGGGCCAGTCGACAGAGGTATTGGCGGAGATGTATATGGAGCAGATTATGAGATTACACGGTGTGCCTGTTAGTATTGTGTCAGACTGTGACTCTAGATTTATCTCACACTTTTGGAGGAGCATGTAAGAGAGTTTGGACACTCGATTGAAGTTTAGCACATCGTATCATCCGCAGACAGACGGCCAGTCAGAGCGTACCATACAGACGCTAAAGGATATGTTGAGAGCGTACATGCTTGATTTTGGCGGTTCGTGGGAAGACCATCTTCATCTTGTTGAGTTTTCCTACAACAATAGCTATCAAGCGAGCATTCAGATGGCTCCTTTTGAAGCATTATATGGTAGGAAGTGTCGGTCTCCGGTTTGTTGGAGCGACATAGGAGAGCGACAGCTATTGGGTCCCGAGTTGGTCTTGAGCACAGTGGAGACAGTGAAGAAGATTCAGAATCACCTGCGAGCAGCGCAGGATCGTCAGAAGCAGTGGGCCGATAATCGTCGTCGACCCTTGGAGTTCAAGGAGGGTGACCATGTGTTCTTGAAGATATCCTCCACTAGAGGCACGATTCGATTCGGAGGACGTGGCAAGTTGAGTCCAAGGTACATCGGGCCTTTCGATGTCTTGGGACGTGTTGGAGAGGTTGCCTACAGATTGGCATTGCCATCGTCACTAGAGGGAGTACATGACGTATTCCATGTATCTCAGCTGAGGAGGTACGTGGCGGACAGCAATCATGTGCTTGATCACTCCGAGATCACAGTTGGACCGAGTTTGTCGTACGAAGAGCAACCAGTAGGTATCCTCGATCGCCGAGTGAAGGTGTTACGGAATCAATCTATTCCATTGGTTCGCGTGGCATGGAAGCATCACTCGCCAGGGGAGTCTACTTGGGAGTGCGAGGTCGACATCCGAAATTGCTACCCGCAGTTGTTCGAAGACGAAGGTATGTTTTGCATTTATATTTTTCATGCATTGCATTTGATCCCCCGACCTTAGTTTAATTTCGAGGACAAAATTTTCTTTAAGTTGGGTAGGATGTAAAACCCCAATATTTCTTTATTATTTTAATGCTTTAAAAATTATTTTTATATTAATTTGAATTTATTTGGTATATGTACGTAATTTTAGATGTGTATAATGTATGTATGTTGTGTGCGTGATAATTTAGATACTCCTAAATATAGCTTACCTTGTTACCAAATATTTTTGTTACTTATTAAGAATTTTAGTAAATTTTCTTATGAATATATACATATAAATATGTATATATATAGATATATATTTATATATATATATATTTAATGTTTTGTAAAAAAAAAGTTAGTGGAGGGGGGGCCGAACCCCCCAGAGCAGCAGTGAGCTGCGGTGAGAGGGGGGTGGGCCCGACCCCCTTAATAAAATTGGACGCAACAGCAGCTGCAGTGGGACCCCGACCCCCCATTCCTAATACACCCCCGACTCAGCAACTTCAGTTGCTATAGAACCCCACAAACTCGATCCCATATTTCCTACTACCAATAGGAATACTATTCCTATGATGAATAATAGCAGCGGCAGTATATAACCCGCTCGAAACCAAACCCTAACCCCTCTCGTACGAAAATACTTCTCGACCCCAAAGCCGCCAACCTTCCTCTACACCCCGCGCTCACCGTCGGCCGCCTACTCGCCGTCGACGACGTCGAAATTGCTCGGAGTCGACAGCTAACAGAGGATACTCGGTTTTCGAGAAACTCAGGTACCCATCTTCCAATTCCGATTTCTCTAAATCTGTTCGACGAAAGTTCGATCTATCGAATGCTATGCATAGTAGACATAACCCTCTCAAAATCTTTTTTGGTAGAATCGAGCGAAACCCCATATATCGCTCGGTATTCGAAACCAAACTTCCCAAAAAACTATCGAAACAGAACTGTTTCAGGACAGTCCCAAACCCATATTTGGAAGCCAAAATCTTGGAGATTCTTCGACTGTTTTGTAAAACTAATTGAACACATGTGAAGACAACATAACCGAGATCATAACGCATCTTCTGGATCGTTGTTTCGATTAATGTGTAGGAAATAAACTGATGTTGAAGTTGGAGAAAAACCTGTGTTAACTTATATAAAATTTCTAAAATTTTCTCCGATACGACGTATGGCCCGATAAACCGGGCGACATGGTCGTGCGCTATACGCATCGAAATACGCGTATGGCCGTTACCGACGTGTGGTAACTGACGGAACTCAGTTTCGTCGCGTGTGCGCGACGAAATCAACGCGTATCCGTCGAGATACCCCGTATCAGCGTTTTGCAAACTTGTCCGTAACTTCGTGTACAGTCTTCGGATCGAGACGAAACTTATGCCAACAAGTCCGGATCGAAATTCTGGTCCTGCATGCCAAGTTGGTTCGATTCTGAGAAGGTTGAATCGGAACGCTATCTTGGCGGGCCCGCGACCCACTCAAACGGGCGATTTTGTACACGGCTCCTCGGAATCCAAAACTGGACATACCATTCAGTTCCTCTCCTCAAACTGAAACCGTAGACATGTAGTTTGATGACTTTAGAGACCATAGACTTTGGCATGCGTTTCGGTGCAAAGCGGGTCCAACGGCGGACATCGTTTTGACCCAAAATTATGATTTTGCCCATGTTTCAGAATTTGACTTTTGGACATGCATTTTCTGGGTATATCTTCTTCACCGAGAGCATTTTTGATGTTTGTTTTAGCATTTGGAGTCATCTGTGATTTGTGATTTTTGGTGCTAACACTTGCTACTCTTGGATTTGCCCTTCTCGCACCGCAGGCAAGATACCTTTCCACCTTACTCTGTGATTATTATATTTTTATTTTCAGTTGTTATTTTCAGCATTTTATTTCGTGATATTTAAACTGTGCGTCCAAGTCACACTTGGGTGCAAGCGACTCTATCGGTCGTCTTTCTTGCTTTATTTATTCTCTTGTATTGACTAGTTTATTGACCACCCACTAATGTTGAGGTATTAGTATATCTCATATGGCCTTGACACTTGTTGTATCACGTGATGTGTGTCACATATAGGACACGTTTCCGCGTAGTTGGCTGGCCACTGATGCGTATGGAGCGTGCGACGGTTAGGAGTAACTACCAATAGTATTGCATGTTAGAGGACTTGGCGGTTATTAGAGGTTCATATCACTCATGGAGATGATAATACTCATTGGGTGGGGAGAACAATACCTGACGTATGGGCTTCTTTGCACTTCCATGATTACCTGTGCGCTCCACCGGAGACGCAGGCTCCAGGTGCCCTCTGACGTTTCCCAGAGCGTTATGGACGTAGCCCTTCACATGGTGCCCTCTGACGCTTCCCGAGCGTTATGGACGTAGGCCCCTGGTACCCTCTATGGAAACTATGCCGATCCTATTTTTAGTCAGGGTTCATGCGTCGAAGGATTGTAACTCAACTGCATATTTACAGTAGAATGGTCAGGAACCCGGTTGAATGCATACCTTTCTCTCTTATTATATTATCACAGTTTTATATGGCATGGTGTTTTCTTGTATCTTGCTATGTCCCCTGAGGACCTGGTTATCTCTCCAGGTTTAGACGATATTCCACAGGAGTACGGAGCGGCATTGGAGTTATCCTACATTGATGACGAGGCAGTCACTACTGATTTCTAGTTTATTACTTATCTGTGACAGTTGTAGACATTATTTTACATTTTTTTTCTTTCTATTTTGCGGAGGTCAGACTGCGATCTTGTGAGACTATTTTTCATAGCTGTTTGGAGTGAGTATGTTCACCTGTCTTTTGATACTCTTATTTATTTATTTGGACTTCGTTATCTTCTATGTTGAGCTGTGATGAGATTAGATATGTTATTCTGGCCTGTGATTATTTATTTACAGCTTATGTGCATATATGAGGAATTCCATATATTAGAGTGTTCTTTGTATATGTGCAGCTGGCATGTTTACGTACTTGGTCCTACGTATTTTGGGACTGGGACGTTACAAACAGATAGTAGGTCCAACCTCAATCTCCGAATGATCGAGCACATGGCTAGGGTCAGCCACGTACCGTCTCAACTATGATACGTGGAATACGTTGTGAACTCCCACTAGTGCAGGTGGCAAATCTAGCCTGAATGCCACGTCACCGACTCTCCCGCTGATAACGAAAAGGCCGATGAAGCGCGGGCTAAGCTTCCCACCTCCACCAAAACGTATCGTACCACGAGTCAGAAATATCCGCAGAAAAACCATATCTCCAACCTAATCACAAGCAAGGTCTCAAGTTACTAAAAATCAAACATAATCAATCAAACACAACAAAATACAACCTACTTCTAATCCTATCTCTAAATCTGTACCTCAAACTCCAACAGCCTCCGGTGGCTATCGGCCCAGTGTCGATGTCTGTCCCGTGCCACGCGAAGTCTGTCCTGATGAGTTTCACCTTCTCGGCTGCATCAACAACCATCTCTGGTCCCAGTAAAGCTCGCTCTCCAACATCATCCCAAGATAAGGGTGTACGACACCTACGCCCGTACAGAGGCTCAAACGGTGACATCTCAATGCTGGCCTGATAACTGTTATTGTAAGCAAACTCCACCAAATGTAGATGATCCTCCCAGGAACCTCCAAAATCCAGGACGCACGTCCGCAGCATGTCCTCAAGGGTCTGAATAGTCCTCTCTGACTGTCCGTCCGTCTGGGGGTGGTATGCAGTACTAAACTTGAGCTGAGTGCCTAAACTAGTCTGCAGACTCCTCCAGAAATGGGAACTAAAACAACTATCCCGATCTGAGACAATGTTGACAGGAACCCCGTGAATCCTGACTATCTGCCTCATATACAACTCCGCAAGCCTCTCTGTAGACGTACCCACCTTAAATGGCAAAAAGTGGGCCAATTTGGTCAACCTGTCAACGATGACCCAAATTGCGTCTTTCTTTCCTGGTGTACGCGGCAACCCAGATACAAAATCCATGGTGATATGTTCCCACTTCCACTCCGGAATGGGCAACGGCTGCAATAATCCTCCGGGCCTCTGTCTCTCTGCCTTAACCTGCTGACAGACCAAGCATCTAGCTACGAAGTGGGACACCTTCCGCTTCATCCCGTGCCACCAGACGTGCTCTTGCAGATCCCTGTACATCTTGTTGGCACCAGGATGTATAGAGTACTGCGATCTGTGAGCCTCTTGCATGATCTGCTCTTTGAGCTCCCCGCTAGGCACACATAACCGGGAACCGTGCCTCAGGGCACCATCCTCTGCAAGTGAAAACTCACCATCCTCCAATCCTGCACTGATTTGCTCTCGGATACACCGCAGAGCCACATCCTCGAACTGTGTCGCCTTGATCATGTCCAACAGGTCCGACTGTATCTGAAGGCCTCATAACTGCATCTGTACTCCAGGCATAATTACCTCTATCCCAAGGCTCTCCAAGTCTGCAAGCAAGTACCGATCCATAGTCAAACACATGGCTGTCGGATACCTACTCAAGGCATCGGCAACCACGTTGGCCTTCCCCGGGTGATACTGAAGTGAGATGTCAAAGTCCTTCATCAACTCTAGCCATCTGTGCTGCCCCATGTTGAGCTCTTTCTGTGTAAACACATACTTCAAGCTCTTATGATCTGTGAAAATCTCTACCCTCTCGCCATATAGATAGTGCTTTCACAACTTCAAAGCAAAAATCACCGCTGCCAACTCTAGGTCATGGGTAGGGTAGTTCTTCTCATGGGGACATAATTGCCTGGAAGCATAGGCAATCACCTTCCCATGCTGCTGCAAGATACAACCCAGCCCCTTCTCTGAAGCATCACTATAAATAGTGAATCCACCTGATCCTGAAGGCAATGTCAGAATCGGAGCTGTCGTAAGCCGCTTCTTCAACTCATCAAAAGCTGCCTGACACTCCTCTGACCAAACATACTTAGCATCCTTCCGGGTCAACCGAGTAAACGGCTCTGTAACCCGAGAGAAATCCTGCATAAACCTCCTATAATATCCTGCAAGCCCCAGAAAACTCCTGATCTCTGCCACTGAAGTCGGCGCTGTCCAAGCCTCAACTGCTGTGATCTTCTTCGGGTCCACTGAGATACCATCTCCAGTCACCACATAACTCAAGAAGTCAACTCTGTCTAGGAAGAACTCGTACTTCGAGATCTTGCCGTACGATCTCTCCCTCCTGAGTGTCTCCAGCACTACTCTCAAGTGCTCCTCGTGCTCTTCCTCTGTCTTGGAATACACCAGGATATCATCAATGAATACCACCACGAACTTGTCCAAGTACTGGTGGAACACCTTGTTCATTAGGTTCATAAACACTGCTGGTGCATTGGTTAGCCCAAACGGCATAACCAAAAACTCAAACTGCCCGTACCGCGTCCTGAAAGCGGTCTTGGGAATATCCTCCCCCTTCACCTTCACCTGGTGGTATCCTGACCTCAAATCAATCTTGGAGAACACCCAAGCTCCGCTCAACTAATCAAAGAGATCATCGATCCGCGGCAGTGGGTATCTGTTCTTGATTGTCAGGTTGTTAAGTGCCCTGTAGTCAATATACATCCATACCGACCCATCCTTCTTGGGTACGAAGAGTACCGGTGCACCCCAAGGTGAAGAAATCGATCGGATGAAGCCCTTGTCCTGCAGCTCATCCACCTGCTTCTTCAGCTTCACCAATTCGCTGTTGTTCACTTGATAGACAAGCTGAGAAATCGGTTCCGCACCGGGAACCAAGTCTATCGAGAACTCTACATCCCTGTCCGGTGGAATCCTTGGCAACTCCTTTGGGAATACGTCCATAAACTCTGCGATCAAGGGATGCGGAGCCACCTGCTCCTCAACTGAAGCTCCACAGAAGACTCCGCCGTCCTGCTCTGCCTGCCGCCGGGTGTACTCAAACTCTGGCTCTCCTGGCACCCCAAACAAAACTCATCCCCTCGGCAATCAATGCGGGCGTGGTGTCTACTCAGCCAGTCCATACCTAATATAATGTCGTAGTTCGGTAGTGGCATGACGAGTAGACTCACTCCCAACTCTCGGCCTCCCAATAAGACGCTCCGCCCTCTGCAAACATCACTCACGAGGATGACCCTACCCCCGGTCGTGATCTTGCAGGTCCTAGGCAATGGTTCAGAAACCAGACTGTGTCTAATAGTATACGATACTGACACAAAGCTGTGGGAAGCCCTGGAATCAAAGAGTACAAATGCTGGAAGGGAGTCGAGAAGAACCGAACCTGCTATCAGCTCTCCGATGGCCTCTGCATCCTCAGTCGCCATGGCGAAAGCTCGCCCCTGTTGTCCACCTCGTGCCTGCTGCTGGTGCTGCTGGAACCTCTGCTGCTAGGTTTGCAGGGCTGGTCCCCTCTGCTGGCCTGCTGGAGCCTTGGTTGCCCCAGCTCCTCCTGGTATCGGACGCATCGACGCAACTGGAAAGTCCCGCATCTGATGGTCCGCTGACCTACACATCAAGCATCTACCAAGTCTCTTCCTGCACTCCTCCCACTTGTGCCCAGGCTTCTTACAGAAAGTACAACTAATAGCCTACTGCCCTCTCTACAGCTGGTGCTGCACCTGCTGAAAAGGTGCCCTGTCCTGATACTGATACTGCTGAACTGGCCTTTGTGGCTGCTGATGCTGGAAGTGAGGCCTCTTGGCCTGCCCTGACTGTTGCTGCCACCCTGGAAGTCACGACCCCTCTTCTGCTTCAGCCCTAGGTCGTCTTCCGCCGACATAGCCC
Source organism: Iris pallida (assembly GCA_029216955.1). NCBI lineage: Eukaryota > Viridiplantae > Streptophyta > Magnoliopsida > Asparagales > Iridaceae > Iris > Iris pallida. The sequence goes on along the minus strand of JANAVB010017197.1, from coordinate 3,178,961 downwards.
CAAAAAGTATCTTAGCAAATGTGGCATTCCGGTCGCTCTTAGTCAGCGACCGAATTTCTCTAATCAAGCCCCGGCGAAACTTTCTCGACTTCGTCTTCTCTGTCAAGTCATCTATAAACCGGGCCAATCTGTAGAACTCTTCGACATACTCAGCTACCATCTGGTTCTCCTGAACCAGACCCTCGAACTGTGCCTCGATACCTCGCAAGGCCACATCAGGAAAGAACTGCTCCTTAAACAGCTCCTTGAACTGGGCCCAAGTCTGGCCCTCAACTCCCACCCTGGGATCTGACTGATACCACGTATGGGCTAAGTCCTGCATCTGGCTGCCCGCCGCCTCGATCTGGAGTCGATCTGGTATCTCCGCCAGTCGGAAGATCTCCTCGATATGCTCTATCCAGTCGTCTGCAATATGAATGCCCTCTGTGACGAAGAACTCCCGAGGGTGCATCTTCTGGAAGTCCTGAATGTTCTTCTCCCTCCGATGGGGCTGCTGCTGGGTCCCCTGAGCAGTAATCATCTCGACTGTAGTATGAACCAGCTGGTGTGCCTCATCGATCCCCTGACGAAAATCGGTAGTCTGCCTCGTCTGCTGCTGCCGGTGGGACTCCAGAATCCTCTTCACGAAGGAGAAGAGATGTGCAGCATCTACCATCCCCGCAGGCGGAGGCTGTTGCAGTGGAAGGATCTCAAGAATCACAAGGCTCTGCCTCCTGGCTGCTGGAGGTGCTCCTCCAAAAGCTGCAGAGACACCGACTCCTGAGGGCTGCACTGGCCCTGCGGTACTGGGAGCTGGCTGTTGGATACGAGAGGTGGTAGACCCCTCTCCAGCATCTCCCATCCCGGGGCGATGCGATCTCGTCTCAACCATCCTGGAGACACAGATCAAACAAGAAACAATTACTAAGAATGAGTCAAAATATCAAAGGATGACAGTTTAAAATTTCTAAGGAAGACAATAAGCAGCAAAATAGATATACGGAATCTGATGAGGAGTTTTTTCTAGTGTGATTGAGTACCTTCAAAAAAATACACTAATTCCTACTGCAGGCTGCAGCGATATTCTAGTTCGAATACCACTACATTTCCAACCTAGGACCTGCATGGGCCACCACTAAAAATGTGTCACGACCCGCACCCTAGAGTAAGGGCACGAGATGTGGGTACGTCCCGCCTACGCCGCAGTGTCGACGGTAGAACGCTGTTCTAGGTCACAACATCTAACAGTTAAAGGTAATAAACAGTTATACTCCCCGAATGGGGGTGACATAACAGAATATATCTCAATCACAACTAAGGTAGAACAGGATAAAGATAGAATGATATAAAAGATAATATCCAGAACAGAAGAAATCTGAACAAGGAGTACCAAAGATATGTGATCCGACCATAGACATTGTTTATTTTCATGCAGTAAACCTCGTAGACATTGTTTATTTTCATGCAGTAGATCTCATAAATATTGTTTATTTTCTGCAAGTAGACCTCATAAACATTGTTTAATTTCTGCCAGTAGACCTCGTAGACATTTTTTATTTTTCGTACAAGTAGACCTCGTAGACCTCGCGGGGTAGTGTCCCAGACTGATCACATATCAAAGGTACTTCTAACAGTGGGAAAAGTATTTTTGTCTATTGCTATTGATTTTTCGTCTTTTCTGTTTATTTTCAGAAACATGTAATTGATGTCTAACCTCTGTTGTATAGTCATTTTCATTTATTGAAATTGTATTCAGTGAATTGTGCTCGTTCCATTCCTAACTGGAAACCAATATTTTTCAGGTTAGCCGTGGATTCACTTAGCATGGGAGATACGGAGGTACTTGTAGACAAAATTCTAGAGACTAGCTAGATAGTTGAGTTGTAGTCATTCAAATATTTGTACAAGTTTATATTTTTTTCGCAAAAGTAAAACTTGTGATCATTGTAAACTAAATTAATTTTGTGAATGAGCATTTCTTATGATTTTGAGCATCTTGGCCGTGACAGCGTTCTACCGCCGACTCTGCGGCGTAGGCTGGCTTGGACACGTCTCGTATCCGAAAAGAAAAAAAATCGGGTGCGGGTCGCGACAAGTTTTTGTGGTGGCCCATGTAGGTCAGTTTTTGCAAAAGATTACGAACTCGTGATGGTACTTAAGTTAGTCGTACCATTGCGAGCCTGCGATTAGAGAATGCTCATTCACAATAGGATTGAAATGATTTAAGAGAATGACGAGGAATAGGAGTCCCTTGTCCAAATCGACCGTTGGGTAGTTAAGGTTGTCAGATAGGCCATGCAGTTTAGATAAGGAATTATTAAATTCAGATAGCTTTCTAGATCTCTATAGATACATTATTGCTTTTGATACGACGATATGATCCAACGTGGGTATTCTACTCACTTGGTTAGTTAGGCTTTCCTAGAATTAAGGCTATAATCTTGATAACCTGTTCAATTTTCTTTTGCTCTATTAGATATAAACATCATATCATGAGTTAGAATTGCCTATTTTAAAGTCTATTTTTTGTTGTAAGGGATTAGTTTATAATTCCTGATTCTGTTATTCATATATGAATCTCGAGTTAGATTTGATTCAAAGCTTTTCCTCAACTATTTGAAATATATATGAAATAAATATTAGGATGCTCTCGTTTTTCTTGTCTTCAGTTATTTCCTCCCCAATCAATCTTCTACTTTGAGGATTGAGACTTATAGGCAGATGTTTACGCTTTCTATCATAGTCAACTAGTTTAAATCTCTAGCAGCTCCTTGAAGTTCTTAGGAATATAGTTGGAGTAATCTTAACGACTGCGATGGCTAGACAGCAGCGCACTGTCGCCAATTTCTGGAGAAGGGAGAGTGTGGGTTCACTGCAGCCAGCAGCGCACTAGCGAGGCACGACCCATAGAGTTGAAATTATTTCAAACAATCGTAGGTTATGGATCATTGCTAAAACTATGTCCTCGTTGACCTCTTTAGATCTTTGATACCCTTGTGTCAATATAAGGTAGAGTACCTGATAGCTTATCGCATCTGAATCACGGAACCAATGGTTTACCACAGCCAGAGTATACGGGCGAGGCATAATTCTCGATGAAATGACTTCAGACGTGATCACAAGTTTAGGATACTATAGAGGATAGAAAACATGCCCTATATGTCCCCTAAGAACCAAACCCAATACTAGTGGAAGTTCATTAGGTCGGGTAGCATGTCTCCCAACCTAGCATTCCATGGTCCTTGTGATCTATTGACGAGGTAATTAACAGACACTAATGGGTTTACCTAGAATATAGAATTTAGAGGTTCATAACCCCTTAGTCGACCAGGGCCTTATGGATAAGAAGGTAGTAGGATGACGGTATAAGCAAGAACATCGGAAAGGGTTTTGATTCTCACAAAACTCGAATTACTTGTGCCTCCTTTCAAAAATCTCGCATACTTGTATTTTGATTATCTTGACCAATGTTGCTATTACAGCCTAGTTTTGCAAGCTCACTCTGTTCTCGAGCTTGATTCAAGACATATTTAGTGGGGACGCCTACTAACATATTGTCTAATCAGAATCGATGTATGACGGTCTGATCAACCGTAGTACACTCGGTTCACCCTCTCTTTGATTATTCCACGTGGATTGAGATTTCGAGGTATCATCTATGATCTCGTCTGTGACTGCATTGACAATTCCTTTTGAATTATATGTTTGCCTTTGAATCACGTAATTGTATTCAGTGACATCTCCCTTGAACTCTTTATTGTTTTTGTCTTTCACTGATTTGGAAAGACGAAAGCTCATAATTGGTAGGGAGATACAGAGTATACCTATGGCTATGATAGTGGTATACGCAAGTGTAGCTACCATCAGCCAGCCATGTGACTAGAACCTTGCCTTGAGTTACTCGTCCTCCCTTCGACACTAAACCTACTAACTTGATCTTCTAGTCACTGGAGTCCGAGAATGATTAGTATCTTTCCCTTGATCAAATGCCAACCTAGGAGACTACCTATTCTCAAGAGACCAAATGTTGTGAGCCTCTAATCATTTGTTTGAAGCTTGATTTAACTAGAACCCTTGTGACAATAGTATGATAGGTTTGACACAAATAGGAATTCACGACTCAGTTGTTAGAAATCTTTTCATATGATGTGCCTGAGAGTTGGTTACCCCATCGATAACTCTTGTATACTATGGACGAGTAGATCATTCTAATTTATCGACCATGTGTCATTGTACACACTCATTTTTTATTTTTGAGGAACGACCCTTGACTTGACTTATATCTAATGTATCCCGTTATGCCGTACCTTGTTCTTTATTGACTAGAGTCGAGGTACAATATCTGGACTTTGAAATCCTTTTAACCTCATTATTCCTAAAACCATATCCTAGTTTCTAAGGTGGGTAGACTGTAAGCCTTCTCAATTTTGGGATATATGAGGATTACCGATTGATTAGAATAATTTTCTATTAGAATGATAATTAGTGCCCCATGGACTCCCACTTTCCATTTAGATCATTTTGTATCCCCGGCCGTGTCATTAATATTCGGAGCACGAGACCAGCTGTTACCTTCCAACAAATTTCATATGCCAGATCTAGACGAGTCCACTTTCATCTAGCTATATCATGTCCTACTCAAACATGTCCCATTGTACTCTATTTTTATGGTACGACTTTTAGGACAAAAGGACTAGCTATAACCCTTACCATAATACCGGTATACTTTCCGACTTCCATTAGAGCCTCAACCTCGACTCAATTCCTTCGACTCAATATATGGTTGTGATCTACTCGAAGCCCACTACATATATGCCACTATATGCCACCCAATTGAGACCTCATGTGCTACTTAAACACAAAGGTCACGGAAGACATATTTCGGGCTTTATGAACCTAGCCAACCAACCTGACGGGCAACTAGCTCAACCCCTTGAATAGAAACCTATTCTAGAATACCCTAATCTAGTAGGAATAGTTTTATCATTGGAATCTTGTCCAGTCCATATAGATTGCAATCCAAGGTTCACCTAACCAACGAGGGATGTCCAAATCAGGAAGCCCATTAAGACTCAGTAAAACCCATCCATGCATACCACCATATTCGGACTAGAAAACCAAATTATTTGAACTAGGTCCCTACACCTATTATGTATTCTCCACCTTTTAGAATGTGAAGTCATTCGTAAATCTTATTTCATCTACCATGAAGTCGCGATACGATCTTGTATTGCATTTATATTCCTTACTCGTGTGTTTAAATAACCACGAAAAAAATCACAATCTTGATTTCTCAAATGTCGTTCTATTATGAACCTTGTTTAGATTAATTTCGAAAATGGGACTTCTGTATTGCATGGATTGTAAGCCACTCTAGAAAACGAAGGGTTCTTCGATTTAGCAAGTGACTAGACTAGAGTAGCTCAATCTAGCAAATAAGTCAATGGTTCGTAAACTTTCTTTCTATCTGCATCATTGGATACTCCTTACTACTTTTAAAACTCCATAATTACTCTCCTATCTTCCTGTCCTTCTTATTTCAGAGAGACGAATGGTCATACTTATTAAATTTATCAATATTTTAGCTACTTGTGTAAAATTATTACTTGTTAAATTTTGGGTTGTTTGATAGATACGAGAGGATTATAGATACCATATGCCTAGATATTTGTTGGTAGGATTGTTAGCAACCAGTTAGAAGATTTTAAGATTTTAGTTTGAGGAGTAGTGTGACCAAAGGTGGGTGGAAGTCCTGGAGGCTATATGGCTAGGAGAAGAATACAAACTATTTTTTGAGGAATTAAAATTTAAGGAGATTAAGGTTCAGGTAGACTTCTTATTGAATCTTAAGGAATAGTTATGGATTAGAATTTCGAGGACGAAATTATTTTTAAGGTGGATAGATTTGTAGCTCTCCTTCCCGAAAATTTTAAAATATTTTTTTTTATTATTTATTTTAATTAAATGATGATTTTTAGATTTTCATAAATAATTAATTAGTTAATTATTATGGTAGATAATTTTAATAATGATTAAATTTGGAGTACAAGGTGACTAGAAATCATGGCACGGATAGTGCAGTGGCGTGCTTTGACTAGTGTTTAGCCGTGGTAGAGGGAGGCCGAGCCATAGTGATGTCCTAACTAGGAAAACTAGGCTAAGTTGTGACATGACCATTATAAATAGTTTAATTATTTATTATTAATATTATTTGATGTTAGGTGACCCGGTTGTACCAAACCAGCCCGGACTAGGCCCGTACCAAGCCCAAGCCCATGTAGTCATGCTGGACGTCCAATAACATTCGTGTTGATGTATTTTGGGTATGGTGGTGTCGTATTCTATTTTAATGATATAATAAATATTTTCTAAGTATTTTCAATTAAATATTATAAATATTATTATTAGTTGATATTCAATAATAATTGTATATAAATAGGTCCTTGTACATTTTTGGGATAATTAGACTGTGCATGATGGTATATACACCATTATTAGTTTATTGAATTTTGTTATTATTATTTTATTGAGGTTATCATTATATAATATTAGTATTATTATTGGTTATATTATCTTGTCAAATAAATGTTATAATGAATATTCATATTTATATAAATAGGTCATGCACTTGAAAAAGAGTATTTAGAAATTTAGGATTTTATTGGGATATTTAGTTATCTATAGATATGTATACATAAATAGATATTATACATATGTGTATGTGTATATATATATATATATATATATATATATATATATATATATATATATATATATATATATATATATATATATATATATATATATAAATGTATATTATATGGGTTATATAAAAATATATATATTATATAGGTGTATATGTGCATATATATATATATATATATATATATATATATATATATATATATATATATATATATATATATATATATATATATATATATATATATATATATATAAGGGTATATATATATATGTGTGTGTGTGTTTATATAGATATACATATAGGATTATATATAAATAATAGATATTAGAAATAAAAAAAACAAGAGCAACCCAGCCGCAGCAGGCTCGGGCTCAGCCGAGCCAGACCAGGCCCACATGACCGGGCTTATCCAGCCCATAGCTGAGAAACCCAACAACCAGCCCGAGTAATCACCTTCCCAGCCGAGCAAACCCCCCTTCCGTACACACACGACAGTTTATATATAACATACGCACGAGAGACCCGAACCCTAACCCGACTTCATCGCCAACCTAGCCGCACCCATCCCAAGTTGCCTGGGCGGCCAATCGTTGCAGGCGCCACCGCCGCGCGCGGCCACGGCCGCGCGAGCACAGCAGGCACGCGCGCGTCGAAAAACTTAGTCCACAGCAGTGAGCGATAGCGGGGAGGCCTACTTCGCGAGGCAACCACGACCTCTACCCTCGTCCGTTTCACGAACGGATTCTTCGGGTACAAAGCTAACCTATACCCCTTCATATTCATATATTAGGTTAGATTTAAATCGAACTATAATCGAGTTGGAAATCGACACGAAGTCGATCAAAAACCCGTTCGAAAACAGAGAATAAGACAGTCCAATCACCCGTATTCGAGGATCGATTTTGATCGATCCAGTGACCGTTTAGAAATTCCACTTGAACACAATTAGAGACAACATGTAGGACTCCATGACCCAATTCACAGAAGTCAATTTCATCGACTACGCGCCGAGAAATCGGATCCCAAACTTTGACAAAAACCTGTTTTAAAAACAATAAAATTCTTCGATACGACGTGCGTCCCGCCAATCCGGGCGACATGGTCACGAACCGAAAGCATCGAAAGGTGCGTATCGGCTTCGTGGACGTGTGGGCTTTGACGAAATTTAAATTGGTTGCGTGTGCGCGACGAATTTGATACGTATCCGTCGAAATTTACCGTATCGATCTCTGTACAAATTTTCTAATTACTTTGTGCACGATCATCAGATCGAGACGAAACTTGCGTCAACAGGACCGTATCATTTTTTTGGTCCTGTATGCCAAGTTTGGTCCAATTCTGAGACAGTTGAATTGGACCGCCGTTTTGTGGGCCCCACGGTCCGACTCAACGAACAATTTTGTGCACGGCCCGCCGGAATCCAATTTTGGACATACAGTTGGGTTCGTATCGAAAAATTGAACCTGTTGACATGTAGTTTGATGACTTTAGAGATCGTTGACTCTGACACGCTTTTCAGTGCAAAGCGGGTCCAACGACGGACACCGTTTTGACCCGAAATTACCGTTTTGCCCCTGTGTCCAGAATTTGACTTAAGGACAGGCAATTCTAGCTATTTTGACTATTCTGAGAACAATGGTAATATTTATTTCAGTATTTGGAGACTGTTGTATGAGTTTTGACTATTGTGGCACACTGAGTGGTTTGGATTATCGGTTTCACCAACAAAGGACCACAGGCGAGTACAGTTTATTGTCTGTTTTCAATATTGATTTTTATTATATCTCATTGATTGGTCATTGGTTATGTGATTTTTAATCTATTATAAAATATTAAGTCGGGAACAAGGAGTACCAAAGATATATGATCCGACCATAGACATTGTTTATTTTCATGCAGTAGACCTCGTAGACATTGTTTATTTTCATGCAGTAGACCTCGTAGACATTGTTTATTTTCTGTAAGTAGACCTCGTAGACATTGTTTAATTTTTGTAAGTAGACCTCGTAGACATTGTTTATTTTTCGTGCAAGTAGACCTCGTAGACCTCGCGGTGTAGTGTCCCAGACTGATCACATATCAACGGTACTTCTAACAGTGGGGAAAGTATTTTTATCTATTGCTATTAATTTTTATCTTTTCTGTTTATTTTCAAAAGCATGTAATTGATGTCTAACCTCTGTTGCATAGTCATTTTCATTTATTGAAATTGCATTCAGTGAATTGTACTCGTTCCATTCCTGACTGGAAACCAATATTTTTCAGGTTAGCCGTGGATTCACTTAGCATGGGAGATACGGGGGTACTTGCAGACAAAAGCCTAGAAACTAGCTAGATAGTTGAGTTGTAGTCATTCAAATATTTGTATAAGTTTATATTTTTTCTTCAAAAGTGAAACTTGTGATCATTGTAAATTAAATTAATTTTGTGAATGAGCATTTTTTGTGATTTTGGGCATCTTGGCCGTGACAGCGTTCTACCGCCGACTTTGCGGCGTAGGCTGGCTTGGACACGTCTCGTATCCGGAAGAAAAAAAAATCGGGTGCGGGTCGTGACACCCGTGGCGTCATTCGTTTCGGCGTACGGGGAAAGCTTAGTCCTAGGTATATAGGGTCGTTCGACATTCTAGAGCGAGTAGGTGATGTGTCCTATCGTCTCGCTCTTCCACCGTCGTTACATGAGGTGTATGATATCTTCCATGTATCCCAATTACGACGGTATATCCCGGATCCGAATCATGTCCTTGATCATTCAGAATTGGTTGTTGGTACCAACCTTTCGTATGAGGAAAGACCTGTATCCATATTGGACCGGAGAGAGAAGATACTCAAGAACAAGACTATTAGTTTAGTCCGTGTTGCTTGGGGTCATCACTCTTTGGGTGAGTCAACGTGGGAGCGTGAGGATGATATCCGATCGCGATATCCATACATGTTTGACTCATAAGGTATAATGTCTACCTTATGCCTTATGCTTTTAATTCCTTGCTTGTATTTATGATTGCTTGATTAACTGCTAGTCATAGATTGCTCGTGATTAGTATAGCTTGCCCAGACATCTCTTGCCTCTTGATTAAATTTTGAGGACAGAATTCTTTTAAGGTGGGTAGAGTTGTCACTCCCATTTTTTGTTATACGTATTTCCAGTGTACATGTACGGATATCTGACCCATATTTTGACTTGCCTAGCATGGCTTGGCTTGGTTTGGTCTTGGTTTAGCTTGGCTTGGTTTATTTTGGTTTTTGTTAGAGATGGAGAGGATTGATATAAATATCAACTCCACTCTCTCTCGCTCTCTCTCTCTCTTCATTTATTTCCTTTACTTCTTCATTTATTTCTTCTTCCTCCATTAATTCTCTCCATCTACCTTAGGCAAGTGCAACTTGCTTGATGGAGGAACTCCATTTTATTTGTTCCATTGTCTTCTCTTCATGCTTCTAAGACTATTTAGTACTTAGCATTTTTGGATTTGGAGGATTAATTCTTGTATATCTAAGTTTTCTTAAATCTTGCTTTTCTTGGGTTTTGATCTATCAAACTTTATTATTTTCATGTTTTGATTGTTCTATGTTGTAGAGAATTTGATTTTACCCAAAATGGACCTTTGAAAACCCGGATTTCGATTTATTTTGAGTGATTTATAGACCTTGAAAGTTCATGGATTCCATGGTTCTTCTTCTCGGGTTGGAGTAGGGGTGAGCATCGGTTCGGTTCGGTCCGAACCGAACCGAAAAAATTAAAACCGACTCAAAACCGAACCGACCAAATCAAAACCGAACCGAACCGAATTAGTTCAGAACCGAACTTGAACCGAACCGAATTGGTTCGGTTCGGTTCATCGGTTTTTCGGTTTTATATATATTATATATATATATAATATATATATATATATATATATATATATATATAAATAATATATATATATATATATATATATATATATATATATAAAGTTATAAACCGGTTTACAAGTTCGGTTTTCGGTTCGGTTCGAAAACCGAACCCAAAAACCGAAAACCGAACCGAAAATAAAAAAAACCGAACCTTCAAACCGACAACCGAACCGTTTAAAAAAAAACCGAACCGAAACCTTATTTCGGTTCGGTTCGGATCGGTTTTCGGTTTTCAACCGAGTTTTGCTCACCCCTAGGTTGGAGAAGAAGAACAATATGTGGGCGCATGGTATTTTATGCGCCCATAGTGACTTCAGCCTTGGGCGCATAGCCCTTTATATGTGCCCAAGCTCCCTGCCTGCTTCAGTGTGGGCGCATGGCTTATTATGCGCCCATAGCTTTTACTGGCTTATGCACATAACTTCATATGTGTGTTAAGTTATAGCATACCTTTTTTGTGGGTGCATAGACCTTATTATGTGCCCACATAGCCAGTATAGATGGCTCCTGACTTAGCTTCCCATGCACCCTGCCTCACTTATGTGGGCGCATAGATCATAGGCGCATGCATGTGGGCGCATAGGCCATGGGCGCATTATCACGACCCGTACCCGCTTTTTCAGATATGAGACATGTCCAAGCCAGCCTACGCCGCAGAGTCAGTGATAGAACGCTGTCAAACCCGCAAGAAATAAATGCTCAAAGTAAATTTCATTGCTCATTCACATTTCTAAATTTGATTACAATATTTAAAATATTTATATTTAAAGAAAATACAAAGTTCTCACAATTAATGAAAATGATACAACTGTTATCTATTTCTAGGTTTCTGTCTGCAAGTACACCCGTATCTCCCAATGCTAAGTGAAGTCACAGCTTACCTGAAAAATGTTGGTTTCCAGTCAGGAATGGAACAAGTACACAAACCGACGGCAATGCAAAAACACAATATAATTCACAAGACTTGAAAATAATATATATGAGATGAAAACTAGAAAGTAACTGATTACATGGCAAGCAGTGAGGAAAACCAGGAAACAAATAAAAGACAACTATCTATGTGGTTTGAAATATCTTGGTCGACATGTAAACGACTAAGGGATAAATACGGCACCCTGCACGTGTCGTGTGCAGCTGCTATCAGTCAAGATTCGACATATTGGGATGGGTAAGGGGTAGTTCACACGTCTACTAGGATATTTTTCCGCCCAGCTAGTACTCTTGGAATCAGGTCGCAAGCATGGTAATCATGAAAATGACAATCAAGAATGTATAATAAATCCATGATTCTAATCTCCGTGTGACGAGCGTGTCAACAAGCAGTAAGACATATGTATAAACATGAAATGAAAAGACTACTATGAGACAAAAGCAATCAGAAAGTGTACTTACCTGAGGTCCTTTGCTGGTAAAACCGATAGTACAACCACTCAGATGAGTCACTAAAATCAACACATACAAAAAGTCTTCGGATGCTGAAATAGATATTACCAACGTTTTTAGAATAGTCGAATTAGCTAGGATTACATGTCCTTAAGTCCAATTCTGGACACAGGGGCAAAACGGTAATTTTAGGTCAAACGGTGTCCGTCGTTGGACCCGTTTTGCATCGAAAAGCGTGCCAGAGTCAATGGTCTTTAAAGTTATCAAACTATATGTCTACGGATTCGTTTTGATGATACGAACCCAACGATATGTCCAATTTTGGATTTCGGTGGGCCGTGCACAAAATTTCCCGTTGATCGGATCATGGGGCCCGCAAAACAGCGATCCGGT